>CM076676.1:127037643-127600143 GCA_038501925.1 Xenopus petersii | reverse complement strand
GATTCGCGTCGCTGGGGGGTGGGTGGTCATTTGTGGTGTTTGAGTGGAGCGTGAGGAGGAATATGTACAAACAGAGCTACATATATACATGTCTATAATCCGAGTCACGTCTGTCAGTCCCTATTTCTGCATATACCATGTAGACTAAGTCTATATCTGCAACAGCTCTTCTCGGTCCCCTAATGGTCAGCAGCTGCTGTGAAACTTCAACCCCCCCCGCTCTTTGCTTTAATGGGTGATGCCAGAAGGTTGGATGAAAGCGCGTTGCCTCAGTCTGTAGGTACGAGAGTAGAGAGTGCGGCGAATTGTGGAAGATTTAGGCGGCTTGAGACTCGGAAGGGCCGATATTATGGGGATGCCCAGCTATGCCAGTCATTGCCAGTCTCTAACAGGAAGCTGGAGGGAGGGACACGTGACGTTGGCACTCAGCTGTCAATCACAGCACAGTCCCTCTGAGTAAGGTACGAGCCGCGTTGTCTCTTTAAATAGACTGCATGACGTCAGCGATCTCTCCACAGGTGTCTCTGGACAACGAATCCCAGCGAAAAAAGCTTCCCTGGGTGACAGGAAGCCAAACATCACGTGGTACAGGTGCCCCCATCATTGGGAAATGAACCATTTATTCATAGGAACAGTCTGTAAGACGTGGCCTCATCTATTACCCACCCCTAAAAGAAAAGTGCGGTTTCCAGTGAAGTTTCTGTGTAATATAGAGACCAATGCCCCCTTCCTTATTGTAACTAGGATTGTCACCTTTTCTGGGAAAAAATACCGGCCTTCCTATATATTTATCTTTTTCCTTATTAATAACATTGGGATCAACCATCATTTTTACCGGCCAGGCGGCAACCCTAACTAGGAATGCACCAAATCCAGGATTCGATTCTGTATTCGGCCTTTTACAGCAGGATTCAGATTCTGCCGAATCATTCCGCCTGGGCCAAACCAAATCCAAATCCTAATTTGCATATGCAAATTAGGGATGGGGAGGGAAATCAAGTGACTTTTAGTCACAAAACAAGGAAGTAAAAAATGTTTTCCCCTTCCCACCCCTAATTTGCATATGGAAATTGGGATTTGGTTAGGTATTCGGCCGAATCTTTTGCGAAGGATTCGGGGGTTCGGCTGAATCTAAAATAGTGGATGCGGTGCATCCTTAATTGTAACCAACCAGAGAGAAGCAAGAAATTCATAGTGGAACATGGAATCCCCCCAATCTCACTGTTCAGCCAGTTGCAGCATCATCAGTCTCATAAGCAGCTCCCCTTCTCTGTGCCTGTATATAAATGAAGCCATGATGCACATGCCTCTGCTGCTTCCAACCTTGCTCCTGTCGCTCAGAACTCAGAGGCACAAAATCAGAATAGACTTTATTAAAATAACAATGCATCTAGCTGTGTTTGTGCTGTCTTGTAAATATATATTGATTTGAGATTTGGGTCAGAAACAGGTTTGACGCCCCTAACTGGATTGTGATACAACGCACCAATCAAAATGCTTGCCCTGGCTAGCGCTACTGCTTGGAAATTTTGGCATCACACAAACAGTAAATAAGACAACCCCCCATATGAGGACAAGACCCCCTTATCATACTGAAACATGTTGATCATATCCAAATAATTCTTTATAAACCCACTAGAGTTGGCTATTTAGCAGCTGCCAAACAAGGGCCACCTACTTAGGCGCTGGTACAGGTATGGGACCTGATATCCAGAATGCTCGAGACCCAGGGTTTTCCAGATAAGGAATCTTACTGTAATTTGGATCTTCATAACTCAAGTCTACTAGAAAATCATGTAAACATGAAATAAACCCAAAAGGCTTGTTTTCCTCCAATAAAGGATTAATTATATCTTAGTTGGGTTCAAGTACAAGATACTGTTATATTATTACAGAGAAAAAGGAAATCGTTTTTAAAAATGTGGATTATTTGGATAAAATGGAGTCTATGGGAGATGGTCTTTCCATAATTTGGAGCTTTCTGGCTAACAGGTTTCTAGATAACGGATCCCAATTACCTGTACATATTTAACATGCAAAATTAGACTATGAACTGCATCCTCCTGGCATCTCCTGACAGCCTCGAGATGTTGATAGTGGAGAGTTGTAGTTTAAAGCTTGAAAGATGCAGATCATTGAAAAGACAAAACAGCATATATGCATTCAAAGTCATTTGCAACTGCAGTTGCCATGTTTTTTTTATCCCATTATGCAGCAATTTCCCCAGAATTCTAGTGCTGCTGCACTCAACCAGGGCTCATTGTGCCTGCTGCAAAGCATAAAAATGAAGGCAATTGCGCTTGCACCTCATCATAAACAGAACACAATTGCACTGGAAGTTTTCCAAGTTAGGGTGATGTTACCGCTGTTCGGCACAAGATTGACGCATGCATCCGCGTCGTTTTTAGACGACACTCGTCATATAAATGACCCCCTATTTATATAGAACATTTGTACAGGTATGGGACCTGTTATCCAGGAATGCTCGGGATCTGGGGATTTCCGGATAACAGATCTTTCCATAATTTGGATCTTCTTAAGTCTACTAGAAAATCATATAAACATTAAATATAATAAAATGCCTTCAGTAAGGATTCATTATATCTTAGTTGGGATCAAGTACAAGGTTCCGTTTTATTATTGCAGAGAAAAAGGAAATCATTTTTAAAAATTTGGATGATTTGGCTAAAATGGAGTCTATGGGAGACAGCCATTCCATAATTCAGAGCTTTCTGGATAATGGGTTTCCGGATAACGAATACCATACCTGTATTTTGCATTTCAACTTTCTGGCCAAGGCAGTCTTGAGCAAATGCCATCCCTCTCGTGACCTCATGCTATCCTGGTTGGACAGAAAGCTTGAGGACCACCGTTTTTTCTGAATTTATTTAAAAAATAGCCAGAAAAGTTGCCACTAGATCATTATCAGGCTCGGATTTGCGGCAAGGCCGCATAGGCCCGGGCCTAGGGCGGCAAAAAAAATAGGGGCGGCATGCCGCCCAGCCGCATTAGTCCAGATTCAATTACAGCAGCTGCGCCGGCGTTTTTTCGCCGGCGCGCTGGGAAGGGGAGGTGAGGTGGGCGCTAGGACCGCGCGGCCTAGGGGCGCCCCTTATTGAAATCCGGCGCTGATCATTATGAAGCATAACACAAATGTGTTGCCTGTCTGATAGCCTCAGATGGGTTAATCGGGATCAGAAGGTGTGATGCACAATATGGACTTTGGATACACCCTTTGTTTAGGTTGTGCTTAAAATAACCTCTTATGGTCTCAGCCTTGGGAGTGTATAAAAAGTATGGCACACCCAAAATATGTCACACCTCTGTGGTGTGAGGCATTAGCAACATGATCCTGATCACATCCACAGCAAAGTGAAACCAAAGGCTACACAAAAATAATAGATTCAGTGAGGTTTTCTATATTTATATCTAAAATGAACAGATTCACCATATGCCTGTTAATTGTAGTTAATTTGTCTACAAAAACAGACTCACAACTTTGCTTTATGTGTATGTGTGTGTAAGTCAATCTACACTTGTAGGGGCAGATTTGTCATTCATTTAACCTGTACTAATCTTTGTGATTATTTGTGTAAGACATATATATTTATATATATATTTTTTTGCTAAATACTATTCTTAGTTGATTTTTGTATTTGTATTTAATATGGTTACCACCAACCTCTAGTCCATCGAGGGTGCATCGTTATGGCACGCTTTCATTTTCAGGTTTATCTACCTGATTTAATAAATCCTAAAAAGGGGTGTGTTAAAATGGCACCCATTAAAGGTGCATCAAAATGGCTCTTATTTAAATGTTAACATCCAAATAGACTTAGTAAAAGTGTACCCAAAATGGCACCAAACTTTACTTGAGGTGTACCAAAATGTCACCCACAAAAGATAACCTAACTAAAATTGGATGTATCTCTACAACTTACACCTGTTTGAATATATATACCAAAGGTGTACCAAAATGGCACCCATTGAAAGCTGGGTGTACCTACACCTGAGATAATTGGATAATAGGGGTTGGTCTACGTGGTAAACACAGGGTTTGGATCACTTGATGATTGTTGTTTTGTGATTGGTGCACACATGTTTAAATACTGGTGTTTAAGCTCTGTACATTCAGCCTATGATTAAGTGTTTATAACACGAAACGCGCAAGGGGGAGGACACAATAAATCTTTTTACTTTGCTGCAACTATTTGATGGAAGATTGCTCTCATTTGAGTGCCTGCTCCACACTTTTTCTGCTCCCTATGGTTGTGGGCTCAATGCAGTGCACCTGGGTCACTTCCCCTATGCGGTGAATAATGATTATACTTTATGGAGACCCTTTTGAAGTCAAAAGTCAAAATCCAAAAAGCCCATTCAGTCATTCCCTGACATGCACAGTTATCAATTGTCTCTTGAGTCTTCTTGACAACAAAACAGTAGAGAAAGTGTTTTAAGATTTGTGTGAGTTTTCTATTGGCTTTACTAATGACGACAACTATTTAGAGTGCTCCACTACTCTTAACTGCATTAAGGGGGGTTATTTATTAAAATAGGTGGATCTCACTGGGCAGAATTATCAATACTGTAATTAAAATGGGAGGGGTGGATATGCAAAGCATACAAGGGATCTTACTCAGTAGAACCATACAGCCCGACTAGAGTTGCCACTTTTTCTGGCCTTCAATATTAAGGTTATGGACCCCATTTAAAAAGGCTACACATTGAGGGGCCCATTTACTTAGCTCGAGTAAAGGAATAGAATAAAAAAAAGTTTGAATTTCGATTGATTTTTTTGGCTACTTCGACCATCGAATTGGCTACTTCGACCTTTGACTACGACTTCGAATTGAAGGATTCAAACTAAAAATCGTTCGAATATTCGACCATTCAATAGTCGAAGTACTGTCTCTTTAAAAAAAACTTCGAACCCCTACTTCGCCACCTAAAACCAACCGAAGTGCAATGTCAGCCTATGGGGAAGGTCCCCATAGGCTTTCTAATGTTTTTTAGGTCGAAGAAAAATCGTTCGATCGATGGAATAAAATCCTTTGAATCGAACGATTCGAAGGATTTAATCATTCGGTCGAACGATTTTTCGCTTGATCGTTCAATCAAACTATTTGCGCTAAATCCTTTGCCTTCGATATTCGACGTCGAAGGATTTACATTCGGCAGTCGAATATCGAGGGTTAATTAACCCTCGATATTCGACCCTATGTAAATCTGCCCCTTATTGTTATGGATAGTTTTTATTACTTATCTTTCTATTCAGGCCTCTCCTATTCACATTCCAGTCTCTCGTTTAAATCACTGAGGTTGCTAGGGTCATTTGGACCCTAACAACCAGACAGTTGAAATTGCAAACTGGAGAAGTGCCGAATAAAAAGCTAAATAAATCAAAAAACACAAATAGTAAAAAATGAAAACCAATTGCAAATTGTCTCAGAATATCACTCTCTTTATCAGTGACCCCCAACCAGTGTCTTCTAAGCAAAATGTTGCTCTCCAACCCCTTGGATGTTGCTCCCAGTGGCCTCAAAGCAGGTGCTTATTTTTAATTCCAGGCTTGGAGGCAAGTTTTGGTTGTATAAAGACCAGATGTTCTGCCAAACAGAGTCTCCTGTAGTCTGCCAGTCCACATAGGGGCTACACAGTCTTGGCAGGAATATTTCTCGTACTTTTGTTGCTCCCTGAACTTTTTTCTTTTTACATTTGAATGTGACTCATGGGTAACAAATGTTGGGGGCCCCTGCCCTACATCACAAAGAGAGTGAAAGAGCTGCTCCTGTTACCTTAAAATGATTTTTATGATGTAGTTTTTATTTCCAAATTACACTGTTTACCCTGCAAATAATTCACTCTACCATATAAAATTTCATTCCTGAACAGCAAGTGCATTTTTTTTAGTTGTAATATTGGTGTGTAGGTGCCATCTCAGGTCATTTTGCCTGGTCATGTGCTTTCAGTAAGAGCCAGCACTTTAGGATGGAACTGCTTTCTGGCAGGCTGTTGTTTATCCTACTCAATGTAACTGAATGTGTCGCAGCGGGACCTGGATTTTACTATTGAGTGATGTTCTTAAATCTACCAGGCAGCTGTTATCTTGTGTTAAGGAGCAGCACTATTAACTGATGTGTTTTGAAAACAAATTTGTTTCCAATGACAGTATCCCTTTAAAGAAAGCAATTTTTTTTTGTATAAGCGCATTCATTTTACAACGCTGCGCAATATGTTGGCGCTCCAAAAATACATGCTAATAATAAGTTATAAATGAATATTGTGATCAAATGATTATTTTTACAGGCCTTACCTTTAGTTTCTTACATAGGAAGAATGTGGAGTTATTTCCAGCATGAAAGAAAGCACAATCTGGACTGCGGGCACACAGGTTAAAGGGATACTGTCATGGGAAAAATTTATTTTCCCAAAATGAATCAGTTAATAGTGCTGCTCCAGCAGAATTCTGCACTGAAATCCATTTCTCAAAAGAGCAAACAGATTTTTTTATATTCAATTTTGAAATCTGACATGGGGCTAGACATTTTGTCAATTTCCCAGCTGCCCCTGGTCATGTGACTTATGCCTGCACTTTAGGAGAGAAATGCTTTTTGGCAGGCTGCGGTTTATCCTTCTCAATGTAAGGGTAAGGCCAGACGAGGAGATTCGGGGAGATTTTGTCGCCTGGCGATTTATCGCCACGTCTTTTGTGCCACTATCTCCCCGAACTGCCTCAGTGTTTTTTCTCCATAGGCTACAGCGCAAAATCGCTTGCGCTAATGCACACGCGGCAATGCGTTTTCAATAGTCGGCCAAAGTTGCCTCAGTGAGGCAATTTCGGGCGACTATTGATATCGCATCACCGCGTGTGCATTAGCGCAGGCGATTTTTCATTTTAGCCAGGCGCAGAGCAAGAGGAGGCATTCGGGGAAGATTGGTCGTGGAAAGTCGCGGCGATTAGTCGCCAGGCGACTAAATCTCCCCAAATCGCCCAGTGTGTCCCAGCCCTAACTTGTAGTACAGCAGTAAAGAGTGATTGAAGTTTATCAGAGCACAAGTCACATGACTTGGGGCAGCTGGGAAACTGACAATATGTCTAGCCCCATGTCAGATTTCAAAATTGAATATAAAAAAATCTGTTTGCTCTTTTGAAAAATGGATTTCAGTGCACAATTCTGCTGGGGCAGCACTATTAACTGATTCATTTTGAATTTTTTTCTTTTCCCATGACAGTATCCCTTTAAGTACAACATTATAATATGCCCGACTGTGGAATCAAATAAACATGAAGCAAGCACTGCTTTATTGTGTTTCACATTTCCAACTTACCAGTACCTTATCCTCAAGAACAGCTGAGATTCCAGCCGCTGAGCCTGAATGACTGTGGCAGAAGGAGTCAGGCAGGAATACAGCAGACATCAAATGCAGGTGATAACACGTGAAATTTCATAGTTACATGTGTACATGTTTTCTGCATGTTGGAAACCTCAGTACCATTGAAATATGCACCCCTTTGTGCCGATCTTAACTTGCTTCTTCTCCTTCTGCAGCACTAGATGAGGTCATCGCATTTGTACAATGACATCGCTGGAAAGGATCTCCATGCAGACGCACCCAGGAAAGCTGCAGCCGAAAAGGAGTCAAGCATTTCTCATCTCATCATTTTTTCCATGTGCATTTTGATTGGTGCACAGTAGGTGCCTTTTATCAGACCTATAGCAGGAGCATGGAAGCAGCTGTCATTTGGTACAATTATAATGATAGTGAAGATTAAAATCAGATATTATATTATACTGTATTCCCAGCTCTAAATGTTGAAAACAGAATGAATACCTGTAATTAAAAGCTCACTACAGCTAGAACCCAATGGCAACAATTCCCACACAGACAGATGTGCAAAAGAAAAAAAAAAGTGAGTGATAATGTTGTATGTCCTGCCACCTAGTGGTAGCAAGCAGTATAACGCCCTGCAAGATAATCCTGCACTAAGCAGGTTTCCGCCATTTATTGCTTCAGGTAATTATATATATTTGGGCTAGGGTTGCTACCTTTTCTGTAGAAAAATACCGGCCTTCCTATATGTTCATCTTTTTTCCCAATTAAAAAAATGATGGCATCAACCAATCAACCATAATTTTTACCGGTAAAATACTGACCGGGTGGCAACCAGATGGATGACAAACTTGCACTCAGATCAGATGGATTGGATTGAGCAGTTCGTTTATGTGCTCAAAGGCATTCCTCTTAAAGGAAAACTATACCCCCAAAATGAACACTTAAGCAACAGATAGTTCATATCATATTAAGTGGCATATTAAAGAATCTTACCAAACTGGAATATATATTTAAGTAAATCTTGTCCTTTTACATCTCTTGCCTTGAGCCACCATTTTGTGATGGTCTGTGTGCTGTCTCAGAGATCACCTGACCAGAAATACTACAACTCTAACTGTAACAGGAAGAAGTCTGGAAGCAAAAGACACAACTCTGTCTGTTAATTGGCTCATGTGACCTAACATGTATGGTTTGTTGGTATATTTGTGAGTACAGTGAATCCTACGATCCCAGGGGGCGGCCCTTATTTTTTAAAATGGAAATTTTCTATTTATGAATACCCAATGGCACATACTACTAGAAAAGTATATTATTATGAAAATGGTTTATTTACATGAAGCAGGATTTTACATATGAGCTGTTTCATGCAATATCTTTTTATAGAGACCTACATTGTTTGGGGGTATAGTTTTCCTTTAAAGGAGAACTAAAGCTTAACTAAAGAAATAGGACATAAATGTTGTACGTTATGTTTTGGGCTTCTGTACCAGCCCAAGGCAACCACAGCCCTTTCACAGTAAAGATCTGTGTCTCCAAAGATGCCCCAGTAGCTCCCCATCTTCTTTTCTGCTGATTCATTGCACGTGCTGTGTGCTGCTGTCACTTACTGAGCTTAGGGACCCACAATATACAGTACACATAGAATATAATTAGAATATAAATGTCACAATATCAAAATTTAATAACCAGCCCTGTAGCATCATCTTATATTACAGACAAACCTCATTTTCTGCTTGATAATTTGCAACGACCCCTAAGCTTAGCTTCCCAACAGCTGCTCAGAGCCCACTGAGCATGTGAGTGTCACAGACACTTTCCAACCTGGCGACCCCCTGTGACAAGTTTGAAGTCCTGGATCATTGCTGCTATTGACAAGCTGAAACTTTAGGCTGGTGCAATAAGGTCATTATATAAAATATGGCATTTTTTAGTCATTCATTTTTAGGGTTTAGTTTTCCTTTAAAAGACTAGTTCAGGGTAAAAATAAAAACTGGGTAAATAGATAGGCTGTACAAAAAAAAGAATGTTTCTAATATAGTTAGTTATTCAAAAATGTAATGTATAAAGACTGGAGTTTATAGAAACAAGCTGCTGTGTAGCCATGGGGGCAGCTGGAAATGGAGAAAAGGCACAGGATAAACAACAGATAACAGATAAGCACTGTAGTATACAATAGGATTCTTCAGAACTTATCTGTATCTACTATATAGCTTGTGCCTGAACCTGAATGTCTGCCCCCGTTGCTACACAGCAGCTTGTTTATATAAACTATAGTTGTGTTTCTGAAGCGAACCCACCAGTTGTACCAGTACAGGGAACAGTGCATTATATGGTCAGTCCTTTAAAACACTTTTTTGGCGTTACTGTTTCTTTAAGTTTATTTTTCTCCCTCTCTTACTTTTTCAAATTCGGCCATCTAACGAACCCTCTAAGTTTTGTGTGAATACTAAAGAGAATCAGTGACTGGTCTACATTTTTTATTTTATTTTTTTGCTCAGCAGCTCTCCAGTTTTAGATATGACCAGCTATTTGGTTGCAAGGGTACAACTCATCCCAGCAACAGGTCTTGCATACAAGACTGGAAGATGAATAGGAGAAGGAATAGGAAGCAAAGTAACAACAGCAATAACATTATGCCCTCAATGAGTAATAGTACTTTAGCTGCTGGGGTCTGTGACCCTCATCTAAAATATGGGAAAAAGGAGAGGAATGTCCAACAAAAAAATGAAATAAAAAGTTGCTAATAATGACATTTTAAAACATAATAAAATGTAACTTTAATTTAATTTAACTTTTACCCCTTTAAGTACAGCGCTCTAGTGCCTGGCCCCCCAGTTGGGTATTCCCAATAATTTATAAGCTAGGTGGCTTTATTTTGTGTCAGTCTTTGTACCCTGGCAAATTTTGATCTGGGTCGGACTGGGGGGCACGGGGCTCACTGGGGCTGCTGCCCCAGGGCCCCCCCGGACCCCCCTGCATTGGCAGCCAGTGTGTCGCGTCTGCATACGAAATGTTTTTCCCGTGACCTCTGACAAAGGGGGTCGCGGCATTGACTCATATGTGGGTGCGGACCTGGGCCCGGCGTGGCCCACAAGAGCCGGGGGCCCATCCAGTTTTTTCCCGGTGCCCCCCTGGCCCAGTCCGACCCTGATTTTGATTAATAGGACCTATAATGTCCATTCACCAAGAAACTGTTTATAAAGCTGGCCATAGACGTGCAGATTTCCCTTCATATCGGACAAACGATCGTTCTGTGCCATCTCCCGACCTGCCACTAACCATTCAGATCAAATAAAGTAGTTAAAGAACAGATCAGCCGATGTTCTGCCCCTGACAGCAATCGTACGATAGTTATGTCTGACAAACCTGGTCTCCCACATTATATCGTCAGATCGGCAATACATGCAAATATATTATCGGTAGCCGACAGAAATATTCTAACCTGTCCGATCGACTGAACGACTGATCGTCATGGCACGAAAAATGTTGGGACACTCCACAAACGGCCCGAAAATCATACAAATCGAATATGCGTCTATGGCAAGCTTTATGGATAATGTACTTTACTGTTAGGGTGTAGGGATGTGCTGTGTGCATGAGACTGTACAATTTAGGGAGCTGGAGTGGTGCTCCAATTAATATGTAGATATTTCAGCAAGTTCTACTGGTAGCTCAGGGACGACCTGCTGGGCAATTCTGTCTGATGACGTGTGAGCTCAACCTGCAGTCCCTCGTTTGTACTGGAAAGTCCAGTTTTTCTCTGCACTGAACAGCCAGAAAAAAACCCCAAAGTTTCTAACTTAATTGGCTTTTGGAAGAGTTCCCAAAACAGCCACGGCTGCAGATAAGATAACAATTTCGAGATAAGGGAATAAGTAATTGTAACAGTATAAGATAACAGGTCCCTTGAGAAAAGTTACACACACAGCTTAAAGGTGGCCATACACGGGCAGATAAAGCTGCCGATATCGGTCGTTTGGACCGATTTGACAGCTTATCTGCCCGTGTATGGGGGCTTCCGACGGGTCTTCCCGATCGATATCTGGCCACGATATCGATCGGGAAGGTTCATGGGCGTCCACAGAGGGGGGCAAGAGGGGGCAGTGCCCCCCCCTGGGACTGTCCACACAAATTTCTCTGCACGCAGCGCTTAATTTTACCCACAGCCAGGCCCAAATTCTTCCCAACTGCCTCCCCCAGTCTCCAGGCCGGGCTGACTCTGATTGACGTCACGGACGCCGCCGCGACGTCGCCACTCGCCAGGGTGCTTTGGGAGGATCAGTGCGCGCAAGCTGAGGTGAGGACCTGCCCTTTTCTCTCCAGCCCACTGTGCCCAGGAGTTTCTCTCCAGCTCTGCTGCTCTGCCTTCACAGACAGATATTCAGATTTTCAAGCTGATGTATTATAGATGAAAAGGGAAAGCCAATCCTTGTCTAAATACACTTGAGCTTCGTTGTTATTGGAGGGAGTCATAGAAAGTACTTTTAGGCATCTAGAGATGATCCTAGGGTGTTTTGTTGTGTCAGACTGTATTTCTAGCATGGGCAGTGGCATAACATGAATGGGCTCAGACCCCCGCAATGGTACCCTCAGGCAGTCCTTCCTCAACCACCCGCTTGACCGCCCTACACTTTGCTTGTTGGAGGTGAGCAACAAAGTTAAAGCTGCAGAAAGGGTTGGGGAGGGGGACTATCATACCCACAGTCCATGCCAGTCTGTCCCTAGGGTTGCTGTCTTTTCTAGAAAATATTACTGTATATGTTGTTTGTCTTCCCTATTACTAACATTGGCATCAAATATAATTTTTACTGGTACTACACCACTGCCCGTTGGTGCCTTGATAACTATAGAGGAAGCACATATCCTCCTGCAACAGCTTACTCAGCTCTATTTTTACAGCAGCACGGATAGCTAAAGGGGGCCTGCACAGTGGGGCAGAATCACTAAAGGGTGAAGTGGTTGTGGCTAGCGACAATTCGCCAGAAATCTCATACACAGGGACATTGCCAATTCATTAACAGTCGTAGAGGACAAAACGCTAGCAAACAAGACTATTGGTCATTCCCTATGTATATATATATATATATATATATATATATATATATATATTTATTTATTTATTTTTTTGTCTTTTGGGGGATGCTACCCTAAACTAAATTACTTGCCCCCCCCCCCTGGAAAATTTTCTGTGGACGCCCATGGGAAGGTTGGATTTTTACCCGACTGACCCTTCGGAGCCGCATGGCGCATAGTAATTCGATCGGCCATACGGCCGAACGTTCGAATTACCCCCGATATAGCCATGCAGTTTAGTGGCATATCGGGGAAAGATCCGCTCGTTTGGTGATGTCGCCAAACGAGCGGATCTTGGAGTCTATGGCCACCTTAAAAGGCAATTCACCTTCATTAGCAAAACTGTAATAACTGAAAAAAAACATAGAAATATGTTCAAACTTTCATAACCTGCCAAATTTTATAAAATAAACATGGTAATTAGGGGGTGTGGTCACAAAAATTTTCACCGGGCTACGCACGTCAACATTTTTGCCCCTCTTTTTATTTCCAAAATGTTGGGAGGTAAATCATTAAATGTGGTGCACGAATAGTAAAATAAAGTAAAAAAGGTAAGACGTAATTAATGCACGTTATATTTTTGTGGTTATTGGATTATTTGCATGTCAGACTGCTAAAACCTTTACCATAGCAAACTGGCAGCAGCTTGGTATAATAATGGAAGAGGAGTTGCGCAGGTTGCTGGGTAATTGATCATAACAACAAAAAAGCAATTTCAGTTAAGCAAATACAATAAACAATAATATTAATTCAAAAGTTGCCATATAGCAGGCCAGCTGTAAGGTATACATCAGACCCATGGGCTAATTATGTATATAAGCCTATTTGTATTAATATAATACTACCTATATATGCAGCATTGTAATTCTGTAGTAGGAACTCTATGTTGCACTGGGTCTGGCAGTCATAATAATCACTTAGGTGACGTCTGGCCTCTTGAGCTCCAACTGGACAATCCTCTGTAAGAGACGATTAACACATTTAAATTCCAATCCATTTCCCCCTGAAAAAATTAGAAATTGAGCCTTTTTTCTGTGGCTACGTGTATTCTCCAAGTCAGTGATCCCCAACCAGTAGCTCGTGAGCAACATGTTGCTCAACAACCCCTTGAATGTTGCTCTTAGTGGTCTCAAAGCCACTTTTATTTTTGAATTCCAGGCTTGGAGGCAAGTTTTGGTTGAATAAAAAAACAGTTGTACTACCAAACAGAGCCTCAACGTAGGTTGATAATCCACATAGGGGCTACCAAATGGCCAATCACAGACCTTATTTGGCACCCCAAGAACATTTTTCATGCTTGTGTTGCTCCCCAACTCATTTTACTTCTGAATGTTGCTCACAGGTTCAAAAGGTTTGGGATCCCTGCTCCAAGTGATCTCCAAGAGGAGGACAAGGTAAATTTAAATGGTTACACACTTTTTAGGAGGGACAGAGGGATTAAAAAGGGTGGAGGAGTGTGTTTGTATGTAAAGCCTGAATTAAAGCCATTCGCTAAAGAAATAACAATAGCTGGCACTGGTGAGGGTATAGAATCCCTCTGGGTAGAGATTTTGATTGGGCAAAAGGTAACAAAAAAAATTATCATTGGTGTATGCTATAAACCACCTCGTATAAGTGTCGAGTATGAAGCCCAGCTACTCTTGCAGATACAAGTGGCTTCACAGCTCGGGCAAGTTGTTGCTATAGGTGACTTCAATTATCCAGACATTGACTGGGGTAATGGGTTTGCTAAGACAGAAAAAGCTAGTAGGTTTGTAAATATGCTGAATGACAACTTTTTATTCCAGCTCGTTCAAGAACCTACTAGGAATAACTCTCTTTTGGACCTTGTAATAACTAACAATACTGAACTCATCTCTAACATTTGTGTGGGTGAGCATTTAGGGAATAGTGATCATAACATGGTCTCCTTTGAGATTCTGTTGCAGAAGCAATTCTATAAGGGAGTAACTAAAACACTAAATTTCAGACGTGCAAACTTTGACAGTATAAGGGCATCTCTGCAACATATTAAGTGGGAAATGCTTTTCACAGGGTTAAACACAGAACAAAAATGGGAAGTCTTTAAAATGCTGCTTAATAAATATACTTGTCAGTTTATTCCACTTGTAAGCAAGGAACGTCGTTGCAAAGCAAAAGCTTTTTGGTTCAATAGAAGCGTTGGTGTTGAGGTGGGTAAGAAAAGACTTGCTTTTAAAGCTTTCAATTTAGCTGGTACAGCCGAAACATTTTTAAGGTACAAGGAGGCCAATAAATCATGAGAAGAAGCTATAAGGCAAGCTAAAATTGCTATAGAAAAGGATATTGCAGCAAGCAGTAAAAAAAATCAAAAATTATTTTTTAAATATGTTGATAGTAAAAAAATGAAGTAGAAAGGGGTGGGACCCTTACTATCAGAGGGGGGTCAGCTGGTTGATGAAAACAAAATAAAAGCGAAGATTCTGAACTCATATTTTTCATCTGTCTACACAAATGAGGGAACCAGTAAGTGAAGGTTTCCTTCTTAATAGTCCCAATTCTAGTAATACAACTAATGATGCATGGTTCACACATGAAGAAATTCAAAAGAGACTAGAACATGTTAAGATTAACAAAGGTCCAGGGCCAGATGGTATTCATCCCAGGGTAATTAGCGAGCTTAGCTCTGTGATTGCCAAACCTCTTTACTTAATTTTTCAGGATTCATTGAGATCTGACATAGTGCCGAGAGACTTAGCGAATTGCTAATGTGGTGCCTCTATTCAAAAAAGGATCCTGTTCTTAGCCTCAAAACTATAGGCCAGTTAGTCTGACGTCAGTGGTAGGAAAGCTTTTTAAAGGTTTAATAAAGGATAAGATACTGGACTTCATAGCAAATCATAATACTATGAGTTTGTGCCAGCATGGTTTTATGCGTAATAGATCTTGCCAGACTAACTTAATTTCTTTTTATAAGAATGTAAGTAGAGAACTCGATTCTGGGATGGCAGTGGATGTGATTTACTTAGACTTTGCTAAAGCATTTGATACAGTGCCACACAAAAGGTTACTGGTTAAATTAAGGAATGTTGGCCTGGAACATAATATTTGTACCTGGATAGAGAACTGGCTAAAAGATAGACTACAAAGAGTGGTGGTAAATGGAACATTTTCTAATTGGACCAGTGTTGTTAGTGGAGTACCGCAGGGCTCTGTACTAGGTCCCTTGCTTTTCAACTTGTTTATTAATGACCTGGAGGTGGGCATTGAAAGTACTGTTTCTATTTTTCCAGATGATACTAAATTGTGCAGAACTATAGGTTCCATGCAGGATGCTGCCAATTTGCAGAGTGATTTGTCTAAATTGGAAAACTGGGCAGCAAACTGGAAAATGAGGTTCAATGTAGATAAATGCAGGTTATGCACTTTGGCAAAAATAATATAAATGCAAGTTATACACTAAATGACAGTGTGTTGGGAGTTTCCTTAAATGAGAAGGATCTAGGGGTCTTTGTAGATAACAAGTTGTCTAATTCTGGGCAGTGTCATTCTGTGGCTACTAAAGCAAATAAAGTTCTGTGTTGCATAAAAAAGGACATTAACTCAAGGGATGAAACCATAATTATGCCTCTTTATAGGTCCCTGGTGAGGCCTCATCTGGAATATGCAGTTCAGTTTTGGGCTCCAGTCCTTAAGAGGGATATAAATGAGCTGGAGAGAGTGCAGAGACTAAGTGCAACTAAACTGGTTAGAGGGACGGAAGACTTAAATTATGAGGGGAGACTGTCAAGGTTGGGGTTGTTTTCTCTGGAAAAAAGGCGCTTGCGAGGGGACATGATTACACTTTACAAGTACATTAGAGGACATTATAGACAAATGGCAGGGGACCTTTTTACCCATAAAGTGGATCACCGTACCAGAGGCCACCCCTTTAGACTAGAAGAAAAGAACTTTCATTTGAAGCAACTTAGGGGGTTCTTCACAGTCAGGACATTGAGGTTGTGGAATGCACTGCCGGGTGATGTTGTGATGGCTGATTCAGTTAATGCCTTTAAGAATGGCTTGGATGATGTTTTGGACATACATAATATCAAAGGCTATTGTGATACTAAACTCTATAGTTAATATAGGTATGGGTATATAGAATTTGTATGAAAGTAGGGAGGGGTGTATGTATGGATGCTGGGTTTTCATTTGGAGGGGTTGAACTTGATGGACTTTGTCTTTTTTCAACCCGATTTCACTATGTAACTATGTAAGGTAAGGCTCTTTTCACATTCTTGCTGTATTGATTTGTGCTCATTCTGGATGGTTTAGACCAGGGGCCCCCAACCTTTTCTACCCATGCGCCACATTCAAATATAAATAGATTTGGGGAGCAACACAAGCATGAAACTTGACTCCAAGCCAGGAATTCAAATTAAACACCTGGTTTGAGGCCACTGGGAGCAACATCCAAGGGGTTGGTGAGTAACGTGTTGCTCCGAGCCACTGGTTGGGAACCACTGGTTTAGACAATGACAGTCAGGTCATGCAACAAGAGTGGAGCAAGTCACATGCATTAATTGGAAGATGCAGAACAGTTCTCCGAGCTCAAATACATTTAATGGGAGGATCTTTCTGGTTTGTTTGGTAGGGAAGTCAATTTTGTTGCACAATACACCAATGTTGGTCTCCAGTACTGAAAGCTTTGGAAAGAAAAACTTATGGTTTCATGCATTCAATCCACTGGTGTAACTACCGAGGAAGCAGACCCCGCATCTGCGGGGGGGGGGACTACAGGCTGCAGCGTGGATAAACACTGTGTACTTCCTTTATTTTGCTCTCCCTCCGTCTGGCTGTTGGCAGTCCCCGCCTACATGACTGCATCATCGCACAGAAATTGAGGGAGAGGCGGAGATTACAGTAGAATACAAAGAAGCTACTGGCCACAGGTGCCCTGGCTGGGTCCACCTCTCACCACTTTGCCCGCCTGACAGACCCGCCCACAAGCCCCGCCCACATTGTTGCAGAGCGCACAGTACTGGATAGAGGGCAGAACAGTCCCTGGATGGCCCTGCCCCCCAGCTCCTAACCACTGAGTTTCAGGGCATGGCTCCTGTCTGGCTAGTGCCCAAACCTACAGGTGGTGGAGGGGCTGGACAGGAGGGTGGTTGCAGCTCCCTTACTGCCTGGCCATTCATTCACCTACATGTAAGGTTTGACCACCAATAACTTTAAATGTAGGAAATATATTCCCTCCTGCCCCCCTTCCCTTGTAAAATAAAATAGGTGGTGAGACTTCATGAGTGAACTGGACTGTTCTGACCTGGGCCCAGCTGCTGAGCCACAGATCCACCCACACAGATAGTCACAGGTGAGTCTTCACATGCAATTATCAAGCTACTACTGGGCACCTAAAATTGTAAATCATTATGGAGAGACAGGGTCCAGGAGTATTACAATAATGACACTAGAGACTATTGATTGGTAATACCTATCCTAAATGCTGTACCTGAGGCCTACCATCCAATCAGTGACGTGTAATCATGATTATTTTTAACTTATATTTGCTTTGCACTTTATTTTTAACTGGGCACTGCTGTAAACTTTTATTCTGTTTGGTGTAAATACAAAGTGGCCATGAGAAAGCACCAATAATGCTAGTGCTTTTGTGGCAGAAATTAACCTTGTATGTGCAGTGGCAGCCAGATACTATTAAATGCTTTATAACAGAACAATAAAGTCCCAGTGGCTGCACAGATCCTATCTTATCCCCATTGTAAGCAGCAGTCCTGCCCTGCTTTATGGCAGCTGAGATTCTAGCTATCTGTATAACAGAGCAATAAAGTCCCAGTGGCTTCACATATCCTATCTGATCCCCATTGTAAGCAGCAGTCCTGTCCTGCTTTATGGCAGCTGAGATTCTAGCTATCTGTATAACAGAGCATTCTGTCCCAGTGGCTGCACATATCCTATCTGATCCCCATTGGACGCAGCAGTCCTGTCCTGCTTTATGGCAGCTGAGATTCTAGCTATATCTGTATAACAGAGCATTCTGTCCCAGTGGCTGCACAGATCCTATCTGATCCCCATTGTAAGCAGCAGTCCTGTCTTGCTTTATGGCAGCTGAGATTCTACTGTATGTTGTATCTAATAGTGAATGAAGAGAAGGTTTCTTCTGACACTTCTTTGCAGCTTTCAAATGTATAAAGCTAATGTTCTGTAAGGCTACAAATGTATTTGTTATTGCTACTTGGTATTCTTCATCTTTCTATTCAAACCCTCTCCTATTCATATTCCAATCTCTTATTCAAATCAATACATGGTTACTATGGGAATTTGCACCCTAGCAACCAGATTGCAAATTGAAGAGCTGCCGAATAAACAGCTAAATAACTCAAAAACCTTAAATAATAAAAAATTAAGACCAATTGCAAATTGTCTTAGAATATCACTCTCTATATCATACTAAGTGTTATCTTAAAGGTGAACCACCCCTTTTTAAGTACATTTTGCAATTTAAACCTGTGTGGATGTGCTCCTTCTACACATGATACAGTATGCTTGTGGATATAGCAAAGCTGTGTAGAAGGTAGCATTAACTAGGATGAGTTGAGGCGGGGGGGCCCAAAAGTATTTTTGCAGGGGAGCCCTGTGACTTCTAGTTACGCCACTGATTCAATCATACCCTTTTAACCTTTTCTTTTTTTTTTACAAGGAGGATGTTTAATATAATACCCATGCAGTATATTCATAAGAGGCTTACAAACAACAATACTTTATGTACAATACACAGGAACACTAGACTGCCCATTTAAGTAAGGCTAAATCAACAGCTAAGGTCTGCCCATTCATGGACACATTTAGATATACTGCAAACTGAGAACATTAGCCTATAATCTCTCTCAAACTAGTTAAAAGCGAATAAGTGCAAATGTACGCTCCTAGAATGATTTCTGACTCAACAATGTCCCTTCAATAAATGTAAGCTCTTGTGGTTGTGAGCTTTTCTTATAAGTATATATTAATGGCCTTATCAGGTTGAATTTACCAGCATAGCTACATGATGAAATGAGAGGATAGACATGGGCATGAAATCCCTATGGAGGACTGGTCAGATATTTGGCTTAAAACCTGTGTTAAGCAAAAAGAAAAAAATGTATAAAACACTAATGTTCTGGTGTATCAGCCCTTCCAGAATGCATAAGCTTTTTCTTATAGTCTCTCATCTATACTGGAGATGCTGTGCTACAGCTGATACCCTGTGCCATATATTTTGGGACTGCCGCACATACAGCCTTTGTGCTGAGACATACAGACACTATTAGAATGCCTGGCACATGATAACATCCAATTAGATATAATGACTCTCCTACTAGGGAAACCCTTTGGAGGACTTCCCAAACAAATCACGTATTGATTGCGTCTAAATGGAAATCAAAATCTTCCTTTCTGGTCAGAGATTGAAAACAGAATGCAATGTAACAAAAAGTTTGAATACAATATTGCTTTTATTCAGAATAGAATTCCCCAATTTCTGAAGGTCACGTCAACGTTTGAGCTTTGTTTCCTTTGAACCCTGTTATTCCTTCTCTTTCTTAGCTGCTTTTAGAAAAGTAAGGATGCTACAATTGACAACGCTGAGCTCTTCTGGCTTATTGAAGTTGTATTCCATTAAACGGAATCTCAACACTTTCATTTATTATTTCCTTTTAGGTTGTTAATTATATTGTTTTTATCCATTGTACTTATATCAATGCTTATTTTGATGCAGACAGGATAACAGTTCAGATACATGTGATCCGTACTGAACTTGCTGTAAAAACTGCATTTTAATAGAATTGCTTTGTTTTTTTTATCTTATTTTCATAATAATAAAATTTAAATTACAAGAAAAAATGGTTGAATTTACTGTCATTTTTCAACCTCAATATACATTATTATTATGTTTCTGTGATACTGTGTTTCCTTTTATTAAGCAGTCTCTATTATCTAGGGAATAATATAACCCATATTGCAAAATATAAGGCTATTGAAAGTCACCAAGGAGTCCCATAACCACAAAATCTAAACAGAGTGCTTTACACAGGTACTGAAAGACGGAGGTGACCTTCAGCTATACCATTACCTAACAGCAGGGCAATAAGCAATGGAGGGGCACAAGGTCAGACATCTCATTTAAAAGGCTTAGTTCAATTTCATGCAAGAAAAAATACAGTTAAAATAAATTACCAGTATTTTCGCTTTTCAGAGACATTTATAGCATATGCATTAACAGAAGCAGACCTAGGGACAGCAAACGTAGGGACAGCAAAAAGTCAGGTCCAGATGACCCTGTAAAAATGGTTCAGATGAAAAGCTCTTCTCGCACTCCCTGGCCTTCGTGTTGATTGCCCGGTGCACGGTGACGAAGGGGTCGGCACCCTCCAACATCAAATGGGTAAGAAATCACTGGCACTCAAAGGGCAGGTGCAAGCAGGGACAAGCCCTTGCGTTTATTCACAGAAAATGCAACGTTTCAAGGTCAGACCCCTTTATCAAGCATTATATAACCCTCTCCTCCTTGTGTAGAACTTGAAAGAAGGGTATTGAATTCATTATGATTGGGGTACGGAGTATAAAAGTTCAATTAGGAAAATAACATATTAATGTAATACGGGCAGCATTAATGTAATAAGGGCACAACGTTCTCAGGTCTAATAACCCAAAGCAACCAATAAGGTGTCTGAATCAAATATCTGACCAGTAAGTGCTTCCTTCTGATTGGTTTGTTATAAGTTACTTGGGGGTTAAATTCTACCTGCTGGTTGGTTATGGGTTGCTAGTAGCATCAGACTGGCAGCTGCAAAGTCCAATCTGCCGGTAAACCACCTTCCCTGTGCGCTGCAGGTGCGCATACGTTTTGCTGGCGTGACCGGAGTCTGGGAGGTAAGGAGAAAGTGCAGGGAGCGGGTCTGGGCCTAAAAGAGCCGGGTTTTTTCCCGGTGTCCGCCGGCACAGTCTGACCCTGGTTGCTAGCTCTATAGCACCTTGTATTACATTACTGCCATAGAGCAGTCAGTGCCTTGGAATGGCTATTCCTTTATTACACGGGTCTCATTTGAAATGTCCCATTAAGGGGCAGACTTCTATGTGAATTCAAGTACAGTACTTGAATTGGATCTCGTCTAGTTGGAGTTAGTCTTGCCCAATTAAAGAGGTAGTTCGTCTTTAAATGAACTTTTATTATGATGTACATTAATATTCTGAGACAGTTTCCAATTGGTCTTAATTTTTTAATGGTATATGGTTTATCAGTTATTTAGCTTTTTGGGATCTTTTTAATGATTTCTTGGACAAGCGTAATATCCAAGGCTACTGTATAGTGATACTAAATCTACAATTAATATAGATATTGTTTATATATATATATATATATATATATATATATATATATATATATATATATATATAGTTTCAGTGGGTGTGTGTAAGTATGTGCTGGGTTTCATTTGAAGGGGTTGAACTTGATGGACTTTGGTCTTTTTTCAGCCCAACTTAACAATGTAACTATGTTGCTCAACTGCTCTACAGTTTCCTATTTCAGTAACCAGGCCCTGGTTTGAACAAGAGACTGGAATATAAATAGGAGAGGGCTTGAATAGAAAGATGAGTATTAAAAAGTAACATTAACACTACAATTGTAGCCTCACAGAGCAATAGTTTTTGGCTGCCGGGGTCAGTGACCCTCTTTTGAAAGCTGGGAAGAAGTAGAAGAGGAAGGCAAGAATTAAAAAACTATACAAATAAATCATGAAAACCAATTGCAAAGTGGCTAGGACTAAGGCATTCTTTAACATACTAAAATTTAACCGAAAGTCACCCCTTTAAACAAGTGTTAAACGCGAAATATGTTGGTGCTTTATAAATACACGTTAATAATAATAACGCTCATCAAAATGAAAGAACTTGGCAACGATTTTATGTCACTGTGGAATGAATTTATTTTGCAGGTACAGAAATAAGATAGGCTTAAGTGAATGAGCACAGAGAGAAAAGCCAGTGCAGTAAAGGAGATATTTACATTTTCTGATACATCACAATACCAAGGCATATCTGCAAAGAATGTATATACATTGGGGATACACTACAGACAGATTGTCGCACACACGCACCCTTCCCATAGTGGAATACAAGACAAGATGCATTCACTGTCAAAGTTTGGGAATACAAGTTCCTTGCACACTCACAAGCAGAATTCTCAGACAGAATTATAGACCGCATGCTGGTCGGTTCTGCTTCCGCCACTTCATAAGGTGCGAATAAGAACCACCGAATGTAAACGTGCTTAGCTCTATACAACACCGTCGTTTCTAAAGGGCAGAGAAAGCTTATGGAGCTCCTGACTGACAATAGTTGCTGCTCTGCAAGTCATTTGTTGAGTTTGTGCCATGCTTGTTAATATTGGACAGGCAAGATGCAGTAGTGTGAGACATTCTGTCTAGTCTGTCTAGAAAAACGCGTGCAGCGAAACTAATTTGGACCCAAAAGCTACATACTGAAGAGATACAAAGTTTATAAACACAGCACCATATATACCGCATTCTTGCCAAATTCCCCAGTGGCAGTAGGTATGATTCCATTCTGTATATGCACCTATTGGTGTAGGACTAGCTTATTTATTAAAGAGGGCTACCTAGCTTATAATATTGTATCTTGACTATAGAATATAGACATTCGTTTGTAATCACTGAACTATATGCAAATGCTATTGTTTATTTATAATTAGAAACTTTATATACCCAGGCTACAAATCCCAGCACACGCCATGAATCGTAGGCGGCCCTGGAAAGCTTTTATTGGTGGTTCAGTGGAGAGCCATGGGATGATGTCTAATTATTACTATTCTTTTACAATACAAGGTTGTATTTCCACAACAACACTAATTTCATCCCTTACTTTAAAGGGGTTGTTCATCTTTAAATCAACTTTTAGTACGATGTAGACAGTGATATTCTGAGACAATTTGCAACGGGTTTTTATTTTTTATTACTTGTGGGTTTTGAGTTATCTGGCTGTTTATTCTGCATCTCTCCAGTTTGTCATTTCAGCAGTCTGGTTGCTAGGGTCCAAATGATCCCAGCAACCATGCATTTACAGTATATGAATAAGAAAATGGAATATGAATGGGAGAGGCCTGAATAGAAAGATGAGTAATAAAAAGTCGCAATTACAATACATTTGTAGCCTTACAGAGCATTTGTTTTTTTAGATGGGGTCAGTGACTCCCATTTGAAAGCTGGAAAGTGTCAGAAGAAAAAGGCAAATAACTCAAAAACTATAAAATATAAATAATGAAGACCAATTGCAAAGTTGGTAGGAACTGGACATTCTATAACTACAAAAATTTACCCCAAAGGTGATCCACCCATTTCAGAACTCTATAATAACCTCATTTGTTAATTACATGTTATAGCCCAGTGTAAACAAGCAGCTCTCACAATAACTCGAGTGACACGGAAGTGCACAATGAGCAACCTCAGAGCCATCAGCTGATAACATACATATAAGCAGGGTTTTCTCTTATTTGCTTCATCTTAAAAGAGAGTTAAGTAATAGGGCATAGCCTACTGTGTGCATAGAACATTCCGTCTCTTCATTTATTATTATTTACACATCTGGCCCTTTTCCGTTTTATTGGTTAAATGGCCCTTTAAGAAATATCATTGCAAAAAATGCCCAGTTGAAAAGTTGCTTAGAATTATCCATTCTATAACATACTAAAATTTTACTTAAAGGTGAACCACCCCTTTAAAGGGCATGTAAAGGCAAAAAAATAAAATCCCATTTTTACTTTCTTCAATAGAAAAAGAAACCTATCTTCAATACACTTTAATTAAAAAATGTGTACCGTTTTTATAAGAAACCTGACTGTATGCAGTGAAATTCTCCCTTCATTTACTGCTGTGGATAGGAATTGTCAGATGGTCCCAAACTGCTGAGCAGGGAAACAATCATACTTATGAACAGCAGGGGGAGCCCCGTCTTACTTCCCAGCCATGCAGAACTCAAGCAGCTTTGTTTATGACGATCCCTAAGCAGCCCAGACCACACTGAGCATGTGCACAGTCTTAGTCTTGCAAAGATGTTTAACAAAGTCACAAGATGGTGATCCCCTGTAGCCAACTTTGAAAGCAAAAATTATTTGTTTGATTAGGCTTGTGGGCATGAAGTTCATGTTTATATTTAGTATACAAAATATACAGCATTTATAGCCGTATTCTATTTTAGACTTTACATGCCCTTTAAAAGTTGAGAGCAACTTGATTTGAAAGGCAGCATGGCCATTTAAATTCAATTTTATATCACAGTAAGGTGTAGACTTTCTTTCACATTCAATCTATGTACCAATCATATATCTTATAATAAAACCATTCACTAATTGTACGCATAACCCTATTGAGAGCAGTAACTCAGATTTCCTATTGCAAACAAATTATAAATGTGTAAAATCAAATTCATCACAGCTTTATGTTCCTCGAGGAGGGGGCAACCCCACTACACAGTTTTACAAAAAGAAAGATGAAGAATAACAGGCAGTATGAGTGATGAGCCGAGAAAGTTATACAAAATCCAAGCTGCACAATCTTAATTGGAAAAATGTTTGTTCCAAGAGGTGGGAATTTTGTAGCATTCATAAATATTTAAGTATTAATGCCTTTGAGTAACTACAGGGTCACAATATAAAGAGTGTTGCATGAAAACAATGTACGCGTTTACAGGTATGAGATCTGTTATCCAGAAAGCTCCAAATTACAGGAAGGCTATCTCACATAGGGGTAAATTCACTAAAGTGCGAAGCACCTAACGCTAGCGCAAATTCGCCAGCGTGACGTCATTTTGTTACTTCGCCGATTTACTAACGGGTTCTGGCGTAAATTCGCTAGCAAAGTGGACCTACTCTAGCGCTACATCGCACCCTTACACCAGGCGAAGTTGTGCTATGGCGAAGGGGCGTAACTACGCTAATTCACTAACTTGCGCATTTTACTGAACGTTACCTCTTGCGCCAGACTTGCCTTCGCCGCCTCAGATCAGGCGAAGTGCAATAGAGTAGATAGGGCTTGCTTCAAAAAAAGCTGAAATTTTTTCTAAGTCCCAAAAACCGCTGGCGTCTTTTCCTTTTTTAAGGGTGATAGGCTGAAAAAGATCGTAAATTTTTTTGGGGGTACCCTCCTTCCCCCCTACATTTCCTAACATATGGCACCTAAACTATACAGTGGGCACATGTATAAAGCAAAATAACAACTCTATTTTATTTTATGAAGCTTTCCCAGCCTTGTGTAGTGTAATGTATTTGGTGCTACATACAGTATATGTCCATTGTACTTTAACTTGGCGCCGTATGCATATTAGGCATCGCTAGCGTAACTTCGCTTTCCTTGACGAATTAACGCTAGTGCAACTTCGCTACCGTTCGCCTCCCTGAGCACAACTTCGGATTTTAGTGAATTAGCGGCGCCCTGATTAAACTTCGCCTGGCAATGTGCGGCGAAGCCTGCTCTAGCGCAACTCCGCAGGTTAGTGAATTTGCCCCATAGACTCTATTATAGTCAAATAATTAAATTTTTTCTCTGTAATAATAAAACAGTAGCTTGTACTTGATCCCAAACTAAGATATAATTAATTCTTATTGGAGGCAAAACAACCCTATTGGGTTTTATTAATGTTTACATGATTTTTAGCAGACTTTAAGGTATGGAGGGCCACATTACAGAAAAATACTTTATCTGGAGGTCCTGCCCATTCTGAATACAGGTATGGGAACTGTTATCCAGATTGCTTGGGACCTCAGGTAACAGATCTTTCCGTAATTTGGATCTTCATAACTTAAGTCTCCTAGAAAATCCTTTGAACATTAAATAATAGGCTGGTTTTGCTTCCAATAAGGATTAATTATATCTTAATTGGTCCGGTTTTATTATTACAGAGAAAAAGGAAATCATTTTTTAAAATTTGGATTATATGGATAAAATGGAGTCTATGGGAGAGGCCCATTCTGTAATTGGGAGCTTCTGGATAACAAATCCCATACCTGTAATAGGTCCCATACCTGTACTGAGTTTAGTGCTGTAAACACTGGATTTTAACTTAGTTATTAAAAACTACAGGCACTTTTCTGCTTGCGCATTCCTTAGAATACACTGCCCTAGCCACTATCTTCCACTTGTATGATTGTAGTACACACACACACACACAACACACAACACACACACACCAAAAACAGTCAGTGGTCTGAAATCCTTTCATTGTGATGCGTAACAACCCTGTAGCCTTGTCTATTAAAAAGAAGGAGATTGGACAAACACATTAATGATTTCATCACATGACTAACAGAAAGCCACACAACACAAGTTTAACAGTGTATACAATATTAAATGGGATAAAGAAAACTATAATATCCATGTACCCTTTCTTATCTGCCAAGACTGCAGGGTTGTGAAGTATTTCTTTCTACACTGGCACACAGAGCAGACTTTGGCATGAAAATGCATACTGTAGTGTTTTCATTGTGCTGACCGGCTGAAACAAACAGAAGAAAATAACCTGCATGCTATTAGCCTTAGTTTCTGCTGGAACAAAGTTATTGGTATAACCAATATATTCATTTCTGGAGCTGGAAAAGTGGCAGTTACAAGTAAATCTATTGTCATTTTATAAATGTCACAATTGTTTTCAGGTGTAAATAAAACAATTGTTTTCCTGATAATAATGTCTCGTGGAGCTATTAAAAACCCGTGTTTTAGCTAGTGTCCCCGTTTGGGGTAATATCCTAATGTGTTTCATTTTAGAGGTCACATATGATATATGATAGCAAGAGCTATAAATATCCTGAACAAGTATGGGATCCGTTATCCAGAAACTTGTTATCCAGAAAGCTCTGAATTACCAATCTCCCATAGACTCCATTTTATCCAAATAATTTGATTTTTTTAAAAATGATTTTCCTTTTCTCTGTAATAATAAAACAGTAACTTGTACTTGATCCCAACTAAGATATAATTAATCCTTATTGGAGGCAAAATCAGCCTAATGTATAAAAGCACTCAGCTTTTCAGCCTTGTGCTTTTATATGGTCATGGAATTCTTTGGTGACTTATAGGGGCAGATTTATCAAGGGTCGAATTTGGAAGTAGAAAAATCTTTGAAATTCGACCATCAAATTGGAATACTTCGACTTCGATATTCAAACAGAATTTGGCCTTTTGCGGTCAAAGTAAAATCATTCGAACGATTCGAAGTATTTCATCCATCGATCAAACGACAGAAAAATGCTGTAGAAGGTCCACATAGGCTAACATAGCACTTCGGCAGGTTTAATTTGGCGAAGTATTGAAGTCGACGTTTTTTAAAGAGACAGTACTTCCATTATCGAATGGTCGAATAATCAAAGTATTTTTACTTCGAATTCGAAGTCAAAGTCGTAGTAGCCTATTCGATGGTCGAAGTATCCAAAAAAATTACTTTGAATTTTTTTAATTCGAAAATTCCCTCGAATTCACTTCGACCCTTGATAAATCTGCCCCATAACATCCTTATAGTTTACAAGAGGGGTACTTTATTCACTATGTATGTGTGTGTATATATATATATATATATATATATATATATATATATATATATATATATATATATATATATATATATATATATATATATATATATATATATATATATATATATTGTAGAAAGTGGTAGATCTTGTGCAATACATGACCTTTCAGACATGGTTGTACCCTGTTACTCACCAAGAAGCTCCATAATTTCATTTGATTGCCAGAATCCAGCATTGCTCTTCATGTATTTCCTGTATATATTTATCAGTGTTACAAATGGAAGCATGCTTTAGCTAGAAACCTATAGTGCAGAGAACCTGTGGTTTTAGGGATATTGTTAAACTCTGACCCCAAGCACCTCCAGACAGTTTTCAATGGGATCCTTTGAGCTGGAGTTGAACATGATCTCAAGAAGCAGAGATTGGATATCTTTGCTACAGTGACACCAGCAGTGTTGCATTGATTTGGGGATGACAAGCAGTTCTGCAGCAGCTCCTTCTAATTGTACCACCTTTAAGCTTGCCCCAAATTGACAGGGTTTATTGGTCTGTCACTGACACTCAGCACTATATATATGTAGGTTTATTTCACTCTAACATACCAGGGATAGAAAAAGAAATAATCGAAAGAAACCACAAAAGCAAACAGTTTACTATGACAAGCCCAGTGATGATGTGAGGAAGCCATTTCTGGATGAAGTTATTATTTTTCTTTATAAGATCTATGCCGGATTGTCCCATGAGGCAGTGCCCTTTTCTGTACCAGCAAAATCTAGACAATCACAGAGAACACCCACGGCATCCATTCCTGAAGGAATATGCAGCTCACCTCACCTTTGTTCCCTTATTTGGAAGTGGTCTGTTTATTCCCCTTTGCTGCCACAGTCATGGAAGCAAGGGGACTTGTATATAAATAGAGAGTTCCTTTGGACCTCTGCTGTCAGAAGATCAAGACTCTGCTTTTTCTTTCTCTTTTTCTTTCTTCTTTCCTTTCTTCAGGAAGGATGGGGTGCGGAATTTCTTTTTCTTTTTGGAAGGCGACTTAGTGGGAGATCCCTCTGGGGATGCATTTTGTACGGTCTCGCTTTTTCCTTTAGGAGTTTCTGTATCTGTGACTTTGGGTGGCGTTTCCTCGGGAGGAGACTGATCCTCCTCTTTCCCATTCAACACCACTGCCGGTGGGATTTTCTCCTCCGTGGTGGTGGGCAAGTCTGTGGGTACTGAGGTTTCTTCCTTTCTTCCCGCTCCTTTACAAAGACACAACACACATGTTACTTTCTCTGCTCTATGCCTTGCACAATCCATTTGTAACTATTATTATTACAGGTATGGGACCAGTAATCTGGAAACCCGTTATCCAGAAAGCTCCGAATTACGGAATTTCTGTCTATCATATTCTCCATTTTATCCAAATAATTTTTAAAAATGATTTCCTTTTTCTCTGCAATTATAAAGCAGCAGCTTGTACTCAATCCAAACTAAGATAAAATGAATCCTTATAGGAAGCAAAACCAGCCTATTGGGTTTATTTAATGTTTACATGAGATTCTTGTAGACAAGGTATTGAGATCCAAATTATGGAAGCATCCACTATCCGGAAAGCCCCTGATCCCGAGCATTCTGGATAACAGGTCCCATACCTGTACTAATCTGAAAAGACGAGGCTGGAATCACAATGGGTAATTTACAACTAAAGTAAATGGGAGCACAATAAAATGTATTTAATTTCACATTCATTTTTGCATAGGGTTTTATTTTTTAATTTTTTTGTGATAAAAGCTGTTCACATTAATTCACAATTCCTTGCCTCGGTGAAGAGCCAAAGGGAGGTGAGACTACTTCATAGTGGAAGGGAGACTGGGAATCTTGTATTTAGTTATTCATTTTGAATAGACTGAGAGCGCAGGCAGCACATAGCAGGGTGGAAGAACTTATTATGGACATAATGATTTCTAGGTAGAACTAAACGTGAGCAATAAGTGAAAGCACAGGGTTCCCCAACTTAAGTGTCATTAGGGTAACCAAGCTACTTCAGCAGTTAGTGATTAAGGTGTGCATTAGTAATTATGTGTTAGTTCAGAGCATAAAGCAGACCATCCCCTGTGATACCAGCATACAACATGCATGTCTACCCAGGAGCCTGAAAAAGGAAAACCTAACTCTCAGATACCTTCCCACATTAAAAACACACAGCAAATAACACAACTCATTTGTCAGTCAATTCATTTCGAGTAAGACTTGCAGTGAAACATGTTTAAGCAGGGGTGGCACTCAGGATCATTAACAAACACTGGGAACATTTGCACGTGGGCAGTTACACATAGCAACCACCCTATGATTCGGTATATTCAGCCAACTGCAAGTAGAACAAAGAAAGCAAATGTTTGATTGGTTGGCAAGTTGTTAAGTTATCTCCTTACAGTGGGCAAACGTGCACGTGTGAAATAACCCACAATGACCAATCAGAGTCCTGCTTTTATTATCCTTTCCGCAGTAGACTTATTATGGGGTAATATTGCTCAGCGTTTGTACATGAGCTCCATTGTCCTGCAGCTTTTGGGAACTTACACAAACAATTATCAGTTGCTGAGGAATGACAGACGTTCACATCAGCTGCAGGACCATGAGTGGCATCCCTGGTTTAGAACATAACAAGGCTAGATGGTTTATTAAACAGTATCAGTCTTTATTATTCTTTGTTAACATTGCAGAATCATTGCTGAATCTGGTTACCCTTTAGCCAACACACACGATTTTGCTTGTAACCTTAGAGGTTGCCATACAAGGTCCAATGGGGCTTTAGATTTACAGATAATGTAATGCATTTTAAGTATTTGTTTGTGTCTTCCTTGTCATGTGACTCTAGGTCAGTTTAACCCAAAAATAGAGCCAAAGATCCATATTCCCTTTGTTCTCTTATATAACAGTTCTGCCGCTTAATGATTTATGAACACGAAAGAAATGATTCTAGAACAAATTACATATAGTCAACTCATAGAACCCCCTTAGCTTTTCTTATCTTCACAGGCACTCTGTGACTTAAACAAGGGTCTAGAACCCTGTAACGTGTCTTGCAGTTTAATATTTTACATTATTTTCAGGTTTGAACACATTTTACATTTTTTTTTGCAAGATAGTAAATTTAATTCAGAAGAGCTGATCATTTTTGGACCCTTGGAAATGTTGTACAGGTATGGGACCTGTTATCCAGAATGCTTGGGACCTGGGGTTTTCCGAATGACGGATCTTTCTGTAATTTGGATCTTCGTACCTCACGAGAAAATCATTTAAACATTAAATAAAGCCAAAAGGCTGGTTTTGCTTCCAATAAGGATTAATTATATCTTAGTTGGAATCAAGTACAAGCTACTGTTTTATTATTACAGAGAGAAAAGGAATAATTTTTAAAAATCTGGATTATTTGAATAAAATGTAGTCTATGGGAGACAGCCTTTCCGTAATTCTGAGCTTTCTGGATAACGGGTTTCCGAATAACCTGTAGTTCAACAAATGTGTGGACTGGAAATGTTTTTGCAGCTAATTTTCTCTAAATCCACCTAGTTATAAGGTGAGTATTTCAGATCCAGGGTAACCAGATGCTTACAATGTGCTGAGAAGGGGAGGTGAGAATATTTCCAGAGAAGCAAACAGGAGTGAGAAGAGCAGCAAGGTGGGTTCAGCCATACTTACTACAAAGAGAGGTATTCAGAGTCTGAGGTGACTCCTGCCATGAGAGAGCACATGGAAAGAGAAGGGAGAGGTTGTGGGGACACACACAAAAGCACAATGACAAAGTATGACCACAATGAGTACAAGAAGAACTGGATGTGTCACAGAAGGAGAAGGAGGACAGGACTGCGGGTGACACTTCTACTTTCCATGAAGAGCATCTGCATTTCAAGAAGTGACAGTTTGCCTGTGTGTGTGTGTGTGTGACACAACCTTACACTGCTATCCACCGCCTCTTTAATAACTCCCCCCCCAGAAAATGAGGCACGGTTTGCAAACTGGTCAGTTTTTAAACTACTATGGATACTAAATGAATATGAATGATTAAGGCAGAACAGTATCCTACTGAGAAGTCTTCCTTCTCCCTCCACCCAAATCACAGTTATTTACTTAAAGGGTAAATATATCCCTTTTTAGTGCTGATAACTCCCCCCCCCCCCCCAGAAAATGAGGTATGGTTTTCCAACTGGTGAGTACTTCATTTTATTAAAAATGGCAGTTTTTAAACTACTATGGATACTAAATGATAATCTACCAACTTGCTGATGTCCTATATTCTGCAGAATGATTTATCTAGAACAGTATCCTACTGAGAAGTCTTCCTTCTCCCCCCACCCAAATCATAGTTATTTATTTAAAATGTATTTATATCCCAATTCCATGTAAGGGAACTTTTTTTATGGGTTGGCTATTGAAAAATCAAAATATTGATGCTCCATATATGTGCCTCAATGGGAAACACTAAACTCTTGCAAATGCAAGTTCGACTGCATGCTTGATTACGGTGCATACTCTATATGAATGGCTAAATTATACTGATCTAAGGATTCTCCATGCAAGGGAAGCTATAAGGTGTGATCCTGTAGTCTCAATAATGCAGGCAGTCCAGCTGAACAATGCTTGGTCATAGCATTCCCTTGAATGACTTTCATATTTTTAAATTTGGTAAGAATTAGGGGGTTTTGTACTAAAACTTAAATTAATCTCAGTTTTTTATGTAAACAAAGTCGACCAAACTTCCTTCCACAAATTGAACTCATGTATCAATCATTTTTCTAGACGAAATTGAAGCGACAAAACCGATCGTCAATTTGTATCGTACAATTGACAGTCCAAAAACTTGACTTTATGGAATTTTTGCTGCTAAAACTTGACTTTTTTGGATTATTGGACAAAACCCTCGATTTAAAGGATTATCCAGCGCAGATCAAGATGTGAAGAAACAACTTTAGGGAGATCTGCCATTGACTTCTATGTGGCCTCGACAGGCTTGAGATGGAGTATTTTTGGATTTGGATTTTTAGCAGAAATCCAAACCTTGACCAGATAAATTTGAGATTTAATAAATGGCCCCCTTAATGTAAATAATGTACAGGTTTAAAGCGCTCTGCTTAAACTAGTTCTGCCCAAAATGTGGGGCTTTCCCCCCAATAAGGTTCAGAATAAATGGAATGGAGAACCCTCAGAGCAAATTTAAGATTTTTGATAAATAATTTTGGCTGGCTTGAATATCCCTGGAGGTCCTGATTAATGTCACAGGCTACTTCTTTCTTCTACTAAAATTGGTAAAATCCCTATATTTTAAGACTTCCAAAAATATGTGTTGCATGTTCCTTCCAAGCTTGCATGGGGATTGAAGAAGAGAATCAGAGGATCTTCTTAGGATCAAGACACTGAGCTTGTTCTACCTACCTTCAGTGGACTTGGAAGGAGAAACAATAGGGACTATGGTCTTGGTGGGACTTCTTACAGGAGAAGTGGGTGGGGTCACCAGTGATGGCTGGGAATCATCTTCAGCTGGTTCCCTCTCATTTGGATCTATGAAAGATATATAAAAAAAGATTATGATCAAACTGGTCAATGGCTACAACAATAATCCATAGAGCTATAGTTTTAAATGGCTTTCCATATACAAATAAAGCAGTAACTAGTTTAATAAATGGAAAGTTGCATACATTTATCACAAGGGTTCCAGTATCAAGCACACCTTAATGCTTAGAATGTCCACACTGTGTATGTGAATACAGGACCTCCCCATACCTACCATCAAGGACATGCTTTTTCCTCTCCACTTCTTTTTTATACTCTTCAAGCTCGTGGTCAGTCAGTTGGCTAAAGGGGTTTGGGGGCTCTGGTGAAACATCTTCTAAAGGCTCCTGTTTGATTTCTGTTACAGTTCCTGAAGCCAAGTGGCTGTCTGCAGACTACAAAGAGAACATGGCTTAGCCTGAAATCACCCAATTTCACATGCACATTTATTAAATCATCACCTTCTATGCCCATGACATGCCGAATGTTTGCTCCATTAGCATATTTCCATTGTTGAAGAAATAAAAAAGTAATGGCAATGTCCCCAGTATAGAAACAAATGTTTAGAGTGTCATAGGCTTTGAGCACCATGAAAGTTTCATTATTTCACAATTTTCATTATTATTTCACAGTTCATCTCAAACAGAGAAATTAATTTGCTAGAATACCTCCAATTTAGAGAATTCAAGTCTAACATGGTCTAAAATGACCTGCTATTTTCAATGAAAGAGACTAGAGCTAAATTCTTGAGCCAAAATCCATAATACTTCACTCTCAAAGTTTCACTGAGGTGGGTATGAGATATTCAGCCAGGGTGGCATTTATTATGCACATTTTCTGTTACAGCTCAACAATGGCTTCAGATTTCTAGCATTGATTTGCATTTTTATATACTACAGTGGCCAACAGGCACATAGTGGCTTGGAGTATTCATTGGTGGTAAGATCGGTGAACTGATGAATGCAAGAGATTGAGTTGCTCACCACCAAGGACTATAACTCCTTCACTGCTATTGTAGGGGGCTCCTCATTTCCCTTATATATTTTTGAAGGGAAATCATAATAATCTCCTTATAGTTAAAATTATACAGAATATTAATGAGCTTAGTGTATTGCAAACAATAAAGCTGAGTTCCTTGGCCCTCAAGCCAACTTTGCTAGTTGGGACAACAGACTGATTCCCAGAGGTTGTCTATTTCTGTGTTAGGCAGTTTTGCAAACATTTCTGCTGTAATTGGCATTGGGATAGGCAAAATAAGCAACGTGGTAGTTAAACGATTCTGAGCTGAATAATTAAACAACTTGTATAAAATCAGTTTGTTTCACTTACTGGTGTGTCATGCATATGCATCCATTACAAGAATATATAACAAATAAATACATGGAAATGTGAGTTAAATGGATAGCGTCATGTGATCATGTGATGGGAACCAGTAAGACTGAGACTTACATTCCCAGCCCCCACTGTTAAATATACTGAATGTGTACATTTCAATCCTCATCCCCACTTGGAAGTAGGGATGCACCAAATCCAGGATTCGGTTCGGGATTCGGCCAGGATTCGGCCTTTTTCAGAAGGTTTCGGATTCGGCCGAATCCTTCTGCCTGGCCGAACCGAATCCGAATCCTAATTTGCATATGCAAATTAGGGGCGGGGAGGGAAATTGCGTGACATTTTGTCACAAAACAAGGAAGTAAAAAATGTTTTCCCCTTCCCACCCCTAATTTACATATGCAAATTAGGGTTCGGATTCGGTTCGGTATTCGGCCGAATCTTTTGTGAAGGATTCGGGGGTTCGGCCGAATCCAAAATAGTGGATTCGGTGCATCCCTACTTGGAAGTGACATAGATAAAAAGAGAGAAATGTTCTTACCGGACTTCTGCTTTTGTCAGTTATCACGCTGGCTAATAACTGAGACTGAGGCCCAGCAGACTTGATATCCTGGCGATTTTGTTCTCTGATCTACGGATAAAAATATACATTGGTTAAAATATACAAATATATATTTTAACATATGGTAGTGCTGGATTCTATTATTTTTTCAACATTAGCTATCTCCAGTTGGGAACTTCTTTACTAAAATCATAGATTTAAAGCAGGTGAGATTGAAAAAAGGCAGAGAGGGTTAGGCTGGCAGTTAGCAATGCCTACCCAGGCCAATATGTAGTCCTACTGCAATTCATGTGGCATGTTACACAGAGAACTCTATTTCTTACCTTATTCCTTGTCTCCAAGACTTCTTTTGGGTCAGTGAAAAGTGGCACAAACTGATTGGAGTTCTCGATGCGGATGGGCACTCCACTGCTGGGTTTAACCACTTCATCTGCTTTCAGCCACTGTAAATAGGGCACCAAGCAAGAAAAGCCTTTTTTTATTCTTATGACTACACCCAGCATAACCAGATTAACAGTTTTACGGCACCCCCTTATATTACTTATACACTGGTTAGTGAACTGTTATGAATAGAAAGTATCTATGATTTTATATTATAGAGGCTGCTAAGCCTTTTTCTCACACGTGGAATTGGAAGGCTCTGACCTAGTTGACATAGTTCCTTACCGTGGTCTTGGGGCTGCCTGTGTCTTCAGCCACATTGACCCGTAGGTAAGTGTTTGGCGTGTTCAGCCAACGGGTCTTCTCCTTCTGCTGCTTCTGGGCATGCTGCCGCAGGGTGGAGATGGGCACACCTTCCTCCTCAAAAAGGAAAGCAGTTACCGTGGCTGGGATCTCCACTTCACTCTTGTGCCTAGTCTTTTCCTGAACAAACGGGTGGCGGTAGGAGTAACCTGTTCTGTAACCCTACAGGAAAACAAATCAAAACAACACCACCGGAAGTAAATTAGCCCAGGCTGAAAAAGGAAACACATAACAAAAAAACCCAGCCTTGTCAGCTCATATGTAAAACCTTGCATATAAACAATTTTCATAATGATATACTATTTCAGTAGTATGTGTCATTGGGTAATCATAAATAGAAAACTGCCATTTTAAAAAATAAGGGCAGCCCCCTGGGATTGTAGGATTCACGGTGCACACAAACATACCAAACAAACCATACATGTTAGGTCACATGAGCCAATTAACAGACAGAGTTCTGTATTTTGCTTCCATACTTCTTCCTGTTACAGTTGCAGTATTTCTGGTCAGGTGATCTCTGAGGCAGCACACAGACCATCACGTAATGGTGGTTCAAGGCAAGAGATGTAAAAGGGCAATATTTACTTAAAGGAAAACTATACCCCCCAAACAATGTAGGTCTCTATTAAAAGATACTGAGTAAAACAGCTCATGTGTAAAACCCTGCTTCATGTAAATGAACCATTATCATAATAATATACTTTTTTAGTAGTATGTGCCATTGGGTAATCATGAATAGAAAATTGCCATTTTAAAAAATAAGGGCCGCCCCCTGAGATCGTAAGATTCACTGTGCACACATACAAACCACATGTAAGGTCACATGAGCCAATTAACAGACAGAGTTCTGCCTTTTGCTTCCTCACTTCTTCCTGTTACAGTTAGAGTTGTAGTATTTCTGGTCAGGTGATCTCTGAGGCAGCACAGATAGAGTCACGAAATGGTGGTTCAAGGCAAGAGATGTAAAAGGGCAATATTTATGTAAATATATATTCCAGTTTGGTAAGATTCTTTAATATGTCATTCAATTTGATATAAACTATCTGTTGCTTAAATATTCATTTTGGGGGTATAGTTTTCCTTTAAATATATATTCCAGTTTGATAAGCTTTTTTAAAATGCCACTTTATTTGATATAAGATATCTGTTGCTCAGATATTCATTTTGGGGGGTACAGTTTTCCTTTAAATGCTGCTGGCAAGGTTCTCACAGGCTCACTGACTGCTTACAGGCTCATGGGCTAAGAAGATGAATACACATGAATGGAGCAGAGAACTGTTATTTGCTCTAAATGTTCTCCAGACTTACCAAATTATCCATCATTCTCATCAGTGCCTCAAACTCATGTTCCCCCAGCCTGCTCTTCTGCATGGGTCCAAACTTGCTCCCAGCCCAGCCCACTGTTCCCACTTCATGGGGACGATATTTCTCCCTGTCCAGCAGGATAAGATTATCTGGGCCTCCAGCACTGGGCACGGCTGACGCCTGAAACCCAAATCAGGCAATATCACCATTAACACAAGAATGAATCAAAGTGTAATTTGCAGTGTTACAGCATTATGCATATGGTCTGTAATCATGGGACTGTCCCAGTGTAAGAGGGCTAAGAGCATCTGTGCTGGATCCAATTCCAGCTTGATAATGTCTCTACATTCTGCTGTTCCCTTTGCTTGTATCCACTAGGCATACTCAAGTAAACTGAATGGCAGGAGGCAGAAATATAGATAGAGGATTTTCTAGGTGTGCCATTAGCCTAAGTTATATGATAGGACTGCCTGTGTTTTAATTTAACATGTGTCCTGTAATGACAGGGGATGCATTATAGCATTAGTTTTTGAACCATTGCTAACTTGGTTGCTAACTCTGCTGCACTGAAATCAACGCTAACCTGATGTTTTATGTGTAAAGCGTTGACTATATTATGCCCCTTGGTGACGTGCCTATTCATTTTAGTCTATGTAAGAAGCTTGTGGAGTCCTGCAGAACACAACAGGGGGGAGAGAAATAACAAAATGAAAGCGAAGCTCTGCCAGAAAACAAGATGCTATGCCGGGTAAAAAAAGAGTCATTTTTAGGGCTGAAAAAATGTACAGGTACAGGACCCATTATCTGGAAACCTGTTAACTAGAAAGCTCCGATTTACGGAAAAGGCCATCTCCCATAGAAATCCTGAAATATTGGTTGTGCCGCAGGAGTGCATGCTCATTTCAGGATTTCCTTGAATCTCACCCCAAGCTACGGGTTCGGGTCACTGCACTGCGAACAATTCACACATATGCATTGTTTATGTAACAGTGCCGAAAAGGCTGACCCCTTTAGAGATGGACCTGGGGTTTTACAACCAGGTCAATTTTCATACAGGATACAGGCTTTTTATTAGAAATTGTTAAATATTTAATATTTGGCTAGAGCCACAGGTTTTTCTTCTTGTTCATCTCCCATATTTTGTCCAAGTAATCCAACATTTAAAAAACAATTTCCTTTTTCTCTGTAATAATAAAATAGTACATTGTACTTAATCCAAACTAAGATATAATTAATCCTTATTGGCCTATTACAGCCTATTGTGTTTATTTAATCTTTACATGATTTTCTAGTAGATTTACGGTATGAAGATTTACGGAAATGATCCTAATTATCCAGAAAACCCCAGGTCCCAAGCATTCTGGATAACAGGTCCTATACCTGTATAGGATATGTTATCCAGAAAGCTCCGAATTGCGGGAATGTCGTCTCCCATAGATTCCATTTTAACCAAATTGTAAAAAATATATCCTTTTTCTCTGTAATATTTCCCTTTTCCCTGTAACAAAACAGTACCTCGTACTTTATCTCAACTAAAATGTAATCATTCCTTATTCATGGGATAACAATCCTATTGGGTTTATTTAATCAACATGAAAAGTTGTGGTTAATAATGGGTCCAATAGGCAGAACAAAGTTCTGCCTAGTGGACCCATTATTAACCACAACTTTTCATGTTGGATATTATGCTATATTGGACGGAAGCAGTGCTTATAGGTCTTTTACACTGAATCTACCGCAACTAGAGTTTATTTAATGTTTAAATTATTTATTTTTAGCAGACTTAGGGTATAAAGTTCCCAATTAAAGAAACAGCCGTTATACGGAAAACCCCAGGTCCCAAGCATTCTGGATAACAGGTCCCATACCGGTAGTGACTTTTTCAACTTGCATGATCAAAAGCAGCATTTCCTCATGTTTACTCTACGATACCAAACAAAGGAATAGTACAGAGTGTACAAAGTTACAAATTGTAACAGTAAAAATAGATAAGAGAAATCATACAAAATTATAAAAAAGCTGAAAAACATAATGATAGTGTTTCACCTAACACTTGGGTTCTGGATCTGAGAAGTTTCTCCCATTGGTTTCATGATCAAATCAGTTTGATCCTGAGTTTCTTAAAGCTCCATCCATTTCTTAGCCTGTTTAATCTTTTCTCCCTGCATTACCATTGTCTGGCCAGTAGGTCACGCTCTCATGTCACCGTTTCCCCTTCTACATTCATTTACCAGAGGAAGCATTTTCTTAACCACTTGGGATTTGGCAACACACAGTGTGGTGACCAACACAAGCCGTTCACTGGCAGTTGCCATGGTTATAAAAGACCGTTTCTGTCAACGTGTTGATTATTAAATACCCCTTATTGCGAGTGATCTATTCTGGCCAACTTGTGAGCCATAGTGACGAATGTAGTTACAAATATAGCGGCATTAATTATATACGGTAATAGTGTATCATTGTTTTATCCTGTGCCATTTTTAATAGAATGACCTGCATTATAAACATTATAAACATTGTCCCTTAAATAGTAAATGTAGGGGTTAGGTAGTCCAGGTATGGGTTAATTTAATCTTTAAATGATTTTTAGTAGTCTTAAGGTATGGGGATCCAAATTACAGAAAGATCCCTTATCCAGGAAACCCCAGGTCCTGAGTATTCTGCATAATAGTTCCCGTACCTGTACTATAGAATGCTGTCTATGTAGAATTAGTAGATTTGCTCCGGATAACACCATGTTTATTGTTTCACTGTGCAATGACAAAGGGTGGACATGCGTTCCAAAATGTTGTGAAATTAAACATTGAATACAGATTTATATCCCCCCGGGAGCTGCCTGCAGCCTCTGTACATGTCACACAGTGTCGGACTGGGCCCCCTAGGGCCCATTTAAGAACATGACATCAAGGCATTATGTTAATGTACTAAATGGCATCTCTGTTGCATATCTCTATGGCAGAAATGAGAGCTGATGGCATTTGCCAGGCAGATAGGGTTGCCACCTGGCTGGTATTTTACCGGCCTGACCGGTAAAAATTATGGTTGATCCCAATTTTATTAATAGGGGGAAAAGTTAAATATATAGGAAGGCCGGTATTTTTTTCTAGAAAATGTGGCAACCCTACATGCAGAGGGGAGATTCCCTGGTATCCTAAATATGGTCCACCCTAATCTTTCATTCTACATACTAATAGGTGGTGTTTGCCAGTCACAAAAAAAACATGCTGACACCAGAACTGGAAAAGCCAGTATTGAGAGAGGGGTGCTCCTGCTAGTCTCTTCCACAGTCAGCTTGTAGGCAGGGCATATGTTCTTCTAAACAAAAAGGGTGTTATTGTTTATAAATACATTTATACTCTTCTTTTTTTCCCCTTGTATGCATATGAATGGGGATTGCAATATACAGGTATGGGACCTGTTATCCAGAATGCTTGGGACCTGAGGGTTTTCCAGATAAGGGATCTTTTCATAATTTGAATCTCCATACCTTACGTCTACTAAAAAATTATTTAAATATTAATTAAACCCAATAGGATTGTTTTGCTCCCAATAAAGATTAATTATCATTTAGTTGGGATCACGTACAAGGTACTGTTTTATTATTACAGAAAAAAAGGAAATCATTTTGAAACATTTGAATTATTTTATTAAAATAGAGTTTATCGGAGTTGGCTTTCCTGTAATTCTGAGCTTTCTGGATTATGGTTTTCCGGATAATGGATTGAACGCCTGTAATATATGATTCTCTGCAAGGGACCCTTTCCTAATACATGCCCTGAGCAGACTGTAAATACTGGGCTTCCTTTTACCTTGAGCTCCCAGCACTCCTGCTTTGCATGCTGCAAGGTTACTGGAATTCCAGGAGGCAGGAGAATCCAGGGTCAGATTGGGCCAGCAGGACACTGGGAAAAACCCGGTGGACCACAGCCCTCATGGGCTCCACCAGCCCAGATCCACTCCCCCCGCCAGCCTAAAAATATCGCTCCCTGGCTCAGATTTCCCCCAGTCCAAAACTGGGCACAAACAGAACTGCACACGGAGAGAGGTAAAAATCTTTGCACTTCATTCTGATCGTTGCACCTTCCTGAGGTGGGTAGGAATTGGGCAAGATGAAAAGTGCAAAAACCATGTTTTGGCATGATAAAAAATTAGGGGGTAGTCCCCCTTGTATCAGTTTTGAGTTGTGTCATAAGACTTCCATCTAAATGATACTTTGGAGGGAATCGCGTCTCCCGAATACTGAGCACCAGGCACACAGTACAAGAGGCCTGGATGTGCACATGATCATTTTTCCTTATCTGATAAGAACTGGAACTGCGTTGGTTACCTGGGTTTCACATGCTGCCTGCAGGTGAAAGATTTTATAGAAAGCCTCTTCTACGGTTTCTCCCAGCGCAACAACCCCATGGTTCCGCAGAATGAGGATCTGTGGAGTTAAAGATGAACAGATTAAAACAGCATCCAACTCTGGCATTATGCATACAGATGAGCCAACAGATGTTCAGCGTGTACACATTAACGGATCAACTTAATCTAACTGCTCCACTTCCAATCTTGGCGTTACAGTAATAAACAATGTTCCTAGAGATGATTTCATTTGTATCATTTGTACATAGTCCCTGGAATGCTTGAGACATGGGGTATTCCAATAAAGGCAAAACCCAGATACCTATTACTTTGATTTTGATAAAAGATTAATTATTTCCAAAAAGAAAATTGCTATAAACATGCTGAGCCAAGCATCATTAGACACAGTACAGCAGATGGATTTGCTGCCTGGTTTACATAGGGGGAGAAATGTTGAAAGTTTGGAACATAGAACTATCCTTTGCCCATGGAATTCCAACCCTCAGCATAATGTGGTCTGACAGGCTGAATCCCATTGATCTACCCAGATTACAGCAATAGCTGCATTGCTTCTAGCAAGCAAATAGAAGGACGCTATTATGAAGTAGAAAAGTATTGTGTTTGTGCCCAGAATAATGACCAGAGTTTAGGCAATGTCAGTGCATGATGTTTTAGAGGACGTCACCTCTCTCCTACAGTTTTCTAGTGGTGAATCAAAGGGGTTAGAGTATCGAACTCAGGGCTGGATTTACATAGTGGGCGCCTCTAGACACGCTGTTGTTCGGCGCCCCATCCCCTTCCTTTTATTTGCTCAAATTAACATCATCAGGACCAGATTGGTACATGGAAAATGTAAAAAACGATCATATCTCCTGCACATCCCCAGTGTTTCTAAACCAATGTGGGTGTGGTTGGGCAACATGCTGCCCCCTAAAATCCTGCCGCCCTAGGCCTGGGTTTTGGTGGCCTCTCCACAAATCCGGGCCTGATCAAGCTTTCTAATGCCCAGAGCATTATTAGAGAAATACTCTCCCAGTGGTGAAAGAAAGACATTGGTCAGACATACAGTGAGTGGGGTCCATCAGTCACCACCTTTGCCCCATGCAGAGAACTTCCCATGATTTTCTATATTTACTGTAGCACTGTGTAACAGACACAAAAGTCATTTTTTAAACAATTTTTCCATAGGTTGAAGAACTTGCAATCTGGAACTGCATGGATAATAATAAAGACTTAGGAAGGCTTAGCCTCCCCAATAAAATGACCAATTGCCATATATAATTATAGTTATAAGCTGTCCAATGGAAAACCATATATTGTTGTTTCCCCAAACAAAAATGTCCCCCTCTTCCCTTGCCTAGGTGCATACACAATAAGGTGGTTTACAAGCTGAACTCTGGCTGACAACTTAATTTGCCACTTTACCAGGTAAGAATTACTGGGCAAAGAGGTTAATTGGCATGGCAGTGTCATCAGGGGGAGGTTATTGGGTGAATCTGAGGCAGTAATCTGTTTTGGGAGTGGGGACTGAGGTGGATTGGGGGTGTTATTGGGTATGCCAGTGGCAAAATAACATGGAAGACTACATTTACTGGCAAAGGTTTGGTAGTTTACCAGGTGGGAATTGTACTGTGAACTTTTGAAAGGCAGATGATTGCCCTTACCGACCTGAGGACCAGTGATGGGCGAAAAAATTTGTCAGGCACAAATTCGCGGCACATTTCCGCGTTTCACCACTGCCGAATAAATTCACGACACAGCCTCAAAAATTGTGGACACGCGTCAACATTATTCGGACACCCATTGACTTTAACGCCAGCGTTAAAATTGACGTGAACATCAGAATTAAAGTGGGCGTCAAAATCGACTCGGGCGTCAAACTCTCACGAATTTTACGGCGAAGCCCATCACTACTGAGGACTAAACAATCCCATCAGCCCAATCCATATGTCAATGCTGCCCAGTTAAATATTGATGGGTCAATAAACATATACCATTGGTCAAGCATCACATTGGGCCCTGCACTAGCCTATTATATTATCTGATAGCATGAGTCACCACTTGTGAGGCTAATCAGATAAAGATCTGGAGGCAAGTACTAGCAGTTACAGCAAATAAGGAAAGCTTGTGAAAAATATAAAAATAAAATATAATATAATTTTTACTCCACTGAGCATATGGGAATATCCAGTGTGGGAACACAATTGTATATCTACCTTGCAGGTAGGTCCCAGACACTTTTGGAGTTCAATCCTGTCATCTTCCTCATCCATGTCTCCGCTGTAATCGTAGTACATCACTTCCCCCGCTAGCAAGGCATCATGGGAGATGGGTAAGAGGCCACATTTCATTGCTGATACCTAGGACACATACAGAACTAGTTGATAGAACTAGTTAATGTGTAAATGTGGCATTTGCACATACAGGAACATTTTGTATACCGTAAGTAACAGAAGGGGGGGTGTATTTCTGAACCACCCTCCCAGAATGCCATGGTGCTTTAATCCATATCAGTGATAATTCCCTTCAGTGCTACTAGGGAATGGTTTGATTTGAAGAAGGGATAGGCACCTCCAAACATTGCTCTACCTCAGCTCCCAGCATGCCACAAGGGGCTATAGGGAAAATGCTGAGAACTGTAGATTAATAAGAACCCAGAAGGCTGCAGATGTTTTCCCTGCTTTTATGATTAGTTAGTCATTCCCTGACACACACAAAGTGCATACACTGAAACCGCCCACACACTGTGCTTCTCTTAGATCTTTATTTTATATCTTACTAAGAATATCCCACATTTCCATCCCTGCACACTGCATTACTAGTAGTTCTATGGATTGCTGTCATGGTCATGGTCCTTCACAGTTTGGTCAATGGAAACCCCATGAGTAGAGCAGATCTTACCGCTGTAGCAGCTGCCGTGTGTAACTGGATGATGCACCTCACGTCTGGTCGTGCCGAGTAGATGGCTGAGTGCAGGCTGAAGTCACAAGAGGCCACCTCAAAGCTGGTACTTCCCGATTCCACCATCTCTCCAAGAATGTTAACCTTCACCTGTCGTGACATTGAACAAGACTGGCTAATATTTTGCTCTGTAAGCAGAAGGATGTTGTCTGTCACAATTCCTTAGGGCTCTACAACATGAACATTATTACCTGCCATTTGTGTCTACCATCCAACAATTGGCTGTTTGGTGGCTGTGTTGATGGCATGAGTTAAACATGGACGGAACAATGCCACGGATGCACCACCAGCCAACAAGTTATATGCCCAGTGACAAGTCACCCACCAGCAACATGTTGGATCCTGGAAAGACCTTGGGGTATATTTATCAAAGAGTGAAGTTAGAGATCGCCACAGTCCTCTAGAGTGAAATTTCGCCACTCTCCATTCATTTCTACAGGAGTTTTAAAAGAGAATTTATCAATGGTTGAAAGTGAAAGTTCAAAATTTCCATAGAAATGAATGGAGAGTTGCGGAATTTCACTCTAGCGAACGGTAGCCATCTCTAACTTCACTCTTTGATTAATATACCCATAGTGTCTGCCTCTTCTGCCTTTCTGGTAAGAAAAAGCAGTCCGGTCTGACTTATTTACTGATAGGGATTCTTGATATAGATCAGTGTTCACTCAAAGCCACCATCTCTTATCCTTTTATCAGGGGACCCAAATATTCTGGGAGCCCACTTCACAAACCAAAAAAAAAAAGGTTTAAAAGAAATTATTCAACACATGTAATATTTTACATTTACTATTTTATACACCAACATTATTACATTCCACTGTAATGAGGGAGGTCAAATTATAATAAAGGCCTGATTACTGTGTAGGGGATTGGTAAATTAGTTCCCCAGTATTATTTAGCAGGCAGTTCCCTAGTGTTTTAGACACCTAACTGGGTCCTAAAATACAGTTAGGAGGTGGAACTTTTTCCTATTTCTACTCTAAGCTATGCCCCTTGTTGTTTCTCAAAATGACCAGTAGATGTCACTGTGCTAGAGTATAAAAGCCTCTGAAGCCATGCTTTCAGGGTCCATCTTGTGCTAGCTCTAGCCTGAGCAGACAGGTAGAGCTCGAGTGGAACCTAGACAGGTCAAGTCTAGTAAGGATAGGCTACTCACCACTCACCTTCATAGCAAAGATTCAAGGAAGCAGACGGCACTTCTGAAAATAGGGTTTATTGGAGTACCTGCTGGTAACACCTAACGCGTTTCGGGAGTTATCCCTTAATCCCTTATGATTAAGGGATAACTCCCGAAACGCGTTAGGTGTTACCAGCAGGTACTCCAATAAACCCTATTTTCAGAAGTGCCGTCTGCTTCCTTGAATCTTTGCTGAATCCACAGTGGGGACACTGTGAGACTGAGCACCTGAACTGGAGGGGAAAAACGGTGAGCTTGTGCGGTCCCTATTCTGCTTCTTCATTCACTACTCACCTTCATAGGTCACTCTAGGAGTGACAGATAGACAGGATATTTAGCTGAGCAGCTTGAGGCTCCTCCGAGGATTGTGAGTGGGATTAAGATCCCGGGTACTAAGAAGTAGGGACTAAGTGTACAGACCTAGGGTATAGTTTCCCCTCAGATTCCACTTAGGGGAAAGGCTGAAAGCTGGGTGTACCTACTCAAGGCTGCATACATTGTCCTCATTCACAAGGGAACTTATATTGACCAAAGGTGCTGTGAGTATTGCCTATCCAATGTTGATGTATGATCCTACATGTTCTCTTTTATGTACACTTCACTGAGGATTGTATATGTCCAATAAATATGTTCTATGGTTAAGTTATAAGAACCACTGGCGCCCAATTATTTGCACCCTGAATACAGTTACAGTTGCACTAAACCCTGCCTCCACACCACTGCGAGGGTTCACTCCCTAAGATTTTAAGGTCCCATCTAGAGCACATTTATTTGGAGTGGAGCTTATAGTAGAGTAAGGTGCACTCATTTTACTATAGCGCTACAACGGAATGACATTATCAATAATACAATACTTTTCTGGGAATAAAGAAGAACTAGAGAAAATGTCTGGTTCTGTTTGTCTGTTATGCTAAAATACATTTTAAGAAGGTTAAGAGGTCAGATATGTATCTTTATCCATAAACAGGGCTACTAAACTTAGTAACATACACACAGAAATAATTATACATAGAGGTGGTCACTTGCTACATGAGCAACCCTATGTTTGGCCGCCCTCCAGGCTTGCACCCAGCTCCCCCATTCCTGTGTCTTAAAGGGGTGGTTCACCTTTAAGTTAACATATTTGTATATAATGGGTAATTTTAAGAAATATTCTTTCTTTTTCATGTTTTTTTTCATTATTTGCCTTTTGCTTCTGCTTGTTTCCAGCTTTCAAATTGGGGGCACTGACCCCATCTAAAAATAAATGCTCTGTAAGGCTACAAATGTATTGTTATTGCTTGTTATTTTTTATTTTTTTTTTATTACCCATCATTCTGTTCAGGCCTCTCCTATTTTTATTACTCCTCTTTCTATTCAGGCCCTCTCCTATTCATATTCCATATTTCATTCAAATCAATGCATGCTTGCTAGTGTAATTTGGACCCTAGCAACCAGATTGCTGAAATTGCAAACCAGAGAGCTGCAGAATAAAAAGCTAAATAATTTTAAAAAACTGCAAATAATAAAAAATGAAAACCAAATGCAAATTGTCTCAGAATATCACTCTCTACATCATACTTAAAGTTAATTTAAAGGTGAACAACCCATTTAAAGTTAAATAACTGTTCCTGTTGGTGACTATGTCCCAGCAGGAAAGTCACCTGAGCAAAGGTGGTCTTGCCAAACCTCATGGTTGCCAAACCAGAAACATTGCTGCTATGTGACATTGTGTTCATTCCAATGCATCTGTAAGTCTCTCTCTACATCTCTAACATCAGATATAATATTATAGATATAAAGTTCTGTGTGCATGTGCATTAAACTTACCAGACTTGATGCCGTCACCTCGTTACAGGAGATTCCCCGCGGGCTGATTAAGAAGTGGTCTTGCTCTTTATTTACTCTTATCTGAAAGCCAAACCACATTCAATCATGGGTAAGTTGTTTATTTTCCTGCCTGTATGCCCAGCATTTCTATATAATTAGCGACTGCCTGGTGGCAGCCATGTGACTTTTGGAAAATATCCCTGATGCAATGTGGTGGGGTGGGGTTAGATAACACTAATGTAATCTGAATACTAAATTAAGAGCAGGCATATTCTGCCCATATATTTTCCTAGCTGTAATATTTTTAAATTTATATTTATCATTTTACTTTTGATTAGTGATTTATGGATAGATCTCCTATTACTGCTGAAAACCACCCAAACTACAGCAAGAATCTCTTCCCCTACCAAAGGACTAGGCAAATGAACAAATGGAAATTGGGTCATTGACTTGTGAGACCATGATATTTCAGAGCAGTGGCATACTGGGCTTCACATCAAAAATATTGTTAGGGACCCCAAATCTTTGTGAATAAGACATTTTTGGGAAACATATATTGAAACTGCTCATCAGCCAGTGCCTACTGGACCTTCATCTCTTGGGTATATTTATCAAAGGGTATAGACCCAGTGGCTGGGTCCTATCAGTCGCAGGTTCTATACACTTTGATAAATACACCCAATCATAAAATGGACATCTATGGTTATTCTTCCAGGTACTAGTATTACTATTACAGTTCCCAGTGGTAAAGAATATCATATTCTAGGGAGAAAAGGCTACATGCTGGCTATAAACCAATAATTAGCAGATTGCTATGTAGCTGTCTTTCACAGTACTGCCATAATGGGCATGTTTATACTACTTTATAACATACAAAAGCTACAGTATTAGATAGGAGGACATGAGCTCTTTGGGCAACTACAAATGGATCAGCACTCATGCCATATATTATTATAGTCCATTAGAGTGGCATCATATTCCTGTCAAGAAAGGTCAATGTAAACTGTACTCACTGAGGAAAAGGTACCACTAAGCTGAGCCCAGCCATTAAGGTCCATCAGTCTGTAGACACTGGCAAGTTTGCATCTCATGAGCCTCTCGCCTTTTGCCAGAGGGACAGGGTCATTGCAGTGGATATCGTTGATTGGCAACACCATCGATGAGCCTGAAATGAATTTTGTTTAATTTCCAATTTTTTTGTTTCATTCTCACACACACACACACACACACACAAAATATTATTAGACTGACCTACAGAGAATTAAATATCAAGCTCAATGTATCACCCTCTACCCCTGATATTGGACGGTATGCTTATCTTCTCAATGGAAAAACTTCAACAACAATTGTTTCTGGCAAGTTATAAGTAAAAGGCACCTACTGACAGGACAGGTTGGGAAGACGGATGGAGCAGTGCTGGCCATAAAGTCTGCGATTTGCCTGAGAGCCCAGATATTAGAGGAGTTGTTTCCCTTTTTCATCTGTTCCTGGATGAGACTCTCCAGCTCTTCCCTGAACGACTGAGACATAAAGAAATGTCATCACTTTCAGTGGCGTAACTATATATTACTGGGCCACACAGCAAATTATTTTTCAGGCTCCCAAAATGTCTATAGGTTAACCTGTTCGACCAATATTTATTGAAATTGTATATGAATTAGGACCTCATGGGCCCCTATACCTTCAGGCCCCCTGCAGTCACAGGGTCTGCTTCCTCTGTAGTTACCCCCCTGATAACTTTATAGAATTGTTCATTATTGTGCCTCTGTGTTACAGTATATAATAGAGATCACAAAGTTTGCACCAGGTCTAGTAACCCATAGAAACTCGCTCAGATATTTACTCAATAACTAGTCACCCAACAGATGACCAGTAGGTCTGATTGGTCTATATGTTACTAAAGCATATAATAAATATTCTTATATTGTAGTGTTAGAGTCCAAAATGTAGCTTGCAGAAGGTATACAGAATACAACATAAAAGGGAACCTGTCAATTATTAAATTATTAAAAATAGCAACATTAGAGATATGATTGGCTTTTTGCACTTCATTTGGAACTCATTCCAAATGGAATCAGAAATACAAGACCTCCTTCAAGATATCTCCCAGCTTTGGGCCTCCACATCAACAAGAGCTTCAACCATGTTGTGTCTGAATTGGGGTTATAAGTGATTCATAGTTCCAGATTGCTCTGGACCTCTTTAATAGATCCAAATATATTTGTTTGATATTAAATACAAGTAGTCAATGTAATGGACATTTATTGTCCCTGACTTGACTGAGAGGCTAGACATCAGGAGCAGGATATAGATGAATGGATGGAAAGAACCACTGAAAAATTTTGGATAAGGCTCTCAGTAAGGCTCAGTGTATATATACTTTAGTACAGCTGGATTTCATAGGCATGTGCCTTTAAAATCTAAGGGAGTGGTGGCTTTATTTAAAAGGAAATCCTCCAGAGACCATTTTATGCCTTGAGCATCAAGAAGTCAAGGCCAATTATGGAGTGGAAACGGTGGATTTGTGCAGATCTCATTTCACTGCATCAATGTAATAAATTATGCATTACAATACAGCAATGATTTCATGAAAGCATAAGAGGAAACGATAATTCATGGACAAGGAAAAGAGGTGTCGGAGAAGCGCATGAATACTTTGAAACTTCAGCAAACTGAAAATACATTTGTTCCCTGGCAGAAGTAATAAGACATTGCACAAATATAAAGAAAGTTGTAAAAATGAGTTTTGCCTTTAATTTCTCCCCAATAGGAGATGAAAGCTGCAAGGGAGATGTTACTAAACAGTGTTTATAGGATTTTTGCTGTCTGGACTTGGAATCTATAGTGTTGTGGAAAGAACAGGCAAACCAGAAAATCCATTCCAGTGGTCTAGTTTGCATATTGGAGCTCACTTGTCTCATAATTAATGAGAGTGTTAGGAAGGTCTCTCTGAGCAGGGCACATATCAGGAAGGTTACCTGTCTGTGTTAGAAACTCCAAGTGGCTGGGGGCGCTGTCTGCAACTGCAAGGAGCAGAGGGAGGAAAACTAGAAGGTGAGATACCCAGACTGGGGAAATGTTTTGAATGGGTGCTGTGAAATGCCAATGAGCTGTGTTCCTGTGACTTTATGTTGGGAAGAATTTGCCAAAATAAACCTCTGTTGTTGCCTGAAGATGCTGTGTCCCTGTCCAGGGTCGGACTGGCACATTGCTCCTGCTGCGACCTTCCTTCCAAAAATACATTGTGCACACTTGCTTGCACACGCGCATGGTGGGGGGTTCAGAGCGGGGCCCCCCAGTCTGACCCTATCCCTGTCTTTATGCTGCTGATCCTCTGCTTAATTACCTGTCTACCATAGCTAATTTCCCCAAAAAATTACATGTACAGGAAGCCAGCTTGTCACAATATGTATGTATGTATGTGTATATATATATATATATATATATATATATATATATATATATATATATATATATATATATATAGTATTTGCCCAGGGCACAAAAGACCGGGCTGGCATAAAATCAAACCCTTTATTGAACTGCCAGTAAAAATGACTAATTCACTCATTAAATACAGAATCTAATCCTCCCTGCTTTATGGGCAGAAGAACAGTTTGTAACAGCCTCAAGGGAACAATGAAATGACAGGATGGAAACTCGAACACTGTCTAAGCAGAAAAGAACTATACATCATCTACATCAATCATTTACACTGAGAAAAAGACTCCAACACAATATGATTTATATTTACTTTTTTGTCCAGGTCTACAAACCTATAAAAACCTACAAGAAATGTTTCTTTATTCAAATTGCACTAAATGCTATTACTTGATTGCTATGCGATACTAGAACCTGGTCCCAGTATGCTTCTATTATTCCATTCTCCCTTTGCAATAAGTTCACAAAATAAGCAGGACATTTCTTGTGAAGCTGAAGTTACAATTGGCCAGACTCAATAACAACACATTATTTTATGGTTTATCATGTGCCAACTATAGTTTGACTATAGTTTGAGGAGAAAACATTTCTATCCTAATACAGTTCCAGTTTTTCCCCTAGACTGCAATAGAGTTTTCAATGAGATGAGTTTTTTGAATATTTGCAGAGCAGTGGTTTCCAGACTTTTTCAACTCTAACACCTCTTGGAGGTGAAGCCTTTGGTCAGGTCACAACATGGTTACATATATAGGAAAACATTGGTGTATCAGGGTTGTATCTAGGGAACAAGTATGTTTTCATCCCAAATGACTTTCATACTGGGCTTTCTGGTGAATCTAGTAGAGCAAATAGGCTTTCGCCTCACCTCTCTCTCACCCTACGTAGAGTTCAGGCTTAAACTCCCCTCCCACTGTGCCAAGCCAACCACTGAAACTCGGCCCTGATGTAGATGCAAATGTCATTGGACCTCTTCGGAGGTCATTGTTTATCTTTTCTCTTTGAAAGTCATGTGGCTATAGAAGACTGGACAAAGGGACCCCCTAGCCTTGCAACAAAAGGGGTCTGAAGAATCCCTAAGGAGATGGGGAATTGTTTTTCTTAAATCTTGTCCTATTGTTTTTTTCACTTGTGTGATCACGAAGCACTTGCTGGTTGCTTCAATAAAAACAAATTTCTGTTAGTCAGATAATCCTATCACGATCTCTTCCTTCAACAGCATTATTAGAAGGGAACTACAGTGGAATGAAATAATACATTGACTGATGTTACATTATGAGAAAATAATCTACTACATTGCTCTATTTGTGCTAATTAAATTATTCCTCATGTCACATTTTGGGCCAGATTCAGTTAGATGAGAAAGACTTATCTCCTAATGCAATTCAATGAGATGCCAGATGGAATTCAATGAGAAAAACGTATTTCACTGTTTATCGCATGAAAACTATTGAAGTCTAGAGGGAAAAACTGGAACTGAATCAGGAGAAAAGTTTTTCCTCCTCTTATTGAATCTCGCCCCTAAAGTTATCATGTTATAAACCATATAATAAGTTTTGTCTGGCCCTTTATTAGAAATCTGTGATAGAATTAAGTTTTTTTTTGTAGAAAACACTCAACTGGACTGGTCAACTGGTTGCCAGCTCAAGATGAAAATTTAAGGTATTGCTGATTTAGTGTGTGGTGAAAAGCACCATGAGAATATGGGGTAGGCGTTTAATAATGTGATTGTGTCCAGTGATAAACATTTCTTCCAATCACTCCCCAGTTTAGCACTTACTGGACTCTGCATTATCATGGTCACTCTCTTCTTCTGCTCCATTATATTAAAGTCTTGCCTGACATCAGGCGCCATATTTCGGACACGCAGATATTCAGGGTCATCTTCAGTGTATCTGTCAAAATATTTCTGTTCCTGGGGCGGTGGAGAGGACACAGCCTCAGGGGTGGCCTCACTGCTCATCTTTGCGGGTCACTATGTTCTCCACCTTGTGTTGACTCCTGAAAGTCAAGAAACATATTCAGTACGTTATGGGTTTATCATTACCATCACAACACCACTAAGCAATAAATACTTATTCAAGAACAGCTTAAATATGGCAAATATCTATTTCTGGGAAGGTGGTTTTAGTACAATAGTGTTAAATGTGTTGTTAGCACAATATCATGAAACCCATCTGCTACCTATTTATTATACAGTACAGGTATGGGACGTGTTATCCAGAATACACAGGACAAGGGTTTTTGGAAAATTAATCTTTCCGTTGAAACTTCATACCGTAAGTCTACGAGAAAATCATATCAACATTAAATTGAACCCAATAGGCTGATTTTGCTTCCAATAAGGATTAATTAAATCTTAGTTGGGATTAAGTACAAACTACTGTTTTATTATTAAAGAGTTTTTAAAGATGTGAATTATCTTATTATAAAGGAGTCTATAGAATATGGTCTTTCCGTAATTCAGAGCTTTCTGGATAACTGGTTTCCGGATAACAGATCCTATACCTGTATAACCAACAACTGACGTGTTTCGATCCACCTGGAACTGTCATTAGGGTGTGAAACAGAAAGTGAGTACACAGCTTAAATACCCCACGCACCACATATTTGTTTTCACACCCACACATGAAAAACATCCAACAAGCATGTCTTAAGATCATACCTATAAAATATGCAACAGTGTAATAAAGCAATGTGTTTAAATGTATCATTTATAGGGATACATGTGGATAACTTAAAATATTCAAATGATAACATTATATATATATATATATATATATATATATATATATATATATATATATATATATATAATTTTGATGCCCATTGACTTCAATGCGTTTCGCAAATTTTTCAGCAAAGCGAAACGGGATTCCAACTGCCTTTTTGCAGGGTATTTCTATTATAGGGAAGCATGGATACCAGCAGTGTTCCATCGGCTACTGTACCTTGAGAAGAAGGGACCGTCTGACAATTCCTATCCACAGCAGTAAATGAAGGGAGAATTTCACTGTATACAGTCAGGTTTCTTATAAAAACGGTACACATTTTTTAATTAAAGGAAAACTATACCCCCCAAACAATGTAGGTCTCTATTAAAAGATACTATGTAAAACAGTTCATGTGTAAAACCCTGCTTCATGTAAATGAACCATTATCATAATAATATACTTTTTTAGTAGTATGTGCCATTGGGTAATCATAAATAGAAAATTGCCATTTTAAAAAATAAGGGCCACCCCCTGAGATCGTATGATTCACTGTGCACACATACAAACCACATGTAAGGTCACATGAGCCAATTAACAGACAGAGTTCTGCCTTTTGCTTCCTCACTTCTTCCTGTTACAGTTAGTGTTGTAGTATTTCTGGTCAGGTGATCTCTGAGGCAGCACAGATAGAGTCACGAAATGGTGGTTCAAGGCAAGAGATGTAAAAGGGCAATATTTATGTAAATATATATTCCAGTTTGTTAAGATTCTTTAATATGTCATTCAATTTGATATAAACTATCTGTTGCTTAAGTATTCATTTTGGGGGTATAGTTTTCCTTTAAAGTGTATTGGAGATAGGTTTCTTTTTCATTGAAGAAAGTAAAAATGGGATTTTATTTCTTTGCCTTTACATGCCCTTTAACCACTATTTGGCTGAAGAAGCTAGTAAATCTAAGGTCTAAGGAACTTGTTTGTATTTTTAAATGGATGCTTCACCATTAAATTAACTTCTAGTATGATGTAGACGTCATATTTGAAGGAGATTGCCAGCTGGTTTTCGTTTTTTAAATGATTTCGTTTTTTTGTTCAGAATTTCAGCAGTCCAGTTTACCCTAGCAAGCAGCCAGTGATTTGGAATATGAAAGGGAGAGGGCATGAATAGAAAGATAAGTAATTAAAAAAAAAGTTACATAAACAATAACAATGAACTTGTAGCCTCACAGAGCAATAGATTTTTGGCTGCTGGGGTCAGTGACCCTCCTCATCTGACCAAACTGAAAAGAAAAATAATTCAAAACTATACAATATAAAAAACGAAGACCAATTAAAAAGAAATATTGGTTTATGGATTGTGCTGTGTACTGTGTGCATTATGAGAGTATTTCCTTCACATGGTGGGAAGATATGTTATTAGTTTCATGCAGAGAGCTCTGCTTAATGGGGGCCATGGGCCCTCAAGAGCAGAAGGCATAGGAGCACTGAGTGCATCTCCCTCTTCAAATATGTCAGCTCCCAAGTGGCCTATGTACTTAAAAGTGACACCAGTGTGTCTCCAAACCCTGACCCTCTCCCCCTGATGCTGATGTTAGTGAAAAAGAAGCTGCTGCTGTTTTCCATCTTTCTATTAATAAGCATGCACGCATATACACACATATGTGCACACAGGGAGGCACATTTATCAAGGGTCGAATTTCGAATTCATGTCCGTAAACTCCCATAAATTCGACTAATCAAAATTTATTAATAAGATCAAATTAATCTAACTCGGCCTAATTTAAACGACCCAAAAATTTTCAAATCTAATTCGATCAAACTTGATTCACGTTTTTTCGATTCGAATGTCAGAAATGTCCAAGATTATCCCTTGACCTATCCCATTGATTTAAACAACAATTCGGCTGGTTTTAAGTGGCGAATAGTCAAATTCGAATTCTTAAAGGGCCAGAGTATGATAAATCTTGAAAATCTATTTTTTTTTTTTAAAAAAAAAAAAAGAAAACTCAGATCGAGTTTGGATAACACCCTTGTCGAATTTGACAAATTTAACCATAAAAAAAATGTAAAAATTCTAAATTTCAATTCGACCCTTAATAAATCTGCCCCTTATTGTGTGTGTCCATCGTTTCCACTGGCGCACTATGCGTTACGATTGCTGCTGCTGATTGGAATCAGATAAAAAAACATGGTGGATCATGTCCCAATGGCAGCAAAGAATAAGTGCTGCCTGCCGTTGCTTTTGTTAAGAGCAGTGAAGGATCGACAAGAGATTAAACAAGATATTATATACCAGGCATAAGGCTACTGTACACATTGGTTGCAGTTGAACTATACCATCATCTATATAGTATGTATTCATTTCTGACCCCAGTTTAACTATGCTGCAGATCATTCCTCCCCTCTGACTGGGTACTACACGCAATTTGTTTTGTGAATTAGAAAAGACTTGGCATTTAAACCTCTGTGCATATGGAGCCTTTTTTTCCTGCAAGTAATTACGCTCTGTGTATCATCACTCGGCTAAAGTACCTGGTGAATTATTTATTTTCTGTGAAATGCCCCTTGTGTTGCTCTTACCTGTTATTCTGCATCTGGATGAATTTGCAATCTGTGCATTTTCCTATATACAGCACCGGAGTCAACCAAGGCCAGTTTATGGGTAGAACGGAGAGGACATTTTTCTGAGCCTCAGTCTCGGATTCAGCTCCATGCTCAGTAAATGATTCGGTAAAATTAAAATCTACATTATTACATTATTAGTACAATATTATTTCCCGTAACATTCTGTAGAAATAGTTTGATATCATGGAGGTTGATCCTGCGGCCCTTCAGCTTATTTATTCAAGCCTTGGCGTGGTTAAAAACAGGGAGGGTGTGGCATAGGGGCATTCTCAGGCATTATGTTCAGAGCTACATTCTGTATTTTGCACTGGGCTTCAACTGACCAATGGCACTCATACAAGCAATTATGCAGCACTTATCACTCCAGAGCTTGTACCAATACCCAAAAGGCCCCAACCTCCCTGTATTATACTATTATCCCTCAATTTCTCTGATTTAGTCTTTGTGAATCTAAAGAGTGACTTGGGGTACGCTGTAAGTATATAACTATATCCAGGTATGGGACCTGTTATCCAAAATGCTCGGGACCTGGGGTTTTCTGTATAATGGATCTTTCCATAATTTGGATTTTCATACCTTAAGTCTACTAGAAAATCATGTAAACATTAAATAAGCCCAATAGGCTGGTTTTGCCTCTAATAAGGATTAATTATATCTTAGTTTGGATCAAGTACAAGGTGCCATTTCATTATAAAAGAGAAAAAGAAAATAATTTTTAAAAATTTGGTTTATTTGAATAAAATGGAGCCTACAAGACACGGCCTTTCCATAATTCGGAGCTTTGTGGATAACGGGTTTCCGGACAACAGATCCAATTAGTGATGGGTTTCGCCAAAAAATTTTCCGCAAAATTCACAAAATGCAGAAAAATTCACGAAAAATCCTGAAATCTGAAAGTTCACGAAAAAAATTGTGAAATGCTAACGTTTTCACAAACAAATCATGAAATTCAGACGTTTTCACTGAAAAATCTTGCAATTCGAACGTTTTCACAAAAAAATTGAGCAATTCAAACATTTTCACAAAAAAATGTATCAATTCGAACGTTTTCACGAAAAAACTACCAATTCGAACGTTTTCACTGAAAATAGACCAATTTGAATTGAAAAAATCGAGCAATTCACGACAAAAACTAGCAATTCAAACTTTTTCACAAAAAATCGAGCAATTAGAATGTTTTCACGAAAAAATCGAGAAATTCTAACGTTCTCACGAAAAAAAATTGTGAAAATCGGAAACTGACGACGGCGAATTTTCATCGTCGAATTCTCGCTGGAGATTCGCAAATTTATTTGCGGCAAATTCATGGCAGGCGAATTTATTTGCCCATCACTAGATCCAATCCCTATATGTGTAGCTCGGGGGACTTTGTATGTAAGTCTGCATCTGCATCTATTTGCTTTTCATGCACCTGAGGCCGTCTGTTACTGCGTCTCATTACGCGAGCATCTCAGGCTATTGTGAGCATCTCAGCGTGTGTGTGGGTGTGCAGAGTAGTAGATAAGAGAACTCTACCACCAGTACCAGGGTAGGTATCCTTGTGCTGAACAAAAAAAGGCCCAAAATGACAGCAGCTTTAAATTCTGTTAACTTATTGCTCTATGACAAAATGCCAAGGAAACCAGTGAAATGTTCTCTCTTGATAAATATGGATTATTTGCTTGACAGCAGCAGCGTCCTAGTTTTGCCTTGATAAATACTATCTCAGAACTGAACATCCGTCTGCACTGTGTTACATTCCAGCCTAAATCCGCCTGCTTCACAGCCCTTATTGCTCATTATAGGGCCTCTGGAGCTTCTAACATATAATACAGGTCATCTACAGGCACCTAATCAGAACCAGGACATACAAGCTGAATTAATAGACTGTACAGGCCTTGTAGGCCCAAACATGACTCTATGGGCAGCTTCCGTGTTCCATAAATTAATCTGTTGGCCACAATATATGTTCTGTCACCATAATAATTAACATAACATTTTCTGTATTTATTTAGATCTGCCTTTAACTTGCCATTCTTTATATCATATGAAAAAAGAAAGTACATTGACTTCATGGTACTGAAGCGGTTAAAGGCATCAAATCCCAGTTCTCTCTATTGCCCTCCTCCTCTTCTACAGAACTGCAGCATCCCTGGGGTTGCTAGGATACAGTGACAGGAGTGAGCATAGTCACGCAGCAAGCTAACTGCCACCCTCTCTCTATCTCTATAAAGTCATCTAGTCATAAACATGTACAAACATACGTGTTACAAGAACACAGGCAGCTGCTGCCAGCCAACCGTCCCCCAACAATTACTGGCAACCCAATGTCCCAGCTGTATCCAAAGGCTCAGCTGTTATAAACATGTCACAGAATCAGCACAGCATTCACTGTAGGTTCACATGATTAAGGGCAGCCATTAACCTTACAAAAATAGCATAAAAATGGGGGAAATGTTAGCAGTAAAAACAATTAAGGGGCCCGTCCCCCAATGTTAGCCTAGGGTTTGGGGTCCCTATAAATACCTTCTAGGGTTGCCACCTATTAGTTCCGCAAAAAATGAATGAGGGTCTGGATTATGGTATCGAGCATGATGCACTGATTTATGGGGTGCTGTTATGAGATTTGGGGGCATGTTTGTGACTTGTGTGGGAGGGGTTTTGACATCAGAGGTTGTTATTGGGCAGATTATTGTTCGGGTTTCACTAGGCTGCAACCCGAACAGGCAGTTGAGACCCCAACAACCCTTACATCATAAAATAGAGTTTGAAATTATTTATTAAGATGACAAGTCCCCTTTAAAGGGGACCTTTCATCCGAAGAAATAATTCCAAATCTTATTTTTTGATGTTAGTCAAAGCAAAATAAACTTTACTCACAATTCTTGGAATTCACAATCATGTGAAACTGGCAGCAGCCATTTTCTCAAAAGTTTTAAGGCAAGCTTTGCCGCAAGACAAAATCTTATTTATGCACCAGAATGGGGCACCTTATGCCCATTCACTAGCTACACAATTAGATGATGAGGAGGGAGAGGGAATGTGGGGAGAGCAATGACATCAATAGCAAGTGCAGAATGGAAAGTGAAAGTAATTACCTGCCCCATCTCTATGGCATAGAGGAGGGGTAGACAATATATGATTGACAACTGAGACGTTTAAATGAGTTTATAACAGTTATGGGTGTCTTAATAAACAAAATAATTTGTAATTCATGTTTAACATGAAAATGACTTATTATGCAGCTTTTTTTTTATGAGTGACAGGTCCCCTTTAATGGGACTGCATTAGGCAAATCCATCATGGAAAAGGAACTTCGAGTCCTTGTATATAAACTTGGCTGTAGCAAGCAATGCCAGGCAACAAGGTAAAACAAGGTATTGAGCTGTATTAAAAGAGGCATAGATTCACGGGAGGAGGGGGTTATCCTTCCACTGTACAGAGCCCTGGTAGGGCCCCATCTAGAATATGGATTATGGATAGAATATTTGGTCTCCAGCACTCAAACGGGTCACTAATGAATTAGAGAGGGAGGGCCCAGAGAAAGTAAAGCTGGTAAAATGTATGGAAAATTTCAGCTATGAGGAAAGATTTGGCAAGTTGGGTTGAAAAGAGGTCACACATTACGATTAGAAAAAAAGAGGTTCCGCCTAAATATTTGGAAGGGGTTTTTTACAGTGAGAGCTGTGAAGATGTGGAATTCTCTCTCTGAATCAGTCGTACAGGTTGATACATTAGATAGCTTTAAGAAGGGGTTGGATGGTATTTAGCAAGTGAGGGAATACAGGGTTATGGGAGATAGCTCATAGTACAAGTTGATCCACGGACTAGTCAGATTTTGGAGTCAGGAAGGAATTTTTCCCTCTATGAGGCAAATAATAGAGGCATTAAATGGGGTTTTTGCCTTCCTCTTGATTAACTAGCAGTTAGGTAGGTTATATATAGACTTAAAAGGTTGAACTTGATGGACATTTGTGTTTTTTCAACAATGTTAATTTGTATAAGCACCATAGAAAAAGCACTTGTACAAAAAAAATTCCCCTCATTATCAGATATCATTTCCTACATGGACTCTGGGAAATAAACATGAAACATGAAAAATTGCACCAGTTTTAGCATTTTGCACCGTATCCACTTATACTGTAAATAGTGCCTTATAACTCTTAGTCTGCTGCTACGCTTCCCCAGCCTGAGCATGCAAACTGGTGTGATGGTGCTGACGTTAAAGGTTCCCAAAGCAATTTCATTATCTTAGGGCTCCTCAAAACCTGTAAGAAGATTATCCAATTTGCACAAATATACTGAAACTGTTAATTAGTCAGAACACGATTATGTCCATATCATGTTGATAGTCCCTGTTAATAAATGAATTCAGCTCTGTGGCAGGAATCGCCTTTCCCCCCTTTTTTGAGGACACTCACCAAAAACCTTTCTAAATTGACCCAGAGACGTGTTAGTCAAAGTTTGTAAAAATCGGATAAAATTATGGATATATCAGGGATGGGCGAATTTTTTTACCTTGTTTCGCTGCAGAAATGACGCCAATAGACTTGTCAAAAAAAAAGACTTGCGTCAAAAAAACATTTTTGACACCCATAGACTTTAATGGGCGTCGGTGAATTTTCGCCAGTGGCGAATTTTTGGCGAAATTAAACGGGTCAAATTCGCCCATCCTTAATATTCACAGATATTTTATTTTTTCACAACTCCTTTTGCATAGAGAAAAAGTAACCATTGTTCATAACAAAGGGACAGCCAGCAGTCTCAGCATGGGGAGGAGCCACAAAATGTGACTTCCCTTTATATTTAATATTAGATCCTGGGGTTTTCTTTTCACTTGTGCAAAATATAGGGGCCGTGAGCTGTTGTGAACTAAAACTCCCAGTAACCCTAGTTGCTTGCAAATTAGAATAAATTCTTTAATACAGTATGTTTGCCCTCCATGGGGTAATCAGACCTATTAACTGCCCCACTCTAGGAAGTGCAGCAAACAATGTGAGGCTGAATAGGAATAATATATATTCATGAATGAAAATTCCCAGCATTCCCCAGTGGCCTGATGGCTGAATTACATACATGAGGCATGTAGCGGTTGTATTACATCTCCCATAATCCAGCAGGCAGCAGTCAGGAGCTGGGAGTTGTATTTTAAGGAAAACTGGAGCCAAGCCTCACATACAATATATACATACAGAAATAATCTAATGACTGTTACACAAAATATTATTTCTTTTGTACTTTGATATATGGGGCCCCTCAGATTCTGATGCCCCAGACAACTCCTCTCTTTCCTGCCAAATAACTGTCCCCACAACACACAGCTACTCACTGAGCATCTCCCAGCAGCATCAGGCAAGAGACAATCGTCTCAGACTTCAGGGACCTTCCACTCCTGGCAACCGGTTTTGGGCTCCAGTGACTGTCCCATGTGGGCCACCGTGTACTGTCCCTGCAGTCTGAAAATGTGACAGCATCTCCCACATGTCCTGCTTCTGCTGCTGCAGAGCTGTCTCATGATCTAGTCAGAGGGGGGACAGATGGCTGCTTCCAGGAGATAAACTCACTGCCTACTCCACCCACTGCTCTACCTAAAAAAATAAACTTCATAGCTATTAAATAAAAGCTCAAAGAGGGAGGGAAAAGTGACACATGTTAACAAAATGAAAAGGCAAAAAACAAGTTCCCATGGGCCTCCAGTCTCCAGTCCAGAGAAGTAAATGTCCCTAGCATAAGTACCAATGACCAAGTTGGAAATGAGACATTTTTAATAAATAATAGAATAGCATAATACAGAAAAGCTTATAATTGGATTTTTACAGCCAGCTGTAGGTTGAACAATGAAAGGCAATGTGGGATCGGTTGCCATGTGGTTACTACCCAGTTTTAAATCTGCCCACTGTTTATAAACATAACATAGATGCTAAACTATACCAGTACCGTTACCCAGAGATATCCATCAGCGATTAGTTTTGATTAGGGATGCCATCTTTTCTGGGGGAAAAGAAAGCTAGAGTGACATGTCAGCAGATAAAGCTAGAAAGTGTGGAAAAGCATTTAAGCATTAAAGGCTGATCAATGCAAGGATGCCAGATGCCAAGCTTCTTCCCTTTTTATCAGGTGACACAAATAAAGCAACTAAAAAAATAAAGCAACACCACAAGGACCCAGGCTATAGGTTAGAGATCAATGCTCTTAAAGGCGAACTATCACGAAAATGTAAATTTTATATAAGCTTCATCATATTGAAATAAGAAGTTTATTATATTAATATATAATAAAAATTCTGTACCTTTTTCTGAAATAATAAGTTTATCTTCACTATCCCTCAGCATCTGTTTCTCTTAATTCTATCTTCATGCAGCAGTTGGGTGTCAGATATTCATTGACAGTTAGATCCAATATATCTTATAGGGGGACTCCCTTTCCTAGCAGATGTATTAGAGCTCACTCTATTAAAAATCACCAGACATTATGTGTCTTTACATGCAAAATTTGGGCAAAAGGCATTTGTTTTGTTACATTTCGTTTGTACTGGAATCAGTTATTTAATTCATCTGCTCGGAAAGGATCCCCCCTTTGAGATATATCTGATCTAACCGTCAATAAATATCAGACACCCAACTGCCGCATGAAGACAGAATAAAGAGATAAACAGATGCTGAGAGAGGGATAATGAACATAAACTTGATTATTTCAGAAATGATACAGAATATTTAATTGAGTGTATTTAGAAGGTTTCTTGTTTCAATATGAGGAAGCTCATTTTAAATTTTCATTTTCAAGATAGTTCCCCTTTACGTTCAAGACAATGACACGTGTTTTGCCACCTGCATAATTTCAAACTTGAGCATTTGGCAAAACACTAGAAATTTCCAGATGCATTGATCTAAATAGAAATCCTGTTGGTTTATTCTTTGGTCATTAAATTATCAGTCAGAGACATGGTTGCCAATAAAGGAACAACTGCAAATGTTTGGTTTGCCCTAGTGTCCATCAAGCTGGAAATTACCCAGAGCACCAAAACACCAGTTGTGTTAATCAGCTTGCTGCTACGTTGTGTCAGGAGTCAGAACCAGGAATTAAGCCACACAGATACAGTTTTCGATAGCAATCACTTTTATATGTAACTTTACATCTACTAAAACATGTGAATGAATGTATAATAGAAAATTGCTTAAAATTTAATTTTCTTACATTTTGCAGGGATTCCTGCCTCAGTTTCTTAAACTATAATCATGCCAGATAGTGTTCGGATTTCTATGTTTCAACATGCTGAATATCTGAACTCAGTTCTAATGAGCCCTGAAGCATGTCCATTTGGCAGGTGCTTGCTTTCAAAGGCACAGCTATTGAAATACACAGGCGCCAATGGATGGTTAGTAATAAGCTGTGCTGTATTTTCTATGGCTGCACAGAAGGGAAGGCAGTCTGCTGCACAAACTAAAATGGATTTCTCATCAGCCATTCAGTGCACTTTATAGTAGGCTGCCAATAGCATCCTTTAGCTGGCCCAGGTCCATAAAATGCATGGTGTAAAGGTAATGTTTTAAGTGCATCCAATCATATAATTGTATTTATTTATCCCAATTAAAGCCATCTGTACAACATACTCATAGATAAAGGGATGGAATGGTTGCATTATACTCAGTGTCGGACTGGGGTGCCTGGGGCCCACCAGGAAACCTTAACTCAAGGGCCCACACCCCCCACACAACCCTGTTAGAATAGAACTCAATAGTAAAAATCCTGCTACGACTCCTTCAGTTAAATTGAGTAGGAGAAACAAACAGCCTGCCAGAAAGCAGTTCCATCCTAAAGTGCTGGCTCTTTCTGAAAGCACATAACCAGGCAAAATGATCTGAGATGCCACCTACACACTAATATTACAGTTACAAAAAAATACTTGTTGGTTCAGGAATTAAATTTTACATATTAGAGTAATGTATTTGCAGTGTAAGTAATGTTATTTAAAAATAAAAACTACACCATAAAAATCATGACAGAATCCCATTCAAATGTTAGCATGATCCAGAAGGTGATATTCTAAGACAATTTGCAATTGGTGTTCATTTTTTATTATTATTTGTGTTTTTTTTAATTTCTTAGCATTTTATTCAGCTCTCCAGTTTGGAATTTCAGCACTGATCTACAGTAGTTGCTAGGGTTTAAATTACCTTAACAACAGGCAAATAATTTGAAAATTATACAAAATGAAGACCAATTGAAACGATGCTAAGAATTGTCCATTTTATAACATAGTAGAAGTTAACTTAAAGGGGAAGGAAACCTAGTCGGCGCAAACCCCCCACCCCCCCACCGGTTTGTTGCCCACCCTCCCTCCTCCCCCTGGTCTACCCGTCCCGCTGGGCAAATGCCCCTAACTTGTTACTTACCCTTCTGCGCAGGTCCAGTCCAGGGAGTTCACAGACGACATCTTCTTCCACGCGATCTTCTTCCTGCTGTGAACGGCGTTTTGGCGCATGCGCAGTAGGATCATTTCGCTGGTATGGATCTACTGCATGCGCAGTAGATCGTACCGGCTAAATGATCCTACTGCGCATGCGCCGTTCACAGCAGGAAGAAGATCGCGTGGAAGAAGATGTCGTCTATGAACTCCCTGGACTGGACCTGCGCAAAAGGGTAAGTAACAAGTTAGGGGCATTTGCCCAGCGGGCGGGTAGGCCGGGGGGGGAGGGAAGGTGGGCAACAAATGGGTGGGGGGTTTGCGCCGACTAGGTTTCCTTCCCCTTTAAAGGCAACTTTTTTTCTGTTCATCCCCACCCTAGTAAAAGTCAGTGACACACAGAACATTTTAAGAAATATTTTAATTTTTTTTTTTTTGTTTAGTTAGACTTAGACCAAAAGTCAGTACCTGTGATGCAGCAACAAGGGGTTCAATTGGAGGCTTCAGAATCAGTGAAGTCAGCCAGTCCTTGGTTGGTTAGGTATGACGTGCCAGTGCCAATTAGGAGGACAGGGAGTGCCACTGTCAAGCTGATGCTGCCTGGTGCGGTGCCTGCTGAACTGATGTTATGAAGAAGATGAGAGGAGGATATCACACCCACGATCGTTGCTTCCAGTTCCAGAATGTGCACGAAAAATCCACACCTAAATGCGCATGTCAGGTTTGCTGGCTGCCTCCTGCCTCAATCGTACATTTAACGTGCAGCCTGCAGCCAATAGCAAATGATGACACACACGCACATCACGTGACAACAGCGTCGGTGTCCTCAGTCAGCAGCAGCCTAAGCTTCGGCTTCAACCCCACAGCCGTACTGGCAGTCTCAGGCAGGCAGGCTCTAAGAGCGGAAGTGACGCGACGATCGATGGACACTACCTGGCTTCTACTGACGAGGAAGGCGGTGCGTGGGCCCACTGCCAAACAACGGAGCGGTGCACTTCTGATTTTGGTGAGGCCCACACGCCGCCTGCATGCTGCATTCCAAATATGAAAGGGGCATACCATTTCCTTCCATTACATCTCACACCGCACGCTGAACACAAAATAAATAATTTTTATAATGCATTTGCAGGTCATTAAGTATAAGTCCAAGGGGCCCACCAAGGCTGGGGCCCACCGGGATTCTTCCCGGTGCCCCGGCAGGCCAGTCCGACCCTGATTATACTCATAAAATCTTGTATCTGTCTACAGAAGCCTCAACCTCCTGGGAATAGAATCCAGGTGATTTAGGTCACACCCAATCAAGACCCCTTATACCACGGCCACAGGCGTGCCCCTTAATTCTTTTAAAACTAATGGGGTCTATGTGTAGATTGCAATGGGCACAATCCACTGTGTTGTACTTTGCGTTGTACCTTGCACCCTGTTTCTGCATTCCAAAATAGAGCCCATAGACTTCTCCTGAGATGTTAAAATGAAAACAGTGTTGGCTGATGACTGTCACTAGCACATGCGTGTAGTCACAAGGAAGGGGTTGTACAACTAATAGCAATGAAGTCCTGACTAGGAGTCAATATAGGTCAGCCCCCCTCCACACACCCAGTTACTAGTGATTGTCTATGGCATCTTACAGCAGCCCCCCTTGAATTTCCGGAAGCTACAGTCTGGGCCGTATAACAATGCATTTAACCTGAAAAGTTTGTAAAATACTCGGCATAACTGTTTATTATATTTTTTATTTACCTTTGCTACCTATTGTTTGTTCATACTAATGAGTTTTTATGTGCAGGATGCAGCCTTTCAGAGGCCCTTTCCTTCAAGACATTAACTCCATCTGCATTGTTTACTCATTAATATTCCCTTTTCTCTTCCTAATACAAACCGCCTTTGCAGTCCCCAGTACACAACCTAATTAGAGAATACTGATATATCAGTTATTTCTCTGCAGTTCCAAGCATATCTAGGTAAGTAATCCATTTTCACCCTAAAGCTCACCCTAATTGACCTTCAATCTGGGCTTTCAGGTGTATCTAGGAGAGCAAATAGATATTCATTTAAAATCCCACCCAAACTGGCATATTTTGGTGATAAACATTTCAAAATTATGTTGGGGCATGACCATTTCCACAACAGCATTCTGATAGTATGATAAATTCATTATAAATAACACCAATAAATTCAGATACTGCCTATGCTCAGCTGTCACTTTGTTTCCATAATTCTTTAAAGCAATGGTTTTGGATGGGATGTTTTCAGGGCTCTAAACAGAAGACAGGATCCATTTTACCTTCTCAATAAGAGCAGCCAACAGCCAAATTGTTTCCACTTACCACTAGACTGAAAGTGATCATATTACTATGGAGGCTCAGGATAAAAACATGTGGTAGAGAAGCCAAACTGAGCCAAAAATACCTTTAGAGGAATGTTATCTAACCTTCATATTTTAAAGGATGGACTTATAATAGTACTCAAATTCCATTGCCTTATGAAGTTTAAACATTTGTGATCCACTTGATGAGTTTAGAGTTCAGCTAAATGTATAAAGAAATCTGCTTTTAGTTGCATATGTAAATTCTTGTCATACAGTATAAATGACTCTGGGAACACCCAGTCCACAAGTCCAGTTAGGGTTTGATTTGGGAAAAAGTCTATTTGCTTTCCTACATATTCCTGGAAGTTTAGCATGCGGATCACAGAGAGTGGGGCTTGGGAAACGAGCACACATTTGCTGTTCTATATATTATTATAACTATGGCTGATACTGCAAAGTTTTCATATAAAGAATATCAAACATTGCTATTAGTTCTTCAAAGAGATGACCTTCAAGGTGGGCTTGACCCAAAAAAAATCCATCAAATGGATAGAATGAGAATGGCTTTGGAGAGCTGTCCAGAGTGCTGAAACACAGTAAAAAGAATACACCTCTCACTGTCAGATCTGCTTCATTTGGACACAAATACTTTTGTGCTGCTTTGCTCAGATAAAGATACAGGGGACGGTAACTTGTACTGTAACAGTCTTTGAAGCTTTGGGCCATAAAGCTTCTTTCCCAATAGGCAGAAGGGACACTTTAACTGCAGAAGAAACTTAAAAGACATTGGAAAGTTGTATTTAAGGTATTAGTGAATATGAGGGGTCCCTGTGACTCTTAGCTATTCTTCCTTTGTGCCGTTTATTGTCATGACCTTATTTTTAAACAAAATTAATTAATGCTGCAGAGAATGCTATTCTGAAACAATTTGCAATTGGTCTTCATTTTTTATTTGCCATTTTTGAATTGTATAGTTTTTTGTGCAGCAGCTCTCCAGTTTGGAAATTCGGCAGCTCTGTGGCTGCTCAGGTCCAATTTAACCTAGCAGTCAGGCAGAGTTTTTGAAAGAAAGACATAAATATGGATAGATGAGGGTCAAAATAGAATGGAAAGTAAAAAAAGTAACAATAACAATAAAACTGTAGCCTCACAGAGGAACTTGTTTTTTTGGCTGCAACAGATCTCCATTTGAAAGCTGAAGAGTGTCAGAAGGAAATCCAAATATTCCAAAAACAATAAAAAATAAAATTGAAGACCAAGAACGGGCCATTCTATAACATACTTAAAGTTAACCTGAAGGTGAACCACCCCTTTAATTCAATTGTGGATAATGACAGTTGCCATGGCAGTTGTGGTGGACAATTCCACAGTTATGCCATAAGTGAGGGGGTTCCAATTATCATGTTTGGGAAATTAAAAGAAACAATTCCATGTGTTTTGCCAGTGCTGATAGCTTAGAACAGGTTGTCTGATTGGAGGCCCATTGGGCTGCAGGCCACAAGTTTTATGACCCTTAGTCTGCCTATGGGCTTCATAGACTGCTTTCTATGACATCTATGATATGTCTTCTAATGCCTTCTTTCAGATTATGAAAGTTTTTGGTTTTACATTGGATTTTTCTTTAAATGCCAAGGTACTCAGGCCAAGAACAGATGACCTCTGCTCAGAAATATAACTTTGAAAGGCTGTGCAGCAACATCACGTGATGTGATGATGGGGGATGGGCATGGGTTGGTATAGGATGGCCTGCCAACTTAGCAACTGGGGTGGGAGCCCTGGTGGGCCCTGGACACCCCAGTCCAACACTGCAGTGCAGCCAGAGGTACCCTGCATGGGGGAGTAGACTATTAAGTCCCTGTGAACTATTTTAGAAATAGCAGCCGCTAACCCCTCTGGGTGACATATGCATTGGAATTTGCATAATATTACTGCCTTACATACAAATTATCCAAAAAAAGTATAGTGGAGTTCATTCTAAAATGTGGTGATTCACAGGATGTAATAAAGGGGTGAACCTTTATCAATATTAATCATTTTATTAATTAATATTATTAAAAATATTAATACAAATATACAGTATCAATGATACAACCTTTTGATATACTGCTTGTGAGCAATAACTTACACACACACACAGGTAAAAACATTTACTTAGCTTCGTATGATGGTAATTTACAAGAATAGCCAGTTCAGCATTAATTCAACACAATCAGGGAGCCCCACAACCTTTGGTTCATCACCCTCAGGTTCCTGATAATCAAGCGATGATCCAAATGCTGGCACCCACTCATGGGTCCAAGGTGAAGCTCCTGATGTAAAGTGAAGGCTCCCTTTTATAGAAAACCCCCAACCCAAGTGCTTACTTATGCATTAATGTGTTATGCAAACTGTTGTCATAAACACAAATTTCTAACTAGTCAAAGTATTAACTTTGTACCAGGCCTTATTTGTTACTCAGATAAGTTGTCTGGATAGCTTATAAGTGATGGTCAGGTGCGAATTCGCTGCGAATGTCGGCGTCTTGCTGCCGGTGAATTAATTGGCAAATTTGCCGCAACAATTCGCTGAAACTGGTGACAATTAAAGCACGCCAACCGACTTTAATGCGTGTCGGAATTGTCGCCAGCGTAAAAATTGTTGCCGGCGTAGATTTTTGATGCCCGCAAATTGATTTCGGCGTCAAAATTTGTGTTTCACAAATTTTTCACCGTTTCGCGAATTTTGCGGGAAATTCGCCCATCGCTATTTATTGTCTGCTGTCTGTTCGTTTATTCCAAGGATATTTGCTGGGTAACAATACCCGTGTTTACTGTTTACCCAGCAATATACATAGAACAAAGACATTGCACCTTGACCACTGGACAATAGCCGTCCCAAAATCTGCTGCTTTTAACTAAACCAAGGATTTGATTCATATATCAAAGCAGATGTATGTATTGAAAATCATTATCAAACCAATTATTTAAAAACCGCTATGCTACACAGGACAATGATGTTAATTTATTCATTAGAATATTTGCATTCAGAGAGAAATGTATATCAGTGTACATTCATTAATGTAGCTTGAATGGTCTAATTCAATAGTAAATCTGCAGGAGGCAGAAAGAGGATATCGGCATATACACCTTCTAATAACATTGCTGGTTGGACAGGGGATGCCCAAAAGGAAATACACATTTAGGAAGAAATGTTCCAGGCTGCAATAGCAATGAAAAGGTTACCAATCAATGAGACCATTGCTACAACAAGGAGCAGAATGCTGGGGAGATGCAGCAGGTTTGTGTTCATGTGGCTGCGTAGGAAGATAACAGAGGAGCGTACTTAAAATAGTCAAGTGAGTCAGACTGACTGCTGATATCTTAAGAAGTGTCCCTTTTCCTTATTCTGCCAGGAGTACCTGGAATCATCAAAGTATATGGTCTTCTTTATGATTAAGGTCAATTTAGTAGTCATACAGGCCATGAGCAATAATCACCTACGAAGCAGGGCACACAAGCATCATCTCAATGCTCATTCAAGACTCAAGAGCCGACGGTATCTGCTCTTAAATCCTCAACTATGTACTGAATCAACTACAGGGACCGCTACAGCTCCATACAGCCACTAACTCAGCTGTTAATAGAGCAATTCACAATGGGGAGTTCCCAAATGTATTTAGTGTTGTACATCAAACACATGACATTTCATCCGGGAGGACTTCATCAAGAGCAAATAACACACCTCCCATCAATAGTAGCATAGTATTTGGAAAAGGCAGGCTACAATTAAACATGCACATCATTTCCTTTGAAATATGTGAATAGGGCTGTGCCGTAACAAGGGCAGCAGCTTTCTGGGGAAGATTCCAAGGATGCATATGTTCCCTAGGGTTGCCACACAACTGAGTACTGTAACCCACTGAATATGACATCTCCCCTTCTGTGTTTAGCTGCAGACACAAAGGCAGATAATGGCAACCTTTATGGCCAATTTGCCTTCCAGAGTAGCTAAAGTAGCTAGTAATCTTGCGTTCAGCTGTTGCAGTTATTACAGCGACACAGTGAAAAAATGGGTCTAGGACTGGAGGAGACTTTCGGTAGTATCATTCCTAAATGTCAGGCTGCTACACACTTTCCTTGATAGATGTGGCCATTAAACTGGCTTTCCTTGCTGCTAATGTTGTATCTGGAAGCTGAAGTGACCGCATCACTTAGAAAACGTCAACGATATTGGCAGATCCCCTATGGATCGGAGTGGTATTTAAAAGACCAAACGCCATGTGGTTTATCAAAGGAACCCTTCCTGGCTTATTAGCAGGGATACCACAATGGATTCTTAAAGGAATTGTTCATAATAAAAACAAAAATGGGGTAAATAGTTATGTCCCATGTGGCCCCCCTTCAAGTCACTGACTTATAGAGCCGAAAAGCAGGAAGTAGTGTTCTGGCTATTATGTTAGACATCCATCACTCCAGCCTTTATACATTACATTTTTGGCTAACTAACTATATTAGAAACATTTTTTATTTTGCACAGCCTATCTATTTACACAGTTTTTATTTTCCCACTGAACTGTTCCTTTAAAGGAGACATTTTGTGTAAAAAATAAGAACCTACCAGTGCGTTATACTAATTTAGATTTGTGCTTAATAAACCCTAATAATCCCTCCCTTCTGTTCCACTTCCTGCTCCCTGAATTCCCAGGCTGTGTAGAGGAGCCATCAACACTCAGCTCACTGCACTGTAGGACAGGAACCAATCAGCAGCGAGCAGGACCTGATAGGGAACTGAAGCCTGTCTGTGCTTGTGTGACTGCCGGGCTGTGATTGGCTGTACCCTTCCTACTGTGCTTCTGGCAGGGACCGTTAGGACATACCCTGCCCTCATTTGAAACATCTATAGGGAGCTTCAATAAAGGGGTTATTTTTAAAGATAATATACATTCTTAGCACCATGTAAAAGCAACACCATATATTACTCAAAATTGCCTACAAAATTAGGTTTTTTTCAATTTATCCTGTATGTTTGCTTTAAGCCCTAACCCTCAGCACGTAGGTTGCCAATTAAGTTGTTGTGTTGTCCTAAACATATCTTTTTCCATGTATTAATATGCATTTGCTATGTGTACTACTGGCCACACAATACACATACATCCATTTTTCTCTATTCCTTGGCCTCCTACCACCTTGCCTTGTCACGGGCACAGCAGTTTGCCTAAGTTTTTCCAACATTTTCCCTCTGAATGTGTACGTTGATACATGAATCTGGGTCAATCCCGCGGCACAGCTAGATTACCAGTTGCCATTTAGACAGCTACTAGGGCTGCTTAGCTATATATGATGCAATGATGCTGCAATAGGATAACGCTACAATGATATAGATGCCCTTAAAATTCCATTCACTAAAGAATAATAAGAAAATGAAGCATAAACTTCCCATTAAATAGACTTTTTAAGGAAATAATGAAATAAAATTGCCATTTGCATTTAGGGATTTCATTGTATCACAGGCTCGGCTCACTTTGAATGCAGGTCATTTATGGAAATAATAAAATTTAAAACTTTAATACTTTATACATACTAGGGAGATTTGAGTGCCCACAATGAGACCAACACTAGGCTTGAATTTAGCGCAGGGCTCTTTTTGGGCGGTTACACTGATTAATTCATACTTTAAATGTATGGGACCTGTTATTCAGAATGCTTGGGACCTGGGGTTTCCATAATTTGGATCTTCATACCTTAAGTCTAGAAAATCATGTCAACATTAAATAGGCTTGTTATGCTTCCAATAAGGATCAATTACATCTTAGTTTGGATCGAGTACAAGATACCGTTTCATTATTACAGAGAAAAAGGAAATTGTTTTTAAAAAAATTGGATTATTTGATTAAAATGGAGTCTACGGGAGAGGCCTTTCTGTAATTCAGAGATTTCTGGGTTTCTGGATAACGGATCCCATACCGGTATAAGGAAACTCAATTTAAATTATAGGAAACAACATCACATGGCCAAAAAAACATTTATTTGCAAGAAGCCTTAGCTCACAGGGCAATGCTTTGCTAACCTACTCTTCCTCATGGAGATAGAGATATTGTAGATCGATATGTGAACTAGGATTAGACATTGTTAAAGGAGGCCATGGCCCCAAAGTACCCTTTAAGTATCTGCCATATAATTTTTTCCATCAGAAAAAATCTGCAATTTACTTACATTACAAGATGATACACAAACCTGCATCACAGAAGTACAAGTAACTTGTGCAGAATTGTTTACTCGCATAACGATAAATCCAGTTTACCGAAATGGGCAGCAAGGGGCCATCATGGAAAATGAGACCACAAGCCAACACTAAAAAGGGAGGACATATTTATATTTATTATCAACAGTGCAATTCGATTACATTGTTCTCAATTAGGAAGAACATGCAAATAGATTCAGCCGCTACCAGTGTCCCAGTAAGATTTGTTTCCTCCTACACGAGCTGCTGACCATTGTATGTGTGGAATTGCATTGAAAACAGAAGCATTGTAAGCATGAGCAATGTTCTACCACCCAGTATCAGCATCTTAGAACAACAATAAACTAGTTCCTAAGAATTTACCTTGAAAATACTGAGGACGTGCTCCAGCAATTAATAGAAACTATCCGATCACAAGAGCAAGGCCATGTGTCTGTAGCACTTGGTGTGCAGAGCTTCAAGTGGGGGACAAGGGAGTGGCAGCACCACTGATAAATTTCGGGTGTTTATATTATTTCACTGTATTTATCAAGCCATCAAAAAAGCTTTAATCAAACCCAATCTGGCCAAATGTATGGAATGTAGGCATCTCTCTTAAACACTGGAAATGTGCTTGGGGAATTCATGGTCAATGTTAGCTGCAAAGTAGGGAACACCCAAACAAAGCAGCAAAGTACTGAATGTCTATGAAACAAGTGGTTGGCTAAAAGGTGCCCATCATTGCAGCCTGCTGTTATTCTGCAGTGATATTGGCTCTAGCCTTTCAGTTACACGATGCATAGTTTCACATTTATATAGGGAAGCATCACACCTTGCTACAGCAGCTTAGCCTGAGCTTATCTGGCTGCCTTTCTAATTGATCTTTATGTAGGGTTGGTTCCGTGTGTGGCCGGGGAAAGCACAGAAAGCAAACAGAACCAGTATCTTATGCAACCTTTCACACCATAATTGTGTCACTGACCATTTCCTACTAGTAACTTATTAACCTATTATATACCCATGTGAATCCACCATCTCTTCAACTGGATCAGTGAAGTAAACAGGTCACTCCCTTAAATAGACTTCAGGTTGGGTTTGACTAACCCTGCTGAAATGTCACTAGCCGGGCTCATTACTCGGGGATATTTACATGATATAAATGCAACAGGATTGCTTCCAGATCACATTTAATCCTTTAAATCTATAATTTATGCACAGAAATAGCAGGAATTTCCTTACCTCCCGCTGGGACCATCCGAATGGTTCTTTTTTAATTATGAGCGTGAGATCTGCTCCACCTTCATGCCCACACTGGAGCTGCATGAATTAATGCTGCTGCATAGCAACTCCCTAGTGCCAAGAGAAAGGCAAACAGGATGACAGCTGGTAGCATTTATATCTATATAATGCAGAGGATAGATGGTGGTGCACAATATCCACCCTGATTTTTGCCTTGCTATTAAAAGGGGCACATTTTGATGTAAAGCATTTTTGCCCTCCTGTGTTCATTGAGAGAACTGCAAATAAGGTCAGCAGGATTCTTTATCCATCCATTATGTTTATACTCACATCTCCCAGGATATATCTTATATATTACATATATATGTAAACATACAACACATGAGAATGGCACACAGCAGGCTTAAATTAAAATGCCTTATTGCAAATAAATACAAAATAACCATACACCACAGCATTCAGGTGAAATCAGGAATGGATAAAAGCCAGAACCTGCAAGAAAAATGTCTTCCATCACAGAGCGCAGCAAAAGATTCATGCTCTATACCTTCCCTGTGTCAGGAGCAATGCAGAAGGCCAACCAGAATTACCTTTAATCTCCAGCCATGGAAGTGTTATCTGGTCCAGGATGGAAAGCCCATGTTATCTCCAGGATTATAGTCACGGAGCAGTAGCCCAGCCTCTAGCTCTCAATGCTGATGGCAAACAAAAGCCTGTGACAGTGATATGCCTGGGACCACCCACTGCCACACCCACCTAACTGCCAGCATCCCTGGGCTTCTCTCTGTGCAAAGCAATGACAATGGAACCTGATGTATTGCGCAGGCTGCTCCTGCTAGATACAGTTAGAAATAACCATGAGCTTGTAGTGCAACGGCACAGCTTGATACTGATATTCTGTGTGATATTCCACCATAATTCCACAAGATTAGGTTTAGAAAGGTTAAACAATGAATAAATCCTGAGCCGACAAATGGTTTTTATTTATAATAATAGCAGGAATCCCTGTCTGTATGTAGAGACGATGCATCCTGATAATGCTTAGTCCAAAAAAACAAAAACGCTATATAAAGGGTACTGCTACTTTTTATTACTCATCTTTCTATTCAGGCCCTCTCCTATTCATAGTCTCTTATTCAAATCAATGCATGGTTGCTAGGGTAATTTGGACACTAGCAACCAGATTGCTGAAAGTGCAAACTGGAGAGCTGCTAAATAAAAAGATAACTCACAAAACACAAATAATAAAAAAAATGAAAACCAATTGCAAATTGTCTCAGAATATCACTCCCTACATAATCATAATAAAAGTTAATTTAATGGTGAACAACTCTTTTAAAAACATTGGACAATAATCGATATTGCAATTTTGTTGTTTTTAGTGTTATAATGCATTTTTCAGGGAGGGGAGTGCCTTCACTCAAAAGCAATCAAAATATTTTTTATGTCCATTAAGAGGCCCACTTATTAAAGGTCGAATTTCGAATTCATGTGAATTTTTTTTAATTAGCATAAATTCACAATTCGACTGGGAGGTTATTTAAAGGAGAAGGAAAATCGTTTTGCACTTGGGGTGCCAAATATTAGGAACCCCAAGTGACTGTATTTACCTGAAATGCCGGGCCGGTGATCCTATCGGCAGAAAACTGCCCGGGTCCATGGTATTAGGCCCGTTTATCTATTTTGCCAATTATTACGCTAGGGGGCAGATTTATCAAGGGTCGAAGAGTGAATTTGAATTTTCGAGTTTCACACATTTGAATTTTAATTCCCCTATTCGAATGTTAATTCAAATGTGAGATCTATCACACCTCTGCCATGGAAACAGTCCTAATTGAATATTCGCCACCTAAAACCTGCTGAGTTCATGTACAAGTCAATGACAGAGGTCCGTTAAACCATTTGGAGATGTTAATAGCCTTCCTGATTTTTTTCCGGTACAAAAACTCCATTTGTACGAATCGAATACAATTCTAATTTTCGGGTCAGAACCATTCGATCGAATATTAGACATTCAAATTTTTTCTTAAAGGAGAAGGAAAGTGTTCTTGCACTTGGAATGCCAAATGTTAGGGAAACAAGAAGCCGGAAGAGGAAGGCTCCGTGGTGCTCGCTGGAAGAACCCTGGGCAGTTGCAGTTTTCTGCTGATAGGAGCACCGGCCCGGGGTTTCAGGTAAATACAATCACTTGGGGTTCCTAACATTTGGCACCCCAAGTGCAAAAAGATTTTCCTTCTCCTTTAAATAACCTCCCAGTTCAAATCAGGGCCCTACAGAAAATTCAATTTAGGGCCCAAAAACATTGGTAAGTTGACTTATTCCACCAAGATATGTTGAAAATGCTAATTAATTAGGGCTACACTGGGCCCCCTGCAACCACAGGGTCTGCTTCCTCTATAGTTACGTCCCTGACTGAAAACCTAGACATGGGCAATGTTAGCAGTTATTAGTTCATTACACTGGAATCTGGGAGCAGAATATCTACCTCCCTATGTTCAGCTCTTCTATCTTAAATGAGGGGACGAAGCTGCTCTAATTCTTGCCCAATTAAAGGAAATGAAACTCTGGGAACAAATGAGTGATGTTCGAAGCAGTTTTGCAAATTAAATTTTCAAGATATTAGCAGCTTTTAAACTGCAAGAATAATACATTTAAAATAATAGTTGAAATAACCGTGCCACCCAGCTGTTCAGTTCTGCCAACCAGTTCCTCGGCAGAATATTAAGTTAGTGAGCAAAGGAAAATCTAGCGATATTGCTCTGCTTAGAAAGTTTAGTTTCAAAGCAGAAAAGAGTCCCAATGTTTCCCTATCTAGTTCTAAGCAGAACAACATCCAAGCAATTTTACATTTGTTTGTTTTGAGGGGTTTTAGTTCCTTTAACAGTTTTAGAAAAATGCTAAATGCCTTTATATTGGCTCATCCCTTTTGAGCCCTACTTTCGTTATTTCCCTAGGAAGTAAGATCCAGCCTGCAAAACACAAAGCTGCTTCCCACAAAGTGATATTTATTTATAATCATATATTTGTAATGATATTTTTCAGTAAATCAAATAAAGATCTCCAGACACAGGAATTCATGTTTAAGTGCACCAAAAGTTTAGGAGGCTTCTGTCTTCCCCAAATAAAGTCTTCAGCAGGTCCTACAAAACAAGAAATTTCATGTCATGGCTGGCAGAGATTGACACATGTAAAGAAGCCTAACATATTATGTCCAAGAGAATAATAAATATCGATTTTTATTAAAAATGTATTTATTTAAACAATTAAAGATGAAAACAAGGAGGCAATGTAATTAAATATCATGAAGTACAGATTGGCAAGGTAGAAGAGTACATAGGTCATAGAAGCATAAATCTCGCAATCGAGGTAAAGTCCCAATTATATCAGGGGGGTGAGTGTTCGGGTTTACGATCTCTGGTACCTTGTGTGTATGTGTCTTCCCATGTTTGCCAAATACTTTCAGACTTCTGGACCAGTATTTAAGTTTAAAAAGAGGCAGTACTGTTGCTGCTGTTTTCCTCCATCCCTTAAAGGAGAACTAAACCCTAAAAATGAATATGGCTAAAAATACCATATTTTAAATACTGAACTTGTTGCACCAGCCTAAAGTTTCAGCTTGTCAATTGCAGCAATGATCCAGGACTTAAACTTGTCACAGGGGGTCACCATCTTGGAAAGTGTCTGTGACACTCACATGCTCAGTGGGCTCTGAGCAGCTGTTGAGAAGCTAAGCTTAGGGGTCGTCACTAATTATCCAGCAGAAAATGAGGTTTGTCTGTAATATAAGCTGATGCTACAGGGCTGATTATTAAATTCTGATACTAATTGCACTGGTTTCTGTGCTGCCATGTAGTAATTATCTGTATTATTTACTAATCAACCTTATATTGTGACATTTATATTATCTATTCAGTATCTTGTGCATCGGTCAGTAAGTGTCAGCAGCACAGAGCATGTGCAGTGAATCAGAATAAAAGTAGATGGGGAGCTACTGGGGCATCTTTGGAGACACAGATCTTTACTGCTAAAGGGCTGTGGTTGCCTTGGGCTGGTACAGATGCCGAAAAAATAATGTACAACATTTCTAGCTACTTCTTTAGTTAAGCTTTAGTTCTCCTTTATGTGTTGGTGAAGTGACAAATACAGAATTTTAGAGGAAATGTATCATTTATCATTGGCAATCCTAAGTGAAGGAACTGAACAACTTATTATGGGTTAAGCAGCCACCATATATTAATTATATTTTCCTAAATGACATGACTTTTAGAAATTCTACAAGTCCCCTATTTTTTTCTAATAACTAGTGGTTCAAGGACACAGAAAGCATGGAGACAAATCCCTCCCCTAAGAATTTTTGAAATGTAAAAAGGGGAAGTTAATCATTTAATAAACAATGGTATTGTGAAAGGCATTTGCAATGGTGAATGGTCCCCACCAGAGCTGTGGGCTGGGCTGAATTGCTTCAGTTCAGACATACTTGCACAAGGACACACAAGCCCTTCAGGAGGTCAGTTTACAGCAACATATTTCTGAAAGTGAGCAACATGAATGAGACACATTTCAGAGGAACAGAAGCTGTGTGTGATTGCACTCAGATTACATCAATATGAATATTTCGACCTATGGTTGCATTTCATACCACAAGCACATATTTAATTTATAGACCTTTCTGAAAGTGAAGAGCATCCCTACTCTGACCACATATTGTTTGCATCAGCTGAGGAATTCTCTAAGAGGCTTCACCGCATTAGCATCCTCATTGGGATCCCGTTTCATTTTACTGCAGTCTATGAAAGTCACTGACAGAAGGCCCCAGTTTATACATATACATACATTTTATATATGAAGTGAAGAAAGGAGATAAGCCCTTCATACTCAAGTCTATGAAAGACCAACAGCAGGTCCCGGTTTGTATACAGTATACACATATATTTTATATATTAAGAGAATAATGGAGATCGACCCTTTATACTCAAGTCTACTAAAGACCTACAGCAGGTTCCAGTTTGTATATACACATATAATACACAAAAGCCATGAATATCTTGTAAATTATATCCTTATAAACGGTGAGTAGTGATGTCATCAGTTATAAACGGTGAGTAGTGATGTAATTTCTGTCACATGACTCACTAAAATTTGTGTATTATAATTAATAAAGTACCCCCAGTTGTAAAATATGAGGATATTATAAGTTACCTCGGAGTTCCATGACCTGTATAAAAACATATATAGTCATGAAACTCCTCTGTAACTTATAATATCCTTACATTTTACAAGAGGGGGTACTTTATTCAATAAATATATATATATATATATATATATATATATATATATATATATATATATATATATATTATACACACACACACAGTAGTTCATAAGCATAAAGTAAATAAACCCAACACATTGAATACATATCCCCCATTAATACTTAGCCCCCTAGCTACAGAAAAACAAACACAAAACAAAGTTTCAATATGCTACTATTTATAACATATCTAAAATATAAATCTGATGCTCTTAAAAGGAAAGGTCTTATAGCAACACAAGCTCATTCAGGCAAAGCATCAAAGTCCCAATCTTTTCTGCTATCACCGGGATGTTTTTTCTGCCCTCACTGGTGCACATTTTTCCTCCTTTCCTCATCTTCAGTGAATCTTTCCAAAATCAAATAATTATCCCATAAATCTATATCAAGTTAAAAATATTCCTTTATTGCAAAAGCATTAAAAATATAGGCATACAGACCACATGGAATTGCCTATGATTAAGAACCAGAGGGTATGAACGCATAAGGCGGAATATCATGTGGTCTGTATGCCTATATTTTTAATGGTTTTGCAATAAAGGAATATTTTTAACTTAATATAGATTTACAGGATGATTATTTGATTTTGGACTTGTGTACCCTTTGAACCTGGAGTTTTATCCCAGTAAATATGGGTCCTTTGGACAGGTCATTAAAACACTAGCATCCCACTGTAATTTAATTTTTGTTTTGTCTCTCCTCTTTCCACCTTACATCATCCCTGTTCAAAGACTTCAACCACTCCTTGGTTTTGTTGTACAGAGCACAAGTTAGCCAACAGCCACTCTGCCTTACACTCTACACATTTCAGAACCGTGTCGCCACAATTATTCAGGAAAGAAAAATCCATTTTCTCCATTAGTCATAAAAAATGTATAACTGTTGTTGTCTTACACCACAGACCTCTCCTCTCTGTAAATGCTCATATTCCAACCCATGATGAATGCTTTTTGAAAGATGTATCTACCGGATGTTTGGTCTTCCATGAAAGGGTTCAACAGCTTTTCTGCTTAACTGGACATAAGCAGACTCAAATAAAAACACAGGGATGAGGGTTCCAACACAAACTATTCCCAAGCAACAGGAGGTTTAGAACTTGTGAGGTTTTTTTTTTTTTGATTGTGCAACATCAACTCCCTTCATCCATGGCAGGAACTAATGTACTGTGTGCACATGGATCTGTCCCATAAAAGACTGACTGCATTTGTGTGAAGAGACAATGACTACTTTTACATCTATAACCTTTTGCCCAAGTCATGTACTTATTTCCTCTCAAACTCCCTGCCAATGTGAAAGAGCAGATGAGCTGACTAACTAAAGCTTCTCCATATTTGGCCCTTGGGAGGCAGATAATTATATTTAAAGGGGTTATTCACCTTTAAATTAACTTTTAGTATGATGTAGAGAGTGATATTCTGAGACAATTGGTTTTCATTTTTTATTATGTGCGGTTTTTGAGTTATTTAGATTTTTTATTCAGCAGCTCTACAGTTAGCATTTTTAGCAATCTGGTTGCTAGGGTCCAAATCCCTAGCAACCATGCATTGATTTGAATAGGAGAGGGCCTGAATAGAAGCAGAGTAATAAAAAGTAGCAATAACAATACATTTGTAGCCTTACAGAGCATTTGGTTTTTAGATGAGCTCAGTGACCCCATTTTGAAAGCTAGAAAGATTCAGAAGAAGATGGAAAAATAATTCAAAAAACATAAAAAATAAATGATTACCAATTGTAAAATTGGCCATTCTATAACATATTAAAAGTTAATTTGAAGGAGAACCACCCCTCTAAGAGTGCACAGATTACCCCCACCGCATAATGAACTCCAGCTAATAAACCAGAAAGGGGATGGGAGGGGGCTTCATAATAGTCATCTCATTATCTACTTCACATGGATGAAACATGGAGTAACCTCAGTTAGTCAGATTCATGATTAAAACAACCAGCTAAAAAATATGTTCAGCACAACCCCACAACTTGTATTGAACAAGGGGGGGGGGGGGGTATACTGGCATCTTAGCTAGAAACAAACAGGGAAATTGATTATTCGTATGGTTAGAGGGGCAGAACACAGTACTGACATGCTCAAATCTTAAAATGTATATATAAATAGTGATATATATATATATATATATATATATATATATATATATATAGTGATGTAATTCATTAAATGACTAACTAAAACTTGCGCACTATAAAAAGCAATGTATTCCCTGCTATAAAACATGTTTTAGAAATCACAAACCTGCATAAAAGCACTGGGGCTTCAGCACATTATTCCCTATATACAGAATATATTCACTTTATAGTGTTACTGGCCCTTTAAAAGGCATTTAGTAGGGCAGAATGCATTCTTGCTGAAAAATCAACTAATTTACACAAAAACTGCCTGATCTCTTTGGTGGGACTACGCCGCGGCGATGACAAGGTTAATGCAAGAATAATAAAGCAGTTAAAATACTTTTAAATATTCTCAATACTGAACACCCTGTACAGTCCAGAGGTTCAGCAGCTCTATAACACTATAATCATCCAGACCTTTAAAAGTGACCACAGAAGCCCTCAATTTTTGATTTTCTTAGGCCGATGTTGACATTCTAGTGGTGCAGGAAATGCTCAGTGTCAGGCCTGGATTTGTGGAAAGGCCACCAAGGCCCGGGCCTAGGCTGGCAGGATTTTAGGGGGCGGCATGCTGCCCAACCACACCCACATTGGTTCAAAAACAATGGGGAAGCGCAGGAGATACGATTTCATTTCCCATGCACCAATCCCCATTGCTCCTGTCCCAATGATGAAAATAAAGGGGAGGGGACAGAAGCGATGAATGGAAGTGGGCCTAGGGGGTGCTAGCTATGTAAATCCGGCCCTGCTCAGTGTGCTCTGGGCTGCTGTTGGGAACCTAAAATAAGGGGTTATCAGATATTGTCAGAACACAATTGGGCTGATTTATTAATGTTCTAGCCTTCAGGTGTGTCTTCCTAAATGCTTTCTGCATCTGTACATCTGTATAGCTCAGATTTCTGCTGACAGTTGTTTTTTCCCACAACAAAAATTAAAAAGCTCTGCAAATATTAGGTGCAGAGTTTTTTTTTTTTTTTTTTAATTATTTGCAGGAAGCTGAGGTATTCCAATGCAGATTTTACTGGCCTAATGCTTGAGCATTAATAAATCATCCTCAGGTGGTGTAGCATGTCTAGACATAGGGGCTGATTTATTAATGCTTGAGCCTTCAGACATTAAAACCACCTGCAAGCTCTTAAATTCTTGCGAGTGTTTTTAGTAGCCGAGGGCTTGAGCATTACCAAACTGGCCCCTTCGTCTCTGTTAGGGATGCACCGAATCCAGGATTCGGTTCAGGATTCGGCCAGGATTCGGCCTTTTTCAGCAGGATTCGGCCGAATCCTTCATCCCGGCCGAACCGAATCTGAATCCTAATTTGCATATGCAAATTAGGGGCAGGGAGGGAAATTGCGTGACTTTTTGTCAGAAAACAAGGAAGTAAAAAACGTTTTCCCCTTCCCACCCCTAATTTGCATATGCAAATTAGGGTTCGGATTCGGTTCGGTATTCGGCCGAATCCTTTGTGAAGGATTCGGGGTTCGGCCGAATCCAAAAAAGTGGATTCGGTGCATCCCTAGTCTCTGTTGAGCTTTATTTCTCCCTTCAAGTTCTGCAATGTCTTCCCAAGTTAAGCTAAAGAACTTTATTCTGACTCAGAACTTGTGATGGGCGAATGAATTTGCCTGGCGCAAATCTGCGGCGACTGAAAAGTCGCTGGCGTCAAAATAGCTGCGCGTTAACACTATTTGGACGCCCATTGACTATAACACCAGTATCAAAATTGACATAAGCGACTTTTTTCGGACGCACATCCGTGTCAATTTTCAAGTATCACATGTTTTTTGTAATTTTGCGGGAAATTTGCAAAAATTCTGGTGAAACAGGAGAAATTCGCCCATCAATACTCAGAACTAAAGAAATGGCTAGAAAATATTTGACAGAAAAAGTGGAAAGGAGACTTTTGAGTATGCCAGGAAGTGAACTGAAAGTGCCGAGAGAAGAATGGCAGTCAGAAAGATTTTATCTTCTATAAAAACAGAAAATCCATTAAAATAAATCAAAAATACCCACAACCCAAGGAAAATAAGTTAGACAGTCGAACAGCACAATAACAATTATTAGATCCTATGACACGGGACTGTCTATGCAACAGCAATGAAGGGTATGGCACAAAAAATAGTGACAGAGATTACTCACCATGAAAGTAGCCACTGGGTAGATTTATCGATTGTTTTGAAACATCTAGCAGAGAGAAGGGACGGCATCAGCAATAAACACTTTAGGGAGGCAATGTACCGTATCACACTAGAAGCAAACTAAACCCCACTAGTGATTTGGAAAATAACCAATAAATAATAATAGTGTAGGGCTCATGTGGGTGGAAGATGTGGAAATTACCAGCCGGCTTGCTTTGTGGATCTGCAAAATTCCCAGATATCCAGGAAACATGCCTGCCGCCCTCCACAAGCACACGGGTTCCTTGGGTTTAATCACAAAAGGAATGCCCCCTTTCACATCTCCCAGGGGATTTATTCGGAAGTCAGTAGGGATTGTACCCCTGAACTCTGGGATGAGGGTTCCTGTGTATCTGTCAGTCAGTTCTACGTCAGGAAGGTCTTCAACTTTCTGGCAATAATGAGAATAAATATAGGTTACTGCAATTATTTAAAAAGGTTCCACGGGTCTGTCACCCAGCAATGGCAAAACCCATGCAAAGCTATGTACCCCTTGTTAACTCAGAGCATCCAAACAATGTTAGGATTGCAGTCAAAACAATGTTTGTGTCTTACAACCACTTGCCATAAAGATAGACTAGTGGTAAAAGAATATGATTCTTTGATCCCAATACAAAAAGACAGCTCCAAGTTCTAGAATGGAGCACATAGATCTGTGCATACCCCATGCATATATCGATGCCTGTGCTTGGCAGAGCTGTATTTATGAGGTACCGGCAATGGGAGGCAAGTAGAAATCCCCTCTCCTATTAATATTCCAGTCTCATTCATATCAATGCATGGTTGCTAGGGTAATTTGGACCCTAGCAGCCAGACTGCTGAGATTGCAAACTGCAGAGCTGCTGCTAAATAACTCAAAAACCACAAATAATAAAAAAAATTTAAGTTTAAAGGAGACATAGGATAAATAAAAAAAAACTAATTTTGTAGGCAATTATAAGTAATATATGGTGTTGCTTTTACATGGTGCTAAAAAATTGTTATCCTTAAAAATAGCCCCTTTATTGCAACTCCCTATAGATGTTCTCTAGTCCCTGTCTGTGTTTCTAATGAGGGGTGGGGTGTCCTAACGGTCCCTGCCAGAAGCACAATAGGAGAGGGACAGCCAATCACAGCCCTGCAGTCACAGAAGCACAGACAGGCTTCAGTTCCCTATCAGGTCCTGCTAGCTGCTGATTGGTTCCTATCCTAAAGTGCAGTGAGCTGAGAGCCACCGGCTCCCCTGCACAGCCTGGGAATTCAGGGAGCAGGAAGTGGAAGGGAGGGATTATTAGGGTATTTGCAGAAATATTCAATAAATCAGCCTTTTTTAAGCACAATTCTTCTATATCTAAATGAGCATAATGCACTGGTACATTTTTATTTTTACCCAAAATGTCTCCTTTAAAGTTGGATGTTTCTATGTCTGGGGTTTCAGTCTGGCAGGTCAGTGATCCAGGCACAGATTCTGAACTGTTACAATTTGCTACATTAGTTGATACATTTCTCTACAGCATCTGTGGAGTATTAGCAACTATTGTATCAATTATAACAGCTGCCTTTTAATGAAACCCATGGATTCTGATCAGCAGGGACAAAGATATGAAATGTATTAACTAAATGTATTGATTTAGATCAGTAACAGTCAATGACCCCCCTCCCATAGCTGCTTCAGAAAAGAACTCAAGAAGGTGAAAAGGAAAAACGAAACTCTACACTTCAATTTTAGAACAACGGTCACAAACAGAAAGTGCATGGAAAAAGTCTTTATCACTGGTGAACCATCTTCAAACAACTGAACTGAAAAAAAAGTGATGGGGAACAACCTCTTTAAAGAGGATCAAAGCCTTACAGAGAATGAGTGCAATCTTTAGTAAGCATGCAAAATGCAATGACTTATAGTTCCATCATGGAGCAGAAGCAGAACGGGACAGCAATTTGAAAGTTTACTCACCATCTGATTTGCATATAACAATTGATTGAGAAAAGTACTGTAGAGTAGACCCCAACCTAATCAGATCCTACTCTATAAGCAGTGAAGACCATTCCCTTATGGACTAAAAGGGCTTTGTCCTCACAAATATTCCCCAGACCGTCTGCCACTAACAGTAGAGAATGAAACACTGAGCAGAGGTCTTCATACTACTGCATATCTGCCACCTCTCCTGGCTGGGAGCTCTTGCAGTTACAGATCTTCTAAAACACTTCCAGATCCCTTGACATGCACACTTTGAATTATTTAGAAGATGACTGGCCAAGGACTGGCCAAGGATGCTGTTAGCCCTTTAAAATGCAGCACTATGAACATCCTCAATGTCATACTGTCTGTCTGCACTTTTACTGCTGTGCCCAAGGTCAAATGAGCAGAAAGAAAATAAAAGTCGTGTACATCTACCTGGAAAAAAAGCAGGGAACGCGTAATTGGTGGGAGTGTATCTACATGGACAGTCAATCATTTCAATTGTGGATAAAAATTCAGATACTTTTTTCATTAAAAAAAAAGCACATATATATTTACACAACTCGAAGGAATAAGATGTCACTGGGTTAAAAAATGAAAATGTGAATATAGACAGAAAAAGATTATATAACTCATTTGTAAATGCAAGTTCAAAGAGCTGAAACTGAAGCAAAATTGTGCCACTGTGTGATTTACAAAGGTAATTTGCCTCTATATACACTCCTTAAAACTTATGCAAAGTGCACCAAAATAAACTGGTCCAAATCGACCATACTGTATTTCCCATAGATATACAAGCAATACCGGCAACCTTAACTGGGGATCTACAATAGGCCAATACATTCAAATATTTAGGCATATACACACAGATCTTCACAAATTTATAGAACTAAATGTCACCCCAGCACTTAATAAACTAGAAAACAAGGTAGACTACCTCTGACCTCTCCACGCAACTGTACTGGGGACCCTCACAACCAAAGATCAGTGCCGCTAAATTACAATTACTAGTGGACAAGGGGGTTGGCATCACCAAATATTTTCTTATACTACCGTATCTAGCTGCAAAGCGAACAACAACATGGTGGTGGGCATCTCCATCTGAACACAACCCAGCAACTACCCTTGAAGCCCGCATTATGGGTTCATACGAGGAATTAAAAAAACTGCTATATAGAGGGTATAAATATACATCCAAGACCACTCCCAGTGCAAACAGCATTGCATTTGACCTAACCATTATTCACCTTTTGCACCACTTTGACACACTCAAGAATCAACTACAGGGGTACGCTGTAAATACTGAACCCCGAAACATAGAACTCTTAGTGCATACCCCCAACTCACAAAACCCCTTTCTAAACTCTAGTCATACCTTCTAGGGATGCACCGAATCCACTTTTTTGGATTCGGCCGAACCCCCGAATCCTTTGCTAAAGAATTGGCCCGAATACCGAACCCTAATTTGCATATGCAAATTATGGATGGGAAGGGGAAAACATTTTTTACTTCCTTGTTTTGTGACAAAAAGTCACATGATTTCCCTCCCTGCCCCTAATTTACATATGCAAATTAGGATTCGGATTCGGTTCGGCCGGGCAGAAGGATTCGGCCGAATCCTGCTGAAAAAGGCCCAATCCTGGCCGAATCCCGAATTCGGTGCATCCCTAATACCTTCTACAAACTAATTGTCCAACCAAACTAACATCCTTCTCTATAAGGGCCATTTTAGAGACACAAGCAATATACTTGGTGAGTGCAAGAGACAAATTATTACACTCATGGGACCCATGGAATGATGCTATGGTAAGAGAGAAATAACCAAAGTACCTACTAATCCACTACATAACTGGCATTGTTGAGAAACATAATTTAAAAAAAAACAAAAAAAAAAAAACTCGACCAGAGGAGGTTTTAAATACATGCAGTTTATTTCATAAAAAAAGTTAAATCACTTGACACCAGTGTCGGACTGGCCTACCAGGATACTATATATATATATATATATATACATACACATACATATACACACACACACACACACTGTTGCCTATACCTTGTACTGTGAAATTCAATAAGTTACTACATATACTGCTACCAAACCCAATATGTTCAATGAACCTGAATTGTTAAATAAAAAAAATGCAAGTTGCGGCTATCATCAGTCAGGACTCAAAAATAAGTGTTCAAGAATTTCAAGACGAAAAATAGTAATCCAAATGAGGTGTTTATGGGGGTTGGGTGCACAGCTGATTCCTGTCCTTAAGATTGGTCCCCTAGGAAAAAAGTTTAGAAACCCTGATATAAACACACATACACGTTATGAGTTAATGGGGGTCTCCTTAGCTCTAGACTAGCAGTACTCAGGCCCAATAACTCATAACCTTTAATATTTCCAGGGAAGTCCAAAACTTTAAACTTTCAGCTCCCATCAGGATGGAGCCCTTATCTCAATACATTGGCCACACGAGGGGAACCACTGTTCTCATGTGCCACTTATAAAAACAATATCATCTCTCTTTCTTCTCTAACTCCCATGAAAAATAAGATCAATAAGCTAAATAATTAATGGCAGATATTGCCCACCAGAGAACATGACACCCTAGGTCAACTCTAATAGCAATTCGATAGAAACAGGCAAATAGTATGATTTTTTTTTTAATAAAAACCCACAGAAGAAATAGGCATTGGCTGAATTATTATAAGCTGACGCCCACTAGGCCCTGGCCGACCAGAGAGATTCTCTATTACTCAGGTAGACCACCATAAGTAGTAACCAGTAAAAAAAAAAAAAAAAAAAAAAGGTATATAGACCATAGTGAAAACAGTCATATTCCTTTCCTTTCACAGTGACACTAGACGAGAGTTATTCTAAACAGATACAATACACTGGCAAAACAGTCCTATTATTGAGCTTATTATAACCACAGGGTTATTATAGTGCTACCTTAAACATTCAGTTTACCTCAAATCCACCGGTTTCCTCCAATATATCATGAAGTAGTCTGATATATTCTGTAGCAGCTTTGAGTGTGTCTACCTTGCTTGGCTTTCTGTCCTTGGGGATGAGAGGCACAATTGTTTTCAACTTTGAAAATCCGCTGTTGATATTTCTAATCTACAGAGGTATAATAACGAATACTCTCATAAGCACAGAGGACTTGAAATGACGTTGAAGACTTTGATTTTACTATGATTACATTATACAGACTGGGTTTTTATTTCATTAGCATGAAAGCATTTTCTAGCTTGAGATATTTGCAGTTTATGAAAGGCTAACAATGAATTTGAACGCCACCTACTGGTTGAAAATGTATTTAATCAAAAGGAAATGTCTTTTTTTTCCCCACTGTGCACTTACCATCACTATCCTGATCCTAATATGAGAGGTAGCCCCTTCCTTCCTGCACCTGAATCCATTGAACTGGCCCAGGTGAAGGCATACTGTGGATTTCAGTGCAGAAACGAAAACCTTTGCGCTTCGACAGTGAAATCCGCTGAGCGTGCCAGGACCTGGGCTGATGCAAAGGATCCAGGTGCAGGCAAGGAAGGGGCTAACTCTCTTGGCCTGTGTTTATCCGAAAAACGAGATCTACTATGTGCGACAGGCTAAATGTAAAGGTAAAATACCCATTACAGATTACAATACAAATGCAGATGAATGTCTAGGCTTGGGTTCCCAACTCTGCTTATAAATGTGGCCCTGGATCTTGGTGGTATTTTAAAATTGACAATAAGAAACACAGTAGATCTAATAAAGAATCTCATTTCTTCCTCCAGCTAAAATCTAATGTATACACACCCTCTCTCTCTCTTTGGCATTAGCAGCTTGTCTTCTCTCCAACACCTCTTCAAAGTTTTCCATGCAGAAGTAATGGCCAGAGGGAAGCCGCTTCATCTTATTAATGGATGCCATATAAGGTAGTGGGGTATAATGTTCCCGAAGAACCTCCCCCAAAAGCTCCGGAGGTGGTGTCACACATAGTGGGGGGTACTCCATTTTCTGAGCCATTTATTCTATAAACTATTCTGCTCCTGTGGAAGAAAGTACATTTTTAGACACTGCAGCAATTCCAAACGTGTACCATGACTGTTGCATAATGAACCAGTAACACCAAGAAATAAAAGTACAGGTTTAGGATGTATTGGGAGTTTTCTGGATAGGGTATATTTCTATTATTTGGATCACTATACCGCAAGCCTGCTAGAAATCATTTAAACATTTAATAAACCAATAGGATTGTTTTACAACCAATGTGGATTCATGCAGCTTAGTTCCCATCAAGTACAAGGTACTGTTTTACAATTACAGAGAAAAAGGAAATCATATTTAAATATTATAATTATTTTTTTAAAATGAACTCTATGAGAGATGGTCTTTCTGATATTTGGAGCTCTCTGGCTGAAGGATTTCCTGTGGGTTTGGAAAATGACAGAGGGCTGATGAAAGATGCCATAGACAGTCACTATTTATTGGGCCTCTATGTACAGGTATGGGATTTGTTATCCAGAATGCTTGGGACCTGGGCTTTTCTGGATAACGGATCTTTCCATAATTTGAATCTTCATACCTTAAATCTACTAAAAAAATAATAAAAACATTAAATAAACCCAATAGGCTGGTTTTGCTTCCAATAAGGATTAATTATATCTTAGTTTAGATCAAGTACAAGCTACTGTTTTATTATTACTACAGAGAAAAAGATAATCATTTTTAAAAATTTGAATTACAGGCTACATCTCAGCCAGTCATCACATTCCAGTTCCTAAAGGGAGGAAGCACACCAATACCTTTGGCAATGCCTTTAAATAATTTATTCAGCAGAATGTGGCACAAGCTTTCGGGGGTCAACCCATTCCTCCGGTGCAATACCTATATTGGTATGTGCCACATTCTGCTGAATAAATGATTTAAAGTCATTGCTGAAGGTATTAGTGTACTTCCTCCATTTGGGAACTCGTCTATGGGAGACAGACATAATTCAGGGATTTCTGGATAACGGGTTTCCGAACAATGGATCCCATACCCGTACCTGAAATACCAGGGGCTATTTTGAATCCCAGTTCATATCTGCTGCCAATGCACCATATCTATCAATATAGGAAGTGAAGAGTAGCAGCTGCTCATATGGGTTGTCTGCTGAACAAAAACATGATCATACAATGCATGGCCCTTTGTATCGTATCTATCAGTTCAGCCCACAGTCTGATTGCTATGAGTATCAACTTGTTTTCATGGCTGCCTTAAGACTTTTATAACATATATATATATATATATATATATATATATATATATATATATATATATATATATATATATATATATATATATATATATATATACACATACATACACACACACACACACATATATATATATATCACATACACACACTTCAGAAATACAGGTATGAGACCTGTTATCCAGAATGCACTGGACCTGGGGTTTTCAGGATATGGGATCTTTCCGTAATTCTGATCACCATGCCTTAAGTCTACCGCAAAAAAAATGTAAATGTTAATTGAACCCAGTAAGATAAATATCATTTAAAAAAAAGTGAATTATTTAATTATAATGGAGTCTGTGGAAGATGGCCTTCGCATGATTCTGATCTTTCTGGGTAGCAGGTTTCTGGATAACGCAGTCTATACCTGTATTGGAAAATCTGAATATGCTCGTTAAGTGAGCTAAAATATTGGTTGATTGTGACACAAAACGAACGGGTCACTTTGGTTTCTCAGATTGTGCACCTGTAGTGTCACTGTGGTGTAATTCTAATCCAAGTTAAAAAAAAACAGTTCTGTATCAGAATCATTACAAACAATAAAATGTCAGTCAGGTCTAAAGGGTTAAATGCTTATACATCACTTGATTTCAGCTTATGGCCAAAATGCTCTCCAGCACAAAATTCAGAGTCCACTCTTGCCCCTCTGTACAGTCCTTCCTTGCCCTAAATACGCCAGTACCAGCAATATATATCCCTGTTGTATATATGAACATGTAACACACGTCAGAGTGAAATAATTGCAGATTACTTATTTCAAAGTGAATCCGCACCAAATGCTCCCTTGCTCTGATTCTATAGAAAAATAAAGCAAGTTGAGCCCCAGAGTCACCCCTAGGGTTGCCATTTTTTCTGGAAAAAAATACCAGCCTTCTTATACTTCTATATTTTTCCCCACCTATTAAAGGAGAAGGAAAGTCTTATTCCACTTGGGGGTGCCAAATGTTAGGCACCCCCAAGTGATTGTATTGACTTACCTGAAACCCCGGGCCGTGCTCCTATTAGCAGAAAATTGTACCGGCCTGGGGTTCTTCTAGTGATCACCACGGAACGATCCTCTTCCAGCTTGCCTGACATTTGGCACCCCAAGTGGAAGAAGACTTTCCTTCTCTTTTAATAACATTAGAATGAGACGTGATTTTTACCAGCCAGGTAGCAACCCTATTCACCCCCAGTATTTGTCACTGCTTCTGTTCTGTGGGAAACCCAGATACAATGCAGAGTGTGGAACAAGCAGCGGCTGTGCTGGGATTTCTCAGCCCCAAACACATCAGGTGCCTAACATTAGTCCGACTAACGACTGTGCAGGGATTTGGTCGGGTGTGGGGCTGCTCTGCAACTGCTTCTAAAAAAAAAATATAAAATAAAAAGGAGGAAAGTAGAAAGGTAACTCATTGCTTGCCACTGTTGGCGCTATATAAAGAAAGCATAATATTAATAATAAGTGTAGCACACCTGTACTACCTGCTGTTTGAAGGTTATATTAGCAGTGGGCAATTCTTCGCTTTTTAGGATTATCTTTAATTCCAGTTTCAACCCTTTAATTCCAGTTTCAACCCTTTAATTGGCACATAGTGTAAAATATAAAATATATGGCAAATGTTGTCAGAGACCAGGGACCAAGAAAAATCTTTTTAAAGTTATGGGATAAATGGTTTATTTAGCACAATATCCAGGGACTGAGCTCTTGCAGTTGGGATTCTTTACCTTCCCCTGAATATCTTGCCATTAAAAAAAATTTAATTTACACCAACACCAGGTTGAATAAATATGGCTTTATTCAACATTAATCACTGTGTAAATCCTGCATTGGAGGAGGTTAAGTTCTTAAACTACTGCCAGACAATACACTCCAATAATGTAAGGAACTTTTCCTATTGATATTTGTTCTGTTTTTAACAAAAGTAAACCTATGTAAGTCCCATTTTATGTTTACCTTGGTCTCTGTTTCAGTGCTGCCTGTGCAATACCTCCACCAGCCGACCTATTTTCCCACAATCCCGTTTGCCTCCTTCCCACAAACAGGTGCCTCGGTTTCCAAGATGGCTGCCGCATTGGAAATAACCCACTGACTGAAATCAATGACCTGTCCTGCCGATTGCGTTGCGTTTTGAGCGGCCCGACTTTAGTGCTGACATTGTTCGAGCAGAAGCAGCGCTTCTGTGAAAAGTCAGTCTCTTCTGTAAAGCCGTTACGGATCTGTGACATGGCAATTTGACCACCAAGAAAATGGTCGTCGCTCCAGTAGTCTATAATGCAGTAGAAATGATGCCCTAGTACTCCTTAGTCGATTTTGGCAGACTTAGAAATGACGGAGGAGTGGTGCTTGTGAAATAGCGAGTTAGTGCGACTATTATTTAGTGAAATTATTTTATTTGACCTCCAACAAAATGGTGGGCTCCCTCTGTGTTTGGAGATCCTTACTTACAGGGCAACCCTATAATCATAACAAGCTTTCAGAACATTTTAGTTCCTTTTTCAAACTGATTCCAATTGTAATCAGCTTGAAAAAGGAACTAAACTATGTTCTGAAAGCTTGCTATGATTATATTAGCCAATAAAGGTATCACCTTTATATCACTTTTGTTATTTTTTATTTCAAAGGGGTTGCCCTGTAACCTTTTTACTGGCTAACACCATACAGCAACAAGACCCACTCTCCAGCTGTTAAGGAACTACAAGTCCCACAATGCAATGAAGGAGTCTAATGAAGGAGTCTAAAGGCAAATGCATTGTGGGACTTGTAGTTCCTTAACAGCTGGAGAGCCAAGGTTGCAGATCCCTCTAACCTCTTTAGCACCAGAAACATTGAAAATAATGCCAGTTTCCCTACCATTTTTACTGGGCAAGCTGCTAAAATGCCATATGGCATAAGGTTAAAGGGGAACTCCATAAAAACATAACTTTTTTTTTTTTTTTTGAAAAGTAAACATAATTTCAAGCAACTTTGCAATATACATAATTTAAAAAATATGCAGACTTTTCATGATTTTTATTGGTTTCTGACAGTTCACTAAGCCTAGTCCCCTGCTCTCCTGCTGATCTGTCTGGCTACTTTGCTGAGCTGGCTGACTAACTACTGTAACTTTGTATCAACAGCCATCTGTCCTTAAAGAGATACTGACACCAGAAATTAAACTCTTTTTTTAGATATATCATAAAACTGTCTTTGCATACTATCTATAATTTTGCCATAAAAGTATTTGCAGATTATTTTACATTACCCATCTGATCCCCCATGTGCCTCTATGAGGGGGCTGCAATATTTGAACTTCAATAGTCTGTTAGCAATATAAATTGTAACTGACAGGCTGAGAAGCGACAGTCAGGTTGGCAAAACTGTCAGTTTTATAAACTTCAAGTAACAATTACTTACAAAAGAAAACCTATCTATAAAACGATCAACATGAGCTATAGGTACATTTTAATGTAGATTAACATACATTTTTTAGTGTCAGCATCACTTTAAGCTGGCCATAGACGCAAAGATCCAATCGTTCGAATCCTCAATTGATCGGACTTCCCTATCTCTGAACTGCCACTAACCATTTAGATTTAATAAAGTAGTAAAAGATCAGATCAGTCAATGTTCTGCACGACAGCAATCGTACGAAAGTTATGTCAGACAAAGCTGGTGTCCCACTGAAAATCGTCCGATCAGCAATACATGCAGAGATATTATCGGCAGCTGACAGAAATCTTTTATTCCTGGTCCTTCACATGGCAGTGGGCACTAATGGGTTAACCCCCCCCCCCTCGTCATGAGCGGACAGGAAATTACATCAAATAAAAGACCTCCCTCACCCCTGACTCGTCCTCCTATTTTTTCCTGTCCCTCGTCAGGAAACTCACCCAATCCGGTGGATACTGGGCTCTGTCCACTGATGCTGGGGGACCTGCGTAATGCCTTGTGTGTCCCTCCAGGGCCTGCTCCGGGCCATGGCCTTTCGTTGCCTAACCAGCGCAGTAAGTCGCAATGCTCCGATCGCTTGGGGAGCGCATGCGCAGTAAGTCGCGGTTCATCCTGAACCGCATAGACGGACCGCGTGAGCGGAAGTGACGTCACTATCGCGGGAGATTTGAAATCGGCGCATAGGAAGCGGTTCTCTGTGGATTTTCCCCGCTACTCGTTCTGAGAAAGAACAGGAGAACAGCTAAAGCCTCCAGTTTTGGGACTAAGTCACTGCAGTAAGTGCATCCCTAGGGATTTAATGCTGCTGTCAATGCAAAGCTGCTGTATGGCCAGCTAAACAGGTATGAGAATCTAACTTGTTACTCTGTTCCCTAACAGCTATGAGCTCTGGGAGGCGATCTCATTCTACGTCAAGGGGGTGAGTGGACAGTGAAAACTGAGCCTTGGATGTGTTTTCCCTTTGATATCATCATACTAATGTTGATGTTATTGTTGCAGGAGCTCCCCTGGTAAAAGGAGAGAGGAAGAGGTCAGAAGTAAATCCTCTAGGAAGGAATGTCTTTCCTGCAACAATCCTGCTCTGATAAATAAAAAGTTATGTCAGGAATGCCTGGACCAATTAGCAGGACCTTCCACCTCACAAGAGATGTTTATGGAATGGATGAAATCATCTTTTGATCAAACTGTGAATGATATGGTTGAAAAAGTAACTGAAAATGTTATGTCCAAAGTAGTTGCTCTTAAGTGTGACAGGAGACCTACTGCAGCCAGTCACAGTGTATCTCTATCTGAATCTCCCATTTCAAGTAATTCAGATTTTTCTCAGGATGAGCAAACAAATGACAGAGAAGAAGTTTCTTTCAATGTGGATTTGGTGGAACCCCTCATTACAGCCATGAGGGAAACCTTAAAGATTGGTTCAGCGAAAACTTCGGAAGCAGAAGATTTGATGTTCAGAACCTCCGCCAGGAAAAACGAAGTTTTTCCTGTACATCAAGTGATCAAGGATATGATTAAGGAAGAATGGAGTTCACCAGATAAGAAATTCTTTCTAAATAGAAGAATAAAGAAGATGTACCCATTTAAAGATGAGGAAGTAAAAGATTGGGATTCTGCTCCGAAAGTGGATGCTTCCATTACTAGGATAGCCAGGAAGACCACGCTGCCAGTTGACGAAGGGGTGTCACTTCGTGATGCTATGGAAAGAAGGCAGGATACTATTTTGAAGAAGGCCTACCTTGTGGCTGGGGCTTCTTGCAAACCCGCAATAGCCATTACATCTTTGGCTAGAGCTAACAAAATCTGGATCCAAGAACTAGAAGAAGCTCTGAAAGCAAAGACCAGCAGGGATGACATGCTAAAGATGTTAGAGAAAGTTAAGGCAGTAAATGATTTTGTATCTGAAGCTTCTCTTGATGGAGTTATGTTCGCAGCTAAAGGTATGAGTTTAGCGGTTGCTTCCAGACGTTCTCTTTGGCTAAGGCACTGGATGGCTGATACACCTTCAAAACATAATCTCTGTTCTCTTCCTTTTGAAGGTAACCTTCTGTTTGGACAGAGGTTGGATAGTATAATTTCCAAAGCTTCTGCAGGCAAATCTTCCTTTTTACCACAGGACAGAAGAGAGAAGAAACAAACAGGAGGGTTTGGCAATAGAACTCCAAGAGGGTCCTTTAGAGAAGCAAAATCCTACAGACCGGGAAAAGGGTTTTCAAGACAGAATTACTGGAAAGGGAAAAGTCAGTATTTTCAAAGAAACCAAAAAGATGGAAAATCGGATAAGACAAAAAACTTATGAAGGTGCGCGAGTCCAACAGCACAAGGTTGGGGGAAGGCTACTCGACTTTCAAGCTGTTTGGGCTCAAACGATTACAGATGATTGGGTGATTCAAATTGTGTCTCAAGGCTATTGCCTAGAACTCAAGAGCTTTCCTCCGCCAAATTTTGTAGCTTCAAGAAAACCAAAGAATCAGGAAGCAGAAGGGGCTCTACAATCAATTATCTTCCAATTGTTAGAAGGGAGAGTAATTGTACCAGTTCCTCCAAGCGAGATAAGACAAGGGGTTTACTCCCCTTTGTTCCTCAGGAAGAAATCCTCAGGCGAATTCAGAGCTATCCTGAATCTGAAAAAGTTAAACAGATATTTACAGATAAGAAAATTTCGCATGGAGACAATTCGTTCAATATCCCAGATGATAAGACCAAACGATTGGATGGTAAAAATAGACCTAAAGGACGCCTATTTACATGTACCAGTATACCCAGCTCATCAGAGATTCCTCCGTTTTTACATCCTGGGAAGACATTACCAGTATGCAGCTCTACCTTTTGGTTTAGCCACTTCGCCAAGAACTTTTACGAAGGTTCTAGCTCCTATACTGGCTCTGATCAGGTCCCTGGGCATAGAAATCTTTGCCTATCTGGACGACATAATGATAAAAGCATCGTGTCTTCAAACCCTAATTCATCAATCATTGATAGTACAAAATGTTCTACAACAACACGGATGGATTTTGAATCTAGAAAAATCTTCTCTAATTCCTACCCAAAGGTTAAAGTATTTGGGTTTAATTCTGGATACAGTAAGCTTCAAAATTTTCCTTACTCCGGAGAAAGTGGTCGAAATTCAAAAATTAGTGACCAGTTTCTCCAAGTTTCCAGCCTCGACAGCACTGACATGCCAACAACTATTGGGAAAACTAGTGGCAACAAAAGATGCAGTCGATTGGGCCTTACATCATATAAGACCCCTTCAGTCGGATTTTCTGAGACAATGGAACAGAAAACACGAATTCCAAGTCATAGAGATCAGTCAAGAGGTAAGGCAGAACCTTTTGTGGTGGAAGAATCTTCAGAATATGCTAAAAGGAAAGTCTCTGAAGACCCCGGAATGGCTACATCTTACAACAGATGCGAGCAACATAGGATGGGGAGCCCATACAGGACAGAATTCAGTTTGGGGCAGATGGAAATCATATCAGATGAAGTATTCATCGAATTGGAAAGAGCTTATGGCAGTCCGTCTAGCTCTCCTGAAATTCAAGAAAGTGATCAGAGGAAAAGCTGTCATGGTCAACTCAGACAATATGACTACGGTGAGATACCTGATGAAACAGGGTGGCACGAGAAGCAGATCCCTAATGAAGAGTGCGCAACTGATTTTCCAGTGGGCAGAAGTTCACCTTACAGATCTGGCAGCTCTTCATGTTCCTGGGAAAATGAATGTCTGGGCAGACTGGCTCAGTCGGAATCCTCACCCAGGAGAATGGGAATTGGATCAGAACACTTTCAACCTTATTGTAGCGGTTCTGGGTCAACCAGTGATCGATCTGATGGCGACTTCAAGAAACAGGAAAGTAACGGTATTCTGTTCCCGATTCAAGAACAAAGGGGCCTTGGTTCAGGACTGTTTCAGAGTCCAGTGGAACTTCAATCTGGCCTATGCTTTTCCACCCATTCCTTTGATTCCCAAACTCCTCAGGAAGATCAGGGAAGACAAAGCAGAAGTGATTGCGGTTTTACCATGGTGGCCCAGGAGGAATTGGTTTCCTCAGTTATTCAACATGAAGCAAGCCCCTCCATTAAAAATCCCTACACATTCGAGGATGTTACGGCAGGGTCCTCTGTTTCACCCAGCACCAGAAAGTTGGAAGTTGACGGCCTGGCGACTGAAAGGCTGAATATGAAATGTCTAGGCCTTTCAGAAAAAGCGATAGATACATTGCTGGCAGCCAGGAAACCATCAACATCACAAAAATATTACAGAATCTGGGAGACCTATCTAAATTGGTGCGCAAAGACCAACAGGGCTTATGAAACCACTTCTCCAGAGAATATTGTTGAATTTCTCCAAGAAGGTTTGGAAAGAGAATTGAGTGTGTCTACGCTCAAAGGGCAAGTATCAGCTCTGTCTGCCCTTTATGGAGAGGCATGGACTTCTAAACCTTTGATTGTCCGTTTTTTTCAGGCTCTGAGACGAATCAGACCAAAACAGAAAGAAAGAATTCCTCCTTGGGATCTGTCTCTAGTCCTTCAGGCCCTAACGAAGGAGCCTTTTGAGCCTTTGGAAACAGCCCCTCTAAAATTCGTTACATGGAAAATGGCTTTTTTATTAGCCATAACTTCCGCCAGGAGAGTCGGAGAAATTCAAGCACTTCTAGCCCTAGATAGTCACCTGATTTTCAAAGAGGATTGTGTAATTCTAAGAACTCCTCAAAGCTTTCTAACTAAAGTGGTATCCGAATTCCATATGAATCAGGACATAATACTACCAGCGTTTTTTCCATCTCCAAAAACAGAGGAAGAAGCGGTGTGGCACAAATTAGATGTCATCAGGTGCCTGAAAGCCTACCTGTATAGGGTGAAGGAAGTAAGAAAAGATAAGAATATCTTACTCATTCCATCAGGTATGAAGGCTGGTTGTAAAGCTTCAAAGTCTACTGTGGCAAGATGGATAAAAGCCTGTATCTCAGAGGCCTATAAGTCAAGTGCAGTGCAAGTCCCCGCTAACATTAAGGCTCACTCCACCAGAGCTGTCTCAGAGTCTTGGGCCTTCCAAGCCCAAGTTTCAGCAGAAGATCTATGCAAAGCTGCTGTATGGTCTAATTTAAACACGTTCATAAAATTCTACAAATTGGACGTTTGGTCTTCAAGCCAGACAAATTTTGGAAGATCAGTTCTTCAAGCTGTTACTTATAAATAAAATTCTTAGTAGCATTATCCCACCCTCTTAGTGTCTTTACTGCTTGGTAAGATCCCATTAGTGCCCACTGCCATGTGAAGGACCAGGAATGAGGAAAATCTTATCATACTTACCGTGATTTTCTTTTCCTGGACTGTAACATGGCAGTGGGCAAGACTTCCCAACCCTTGGGGGGAGTTTATCTGTACAGTCAAAAATAGGAGGACGAGTCAGGGGTGAGGGAGGTCTTTTATTTGATGTAATTTCCTGTCCGCTCATGACGAGGGGGGGGGTTAACCCATTAGTGCCCACTGCCATGTTACAGTCCAGGAAAAGAAAATCACGGTAAGTATGATAAGATTTTCCTCAACCTGTCCAAACGACCAAATGACTGATCTCCGCCGGAGGAAAAATGTCGGGACTCTCCACACATGGTCAGAAAATCATCGGATCTGTGCGTCTATGGCCAGCTTTAGCCTTCATCCTCCAAACCCCACAATTCCCTTCACATATGAATAAGGAACATCACAGTGCAATGCATTGTGGGTTATGTAGTTCCTGCATGCTGTCTAAGCTACAGAGAAGTTGTTACAATTTGTAACATCAGTGTTTAGTCCCTCCTTCCCTGCCAGGATTTCAAATGATGCAGAAAGAGAAGAACTGTTAAACAGCTGGATTTCAGCATAGAAAATTGCATTTATTCATACTTTTTGAACAAACAGGTAACTGTGTTTGATATATTAGGGGTTTCTGTGTTATATGGGCCTCTTTATCAAATTTTGGTTTGGCGTTCCCCTTTAATTAGCCATTCAACAAGTTTTTATTTTTATAAAACGGCAATAATGAAGGTGCTTCTCTTACAGACCAACAAAGGTGAACACAACACTATTGAAGGGTTTTCCAACATTCCAGCTGATTATCAGCTTGGGAAAATGGAACTACAGTAGAACCCCCATTTTAAGTTTTTCAGGGGGCCAGAAACAAATGGTGTATAACCCTGGATATTTTTAAATCAGGGAAATTCCTTTTATATTGGTGGGACCATGAAAAAACGGTGTAAAACGAGGGAAAACTTAAATACATGGGGTTGTAAAGTTGAGTTTTTACTGCAGAATGGTTTGTATTTTCATTTTCTCAATATGCAGCATGTGTATACAGAATTCTTTTAATCCAGTCAGTATATAGGCACGAAATCATTAGCACCTGTTAGAATAGCAAGAATACACTCATACAGCATTGCAATTTTTCATCTCCTATCAGCAATAGTGTAGAGCAAGTATAATATGTGGCAATTTAGTTGATGCAGGTGCCAGGATGGTACAGACAAGTCTGATTACTTTGTACTCATTTTCTTCTACATATTTTATTGAGTAGCTTTGAAGCATAAGGCACAATGGAGCCCTATACTTAGCACTTGCCTTGTACACTCGGTAAGTACAGCGTATGCTTTTGTAAGTTGCACCGATAGGTGCTCCGAGTTATACCAACTGAATCGCCAGCATGCAACATTGGTGACCAAGCACATTCTGGAACACTCCCATTGATTCCAGTGCTTCACCTCATTGACAATGAAAGCAACAGCATTTGCAAAAATTTGTGGCGTCCACAATTATCCTAGTTAACAAACATGGCACCAAGTTGTTAGACTCTTTGGACAAATTTAGTAAATGAGTCTGCGTATGTTCTAAATTGTTACATCATTGTTTCAGGATTCATTTTTAAAAGTTGTAAAGATGGGAAAACACCACTAGATGTCACAATACCATTAAATATGTATTAGGTACTGGAAATTGTATATATTCAGTATGAATAGTTTTTAGCATAAGATGATTGTGGAGATGCCAAAGTTACTCAACTGTTTTTAAATTTTAAATGACCTTTAGCTTTAATTCAGTGAACAAAAAGATTGCATAAAAATGTGAGGAACTAAAGACTTTTTTTTTAACTCAATCACTTCATATTACGGGCTCAAATGTAATTAGACAAATGAAAAAACTGAAAGTAAAATGTTTATTTCTAATACAGAATTAATTCGGCTGCTTCTGTCCTGTGTCACATCATGGATAAACACTAGTGTCCCAGTGCCATTGGCAGCCATGCACGCCCAAGCCATCACACTGCCTCTGCCATGTTTTATAGAGATGTGGTATGCTTTGGATCACGAGCTGTTCCACGCCTTCTCCATACCTTTTTTGCCATCATTCTGGTAGAGGTTGATCTTGATTTCACCTGTCCAAAGAATGTTTTTCCAGAACTTTGCTGGCTTTTTTAGATATTTTTTTTTTAGCAAAGACCAATCTAGCCTTTCTATTCTTGATGCTTATGAGTGGCTTGTACCTAGCATGGCACCCTCTGTATTTACTTTCATGCAGTCTTCTCTTTATGGTAGACTTGGATATTGATACATCTACCTCCTGGAGAGTGTTGTTCACTTGCTTGGCTGCTGTGAGGGGGTTTCTGTTCGCCATGGAAATGATTCTGCGATCATCCACCATTGTTGTCTTCAGTGGACATCCAGGTCTTTTTGCGTTGCTGAGTTCACCTGTGCTTTCTTTATTTCTCAGGATATACCAAACTGTAGATTTTGCCACTCCTAATATTGTAGCAATTTCTCGGATGGGTTTTTTCTGTTTTTGCAGCTTAAGGATGGTTTGTTTACACCTGCATGGAGAGCTCCTTTGACCACATGTTCAGTTCACAGAAAAATCTTCTACATGCTAGCCCCCCACCCCTCCTCAAATCAACTCCAGGGCTTTTATCTGCTTCATTGATAATGACACAACGAAAGGAATTGCCCACACCTGCCCATGAAATAGCCTTTGAGTGAAATGTCCAATTACTTTTGAGCACCTGAAATGAAGTGATTGCGTTAAAAAAAGGCTTTAGTTCCTCACATTTTAATGCAATCTGTTTGTTCAACCCACTGAATTAAAGCTGAAAGTCTGCAGTTCAACTGCATCTGCGTTGTTTCATTTAAAATTCATTGTGGTAATGTACAGAACCCAAATTAGAAAAAAGTTGTCCAAAGATTTATGGGCCTAACTGTTTATTTATTCTGGGTATATTCCAGGATTAAGTGCCAGAGAAACAACCCATTCCAAAGAAATGTTCTGAACTAGCTACACTGTGGAGTTGCTGGATACGGTAAGTTACATGGAACCAAGTTTCCAGATCTGGCCAGCGTCAAGTTATTTATATGGGCTGTCAAGTAATTTATGACCACGCTACCATGGGCAAAAGGTTGAATTTGTTGGATGTATTTCTTTTCATCCACAATTACTATGATATAAAGTCACCAATCAATTTATTGAAAAGCAGGGGTGTAACTATAGAGCAAAATGGGCCCTGCAACTGCTGGGGGGAGCAGGAATTATAGGGGCTCCATTGGACTGATAAGCAGCTGCAATAGAATATGTCTTGTTCCCAGAGTTTAGGGCCCTGCTCCAGATACATCAATAATTTACTGTTCTCTGAAGTTAACTATAAACAACATTTTAGGTGAAGGTTCCTTTTTAATTGTTTTATAATAATATATTAATAACTGTTGGACAAGTAAGTATGTATCTGCCAATGACTGCTGTATAAGTAGCCATTCTCATGAATTTTTAGCAGAAGTGTAACTATAGAGGGGGCAGACCCCACAACCATGGGAGGACTGGGGATTTTAGTCAGGGACAGGCCCAAAATCACTTATGTAAGTTTTGCCCCTGACTATCAGAGTGCATATTTAGCCAGATTTTATGGTTGTTCACCTTTAATTTAACTTTTAGTTTAATGTAGAGAGTGATATTCTGAGACAATTTGCAATTGGTTCTCATTTGTTATTATTTGTGGTTATTTAGCTTTTTATACAACATATATCTGTTGGCCAGGATTAAAAATGCAGTTTGGCAAGCACTGCATCAGCTTAATGGGGCAGTACTCACCCAAGACCTGATCATATACGTTTTATTTATACTTTTAAATACATAGTAAGACATAGTAACATAGTAAGTAAGGTTGAAAAAAGAACACACATCCATCAAGTTCAACCTTTTAGTTTTTTTTTTAATCTGGCTAACTGCTAGTTGATCCAGAGGAAGACAAAAAAAACCCCATCTGAAGCCTCTGGAAAAAATTCCTTTCTGACTCCAAAATGGCAACCGGACTAGTCCCTGGATCAACTTGTACCATGAGCTATCTCCCATAACCCTGTATTCCCTTACTTGCTAAACACCATCCAACCCCTTCTTAAAGCTATCTAATGTATCAGCCTGATTCAGGGAGAGAATTCCACATCTTCACAGCTCTCACTGAAACAAAACCCTTCCGAATATCTAGGTGGAACCTCTTTTCTTCTAATCGGAATGGGTGACCTCGTGTCAGCTGGAAAGACCTACTGGTAAATAAAGCATTAGAGAGATTATTATATGATCCCTTATATATTTTTTATAAATTCTTTATTTTTGGTTTTATATGCACACCATACATAGATAAGAAAAAGATCACCATAATAAGGAAAACAGCAAATGACATAAGTCGGCAATCCGCACACAGCAATGTACAGGCCAAAGTCAGGATCCTTAAAGCTTTTTCAGCTGGTGGCAAATGCGAGTTAACAACATTAACATAAAAACAAAAAGGAAAATAATAGAAAAGAAGAAAACAAATAGGCAAATCAGCTGGCTAATAAACCAAAAAGGGCAGACAAGTCAAATTTTTACCGATAGTGTGAGAAGGAGAGGAGTGAGCAAGTCCCGCTTAATGATATAGACAGCATTAAAAACAGGAATGGACGGGAACAAGAATGAGCATACATGTAAATGTGTGAATGCCAGGATGAATGCCAGAGGTCCCATTGCCACATCCATGGTAAATATAGTCGAATCAGGGTATTAGAGCTGCATAGTCTGGGGATTCAACATATTGCACCCAGTAAAACCATTTCAGAGCCAGATTCTGCTGCTGCTTCGGTTGACTGCTATCTGACTTGTGACATTCAAACTGATGAATCTCGTTCACCTTAAGTGCCCAGTCTTTAAGAGTAGGAATTGACAGTGACTTCCAGTGAGCAGGGATTAGCATTTTTGCCACAGTTATTAAAGTTGAGAGAAGTGTATTTTTATACCGTTTGGCAGACATCTCGTTGTGATGTAGATCCCTTATATATTTATACATAGTTATCATATCACCCCTTAAGCGCCTCTTCTCCAGCGTGAACATCCCCAATTTGGCCAGTCTTTCCTCATAGCTAAGATTTTCCATATCTTTTACCAGCTTAGTTGCCCTTCTCTGTACCCTCTCTATTACAATAATGTCCTGTTTGAGTGATGGAGACCAAAACTGTACGGCATATTCTAGATGGGGCCTTACAAGTGCTCTATACAGTGGAAGAATGACCCCTCCTCCCTTGACTCTATGCCCCTTTTAATACAGCTCAAGACCTTATTTGCCCTTGATGCTGCTGACTGGCATTGTTTGCTACAGCCAAGTTTATCATCTACAAGAACTCCAAGGTCCTTTTCCATAATGGATTTTGGAATTTGAATCCAATCTATTGGTACTAGTAGACCTGGTTCTGCTATGGAATATGCTAAAGAAAACAAGTTAGGCACAGTTTAAATGTACCCACACTCTCAACTTCATATTTTTACTGCTGGTAGGGGGGCTGGGTAGGTGGTATTCTGTTCACTACCAATTAAAATGGCCAAGCCAACACCCTTGAATGGACATACTTAAGGGGTTATTTATTAAAATCTTGAAGAATGTGAGTTTTTTTTCACTAGAATACTCAGATTTTTAGAGGTAAAAAAAACTTTTTGAGATTTATTATACCCCAATGCTGCAAAAAGCCAGAATCTGAAAATCCGCCATCTTAGACCTGTCGAGATCCTGTATAAGTCTACAGGAGAGGCTTCAGTTTGAAGTTTTTGTGGTCTGCGCTGGGTTTAGACCAAAGATCTGAATTTTTTTGGGGTTTTCTGGAAAAACGACAATACAAGCAGCAACTACACTACTACCTGTAACACTTTATAGGGTCATCAATAAAACTTGTCTGTTCATTTTTATAGGTTGCAACCCCAGTATGTTTTTTTGCCTTCTAGACAGCACCCCTTTGTGCCTATGTCTGACTGGGGTTTATTTTTGCAGTGTGACATAAAATAATGGAGAAAAAGAATTGCAACTTTACTTCAGTCAAGAGGGCAAGGAGAGCTCACCACAAAGCTGCTATGTCAGAACTCTGAAATCAGAGGATTTCCTATCAGCTAAAATTTTCATTTTTTTAATCTCCAGCCAGATTTCTGCAAATCACATTCCATGCTGGTGCTGCTAATGTTGGTTTAATCAGTGATACAAAAATAAAGCTCTAATGCCCTGCGAAATCCTCTGTGGCTCTGCTAAGCTGTCCTTCAGACAAATATTGTGGGATTGAATGGGATGTTGAATAGAGAACTGTTGAGTTCTGTGAAACTTTAATAAAGGTCAAATAAAAGTCTTTAAAAGTATATGTAAACCTCAATGAAAAAGAGAAAGGTGAATGTAAACTTGCTCAGCACTTTAGCAATTTACATAAAGGGATCTATGCTGTGTAAAAAGTGGAGTGAAACATTACCGGTGATCTTGCTCATGGAAACCAATGAGATCTTTGGTTTTGTTTTCTGTTTTTCTAACTAATTGCTGATTGGTTGCACTGGTAATCCTTCACTCCACTTTTTACACAGCATGATAAATAGTATTGATGTGCGCAGGGCAGCCATCAGGGGGGAGAGTTGTAGGGGGCCCCGAGTGTAAGGGGGGCCCTGGTCACGCTTGATTAGCCAGGCCCCCCATCTTTCTGAGAGCTGCTGACTTCGGGAAGGCATGGACGTTTAAGGGGCCCTGGCCACCAATTTTCTTATAATGTGGGGGGGGCCCGGCCCTGGACCTGTAGGTGGGGCTTGCGGAGGGGGCCCAGGGATTTTATGTTGTATGGGGCCCTGCGGTTTCTGATGGTGGTCCTAGATGTGCAGGCCAGCACGATACCCATGGTTTTACCCGTGGGTCGGCTGAGTTCAGGCCGACCATGCAGTCCCCTTTGAGGGGGTTGCCAACTTCAACTGCCAGCTTCTGGTTTAATAGCCGCGCACCTGCTCGCCCTGGCCCATTTGTGGCATCATCGGCAGGGCGGGTCTATAAAGGGAAGTGGGGCTCGAGTGGGCGCAGGTGGAGGGAGGGCGGGTGCAGGTCGAGAAAAACCTGACCCGCACATCACTAATAAATAGGCCTCAAAGTTTACTTTTACCAAAGCTATTAAGCTGTTTAATAACTGCCAATGTAATGGATTTTGTAACATCAGTGCCGCCTACTGATCAATTCCTCTGCACAGTTGGAGACAAGTTTAGAATGGAAATAGAGAACTGGTCTAATGTTGCATCAGTTTCCCTTGTAAATGTATATCACTCTAACTGTAACTGTAACCAAGTGCAGTGTCAACAGAGCCCCCAACAATGCTCCTCTTACTACAGTATATCTGAACCTCCTTGGTTTTTATACTGGACCTGAGTTTAATTTTAGACTAGGTATTATTCCGGGCTGCCCAAGGGAATGAAGGTCTTCTTTTATTTCTGTCCTATTCCTTCTGCTCTCCATTCTGTCCAGTTCCTTATGCTTTCCCTTATTTCCAGGGTTGACACGCTCCCTGTCTGAAACCATTGCTGTTGCCCAGACCTCTCCCTGGCCCCATGAGAAGAAAAATGTACTTGTGGAGGGGGGTTGGGGCAGGGGTAGGGTTGCAATGTGGCCTGTATTTTACCGTCCTGACTGGTAAAAATGATGCCTGACCCCAATATTAGAAAGATCTAAATATACAGGAAGGCCGGTATTTTTTCCAAAAAAGGTGGCTACCCTAGGCTGGGGCCAGAGAGGGCTTTGCTGTCCCAGGGGGTTTGGGGGCCCCTGAGGCAGCAGCCCCAATGGGCCCCAAGCCCCCCAGTCTGATGCTGTTTCTTTCTGCCCCATGCCTTGTGTCCCTCCCTTTTTCCACTTTTCATTTCCCCTGTTAATTGAGATTCACTTTAAGGTTCACAGCACTACAGGCTTTATGGTACTTTCCATTGACCAGTTGTAAGTACATGATTCACACTGTGTTCTGCACCTGGGTGCAATTTATTTTACACCATCTCAATTGCGTGCAAATAAAGTGCACAGAAGGGAATGCTTTTAATAATATTATATTGTAAAATTTGTGCTGTGATTTTTACATCGCTTGTTATTAGCAATAAGCACAACGATATAATTCTGGAGGGGAAATACTGCATGGTGGTTACAAAGTCATATTATTGAAGTGCCGCTTGCTCTTCTTGTGTCTTTTGCCTGGAGGCAAATATTGTATAAGCTAGCACAGAAAAGCCCCACAGTCTATGATCTGTTATGCCAATGGAATGTGCTTGAAAACGAAACCTTCATAGACAATGCCAGAATTTGCAGAGCCGGTATTTTGTGCCCTGTGTCAACGTAAATAAAGCAGTTTCAGCCTTCAGTGAATATCTGTTGATATTACCTGTTATCCTACACAGAACCTATTGATGTGTCTATGGGCAGACTCTGCCTTTTGCTTGTCTGTCCTGCTGATTTGAGCCATGCAGCCTAGATTCCCTGGCTTAGTCTATACAGCTCTCTCAGTTCTTACTTGCCCTGCCTGTTCCAGCCACCCCTAGTTTTATTGATAGTCCAGTTTGCAGGTGCCTTGATCCATCCAGTCTGTAAAAGCCTAGGTTTAATTTAGAGTAAGTCCTAATAGTCCTACCCTGTTCAAGTCTACCTCTTCCTCGTGGCGTTGTCCTTTTCCTTATTCCTACCCAAAGTCAAGCCTGTAATCCAGAGACAACTGTACCCTGCAAGATTCCTATCCAACCTTTCTGACTGGGTCTGCCTCTTTCTAATTGGACATTCCAGAAAGATTTACAAGCTCCTGTGTTCTAAATCATAGTATAGTTCTATTTCAGCTAGTAACAGAGGAGTAGTAAGGGGTAGCTGCTGTAGGCAGAACTATGCAGTCATCTCAGTGGGCCCCAGTGTTAACCAGTTTCAGCTAAAAATACGACAGTATCAGTTCTGTAATTTAGAACAAGAAATGCAAGTTGAAATTACTTATTGTTTCTGTACTCTTTTTTTTTCTGGAAAGAAACCTTTTTTACTTTTGCTTTGTGTCATGGGCAATGAAATACATTTATATTGTGTATGCCTGTATGCCTGCCCAATACCGACCTAATATCTTTTACACATTTTGTGAAAGGGATTCTGTTTTTATTTCTAAATTACAGTGTTTACTCTGCAAATAATTCACTCTACAATATAAAATTTCATACCTGAACCAGAAGGTGTATTTTTTTTAGTTGTAATATTGGTGTGTAGGCAGCCATCTCAGGTCCTTTTGCCTGGTCATGTGCTTTCAGAAAGAGCCAACACTTTAGGATGGAACTGCTTTCCGGCAGGCTGTTGTTTCGCCTACTCAATGTAACTGAATGTGTCACAGTGGGACCTGGATTTTACTATTGAGTGCTGTTCTTATATCTTGTGTTAGGGAGCTGCTATCTGGTTACCTTCCCATTGTTCTGTTATTAGGCTGCTGGGGGGAGGGGGAAAGGGAGGAGGTGATATCACTACAACTTGCAGTACAGCAGTAAAGAGTGACTGAAGTTTATCAGAGCACAAGTCACATGACTGGGGGCAGCTGGGAAATTGACAATATGTCTAGCCCTATGTCAGATTTCAAAATTAAATATAAAAACTCTTTGCTCTTTTGAGAAATAGATTTCAGTGCAGAATTCTGCTGGAGCAGCAATAATAAGGGTGGTTCACCTTTACAGTAATTTTTAGTATCTTATAGAATGACCAATTCTAAGCAACTTTTCAATTTGTTTTCATTATTTATTTATTTATTTTTTATAGTTTTTTAGTTATTTTCCTTTTTCAGACTCTTTGCAGCTTTCAAATGGGCGTCGCTGACCCCTTTCTAAAAAAAGAAATGCTCTGTAAGGCTACAAATGTATTGTTATTGCTACTTGGTATTCATCTTTTTTCTATTCAGGCCTCTCCTATTCATATTCCAGTCTCTTATTAAAACAATTCCTGTTTGCTAGGGGAATTTGCACAAATGCAAATTGAAGAGCTGTCGAATAAAAAGCTAAAACCTCAAAAAATTAAAACCAACTGCAAATTGTCTCAGAATATCGGTCTCTACATCATAATAAAAGTTATTTCAAAAGTTAACCACCCCTTTAACTGATGCGTTTTTTAAAAAACAAATTCCCATGACAGTATACCTTTAAGGACTAGCTAGAGCTTAATTGGGGTCATTTATCAACACTGGGCAAATTTGCCCATCGTCAGTAACCCATGACAACCAATCAGATTGCTGAATTCATTGTTCTACTTGCAGCTGGCTTCAAAAAGCTAATCACTGATTGGTTGCTATAGGTAACTGCTCATGGGCAAATTTGCCTAGTGTTGATAAATGAGCCCCAATGTGTCTTCAACCTCTACAGCATGCTAGGATATGTTTCCCATAAATACTTTTCCTACATCATCAGAGTCTGTTAATGTTCATGCAATGGCAAAGTTTACATGGGCCCTTATTGACTCCATCACTCCTCTATCCATCTTCAGCCTTTGGATGAAAGGGACAGCTCAGAGGGGCTGGAATAGGTCTGAGGACTGGGGAAAGACAGGAAGCAGATAATGATGATGTCTTATAATTCATATGCTTCTGATCATTATTGTTCCAAGCCTAATTTATCAGTGAGTGGATTTTTTTCTAGGGTGAGTTAGAGATACCTGTACATGTATCCATGTATCCATCCTATCCAGCTCAGGGGCAATTCTAGCCCCTTTGCCCCCCCCCCATTCACCTTTTTTGGCACTGGAGGGAGTCCAGGGAGGTCCAGGGACTAGGGCGCTAGTGCAGAGAAGCACAATTGTACTCTCTGTGCTAGAAGAACCAAATTTCTGATTTGAAAACTGGAAATTTGGCTCTTAAAGGAAAACTATACCCCTCAGACAATGTAGCTCTCTATAAAAATATATTGCATAAAACAGCTCATATTTAAAACCTTGCTTCATGTAAATAAACCATTTTCATAATAATATACTTTTCTAGTAGTATGTGCCATTGGGTAATCATAAAAAAAAATTGCCATTTTAAAAAATAAGGGCCCCCCCCGGTATCGTATGATTCACGGTGCACACAAACATACTCAACAAACTATACTTGTTAGGTCACATGAGCCAATTAACAGTTGTGTCTTTTGCTTCCACACTTCTTCCTGTTACAGTTAGAGTTGTAGTATTTCTGGTCAGGTGATCTCTGAGGCAGCACACAGACCATCACTAAATGGTGGTTCAAGGCAATGTATGTAAAAGGACAAGATTTACTTATATATATTCCACTTTGAAAATACTCTTTAATATGCCACTTAATTTAACTATCTGTTGCTCAAGTATTCATTTTGTGGGTATAGATTTCCTTTTAAGTTACAATTTCTTTGTCGCCCCTGGTAACCAGCGGGGTGCTTTCGCCTGAGGTGAGTTTCTCAACTCGTTTCTCAATTGGCCATCTTAGTACAAGTAGTGGGCCAATTATATCTCATACAGCATGTTGGAGGGCCGGAATCAATTAAAATGATAATGTCATACAGTAAAGTCTATGGAGCCTCTGAGCAGATTGGGGCCACATCCAGCCTGCGGGCCTCCAGTTGAACAGCCCTGCCATAGATAGTTTACTTGATAGTAAACATAAAAGTAAACATTGTTCATTGGTTTAAGCAGGGATCCCCAACCTTTTGAACCTGTGAGCAACATTCAGAAGTAAAAGGAGTTGGGGAGCAACACTAGCATGAAAAATGTTCTTGGGGTGCCAAATAAGGACTGTGATTGGCCATTTGGTAGCCCCTATGTGGACTGGCAGCCTACAGGAGACTCTGTTTGGCAGTAAACATGGTTTTTATACAACCAAAACTTGCCAAGCCTGGTATTCAAAAAGAATCACCTGCTTTGAGGCCACTGGGAGCAACATCCAAGGGGTTGGAGAGCAACATGTTCCTCGCGAGCTACTGGTTTGGGATCACTGGGTTTAAGGAACCAACTAACTCACCCCATGAAGCAGTGACCCAACACTGCAATGACTGTACTCTCTCTCTCTCTCTCTCTCTCTCTCTCTCTCTCTCTCTCTCTCTCTCTCTCTCTCTCTCTCTCTCTCTCTCTCTCTCTCTCTCTCTCTCTCTCTTGTGAGCTTCAAATCCCCATGCATGTAAAAATTCTCTCCTAGTCAGCAAGTCTCTTGTGTACATTGTTCCCTGTTGTATTTCACAATGAAAGGAAGGCTGTCTAACAGAAAGATATTCTGATATAAAAGCCTGGGATTACGCAGTCATAATGGGGGAAGCACTACTAGTTTCGTATTCAGTGTTCCTAAAATAGAGTTTCGCTATGGAACTCATGATCGCAGTATAGTTTGTGGATAGCATGTTTCCTCATATCGACAGCAGAATCTAGTTCTGCATCAGGCGCCAGACCATGAGTTAATCTTCCACATCAACTCTTTTCTAGTTCTCATTTGTATGTGCGAACTGTCACGTCCAATGCAAATGCGCATGTGTTTGAGACACTGATATTTTTCCTCTATCTTCTGTTACGGAGGGTAATGAAGTGACCACAACTGTGTGAAGTTGATATTTTTGAGGCTAAATTGCCTTGCAAAACAGATAGGTTGGGAATATTTCAGTTAAAAATGATCTCGGCTCCTATTAGAGGCACAACCTAAGATATTGTCAGTGCAGGATGCAATGTCTGTGGGTCAGCTTTGGATTAGGTAAACTTCCTTTTTTATCTGTTTTCATACAAAGCAGAGAGGAGAAAATTAAGGGGGTTATTTACTAAAATCTGAATTTATCTCATATTTTATTAAAAAAAAACACTACCAAACTCCCATGATTGATTTGACCTTATTTATTAATAAAATAACCTGAATTAATCAGATGGTGGAAAAACTCGATAAAATCGAGCAAAAACCCAAATCGCTCAAATTCCCTGATCCCTTATTGCCTGAAAACCCTGGAAAAGTCGAATTTTCAGGCTAAACACAGTGTAGAACAAGATAACTTCAGGTCTGAGATTGCAGATTTGTGGATTCGGCTTTTTGCAGCATCAAGGTATAATAACTTTTAAAAAATTTGAGTTATTTTTTTTCCCATGAAGAATTATGTCCCAAAAAGCTGGACCAGATAAATCTGAAGTTTAGCACATAACCCGCTAAATGTGTAAATCAGAAACCACCGATTTTTTTAAATTTCTAAACCTTATCATCATTGCTGCTCTGTAAATAATAAATTTATTCATAAATCTTCTCAGATCCTTTTTTAACCCTAAATCGCAGGTTTATTCATTTACAGATTCGAGTTTTTTGAAATTCAATCTCAGTTAATGGCGAGTTTTTCCATTTTCACAGTTGTAGTTTTATTTTCTTTAGATAAATAATGTAACAAAAAAATTGATGGTGTCAATTCCAGAGGAAACAACATGATCATAACTAAAATTGAATTGGTTCATTTAATTTTACAAATTTACCTTGTTAAAAAAAATCCCAATGGTTTTACAGAAGCTGGCAAGGGTTTAGCTGCCCAAATATTTTTATTGACATTTTCAAGATCTTTTCAATTAATAAATCTTGAAAATTCGAATTTGGAAAGCTCAGATTTGACAACATGGTTTTCAATTAGATTTCTCAAATTTTCTTAAATAGAATCAATCCTGCTAGACAGTGTGGCATTTGTGCTTTTTCCCATCATGTTTTTATTTATTAGACAAGCAGAACATGCCATCAAAATCAAACTTTCTACTCTGCCGTATTGATGACACACTAGACTATGCTGGTAATTACGGTACTGTTTTGTGCCAGGGGTTGTTAGAGATTACTAGAGATTACTTCTGGAAATCACAGTGCTGGGAGTCACTGGGGGTCATTAATCAAAATTTGCCCATGGGCAGTAAACCTTGGCAACCAATCAGATTGCTGCATTCATTGTTCTACTTGCAGCTGGCTTTAAAAAGCTAATCACTGATTGGTTGCTATAGGTAACTGCTCACAGGCAAATTGCCTATTTATTTTTTGGGGCCATAAAGCCTCATGTGCTGGAAATCGTGGACATTTTTACTTTCTAGCTTTAATTGTGGCTTATGATACCGTACTCCATAGGCCATTTTATATACAACCTTGCTCACTCTGAACAGTCAGTTTCAATCATCACAGACACAATTCCTACCTACATGAATAGGCAGCTAGTGTTCTTTTGAATTTTTTTCCTCCATAGCATCTATGCATGGGTTTCTGGCTTAGCTTGCACTTTTAGTCTTGTCTAAACTGCCATTGTCTCAGTCTAGCATCAGTAGCTTAACCATTATTGTTCATGGCCAGCCTTTGGTTCCCATGTTTGACCGTTCCGAAGGTTCTACTTGGAGGTAGTGCGGCCTTACAGTTACACCCAGATTCCTCAAAGGGGTTGTTCGCCTTTGAGTTAACTTTTAGTATGGCGTAGAGAGTGATATTCTGAGACAATTTGCAATTGGTTTTCATTTTTTAATATTTGTGGTTTTTGAGTTATTTAGCTTTTTATTCAGCACTCCACCCTCAACCACCACTATTGTTACTTAGGGGCATATTTATCAAGGGTCGAATTTCGAATTGAAAAAACTTTGAAATTCGAATTCAAAAAGACCAACCGAAATTAAGTGGAAGTTTTTTTTTTGGTCGAATAGGTCAGTTTTCGATATAATAGGTTTTTCCCCAAAAAAAAATTTTTTTTTTCAAAGACCACCAATTCACTCCAAATAGGTTGTAGGGGGTCCCGCATAGGCTAAAACAGCAATTCTGCAGGTTTTAGATGGCGAATGGTCGAGTTTTCAAATAATGATGAATTTCGAAATTCGAATTTTTAGATTTTTTTCAAATTTGAATCGAATTTGGACTATCCCCTAGTCGAAGTACACAAAAAATAGCTCGAAATTCGAATTTTTTTAATTCGAAAATTCACCTTGACCTTTGATAAATCTGCTCCTTAAATTCCAAATATCTAACTTTGCAGAATGTCATGTGTGTCTACCCCATGCCATTTCTTTCTCCTTTTTCAATATCCTTCTCATGAGCAGCTTCCTCTTCAACTTTTTTTAGTACTCTTAATAATAAACCAAATTGGGCAAAACTGCTCAGCAGTAAAGCTGGTCACATATTGAGGGGGTTATTTATCAAAGGTCGAGTTGTATTTTAATCTAAGTTTCAGGTTAAAAAAACAAATTCAAATTTTTCGAGATTTATTATACCCCGAAGCTGGAAATAGCTTGAATCTGAAAATACACCATCTAAAACCTGTTGAGGTCATGTAGAAGTCAGTGGAAGAGGTCCCTTGAACTAGAGTCCTGCAGCGGGTCGGGTACCCGCGGGTATCCGCGGGTTACCCTTATAAACCTGCAGTAAAATGAGGGTTTTTCATTGAAGTTCAAGGTGCGGGTATACCCGCGGTTCTGCGGGTTTGCGGGTTGCGGGTCGGGTTGCGGGTCTTCTCAATATCAATATTTGCTCCTTTTGTCTGGTCACGTCCACTTCTGATGATGTCATTTCCGGCACACAATGACAGCACTTCCGGTTTTACGCCCTTTTTTCTGATCATATCTACTTCCGATGATGCCACTTCCGGTTTATAATGACAGCACTTCCTGATTCTTGATGGTTAGCGGGTCGCGGGTCCGGGTTGCAGAGAATGTACTTGCGTGTCGGGTTGCGGGTCCAAATGGGTAAGAATGCGGGTTGCGGGTGCTGGTTGCGGATTGCAGGGTGCGGGTACGGGTTGGGTTCAGGTCCCAAAAAATGGACCCGCGCAGGACTCTACCTTGAACCATTTGAGGATGTGTATAGCCTTGATGTTCGAGTTTTTTGTAGGTGGGTTTCACTTGAAAATTCTAATTTGAACCATTCAAGTTTTTTTTCATTGGAAAACTGATTAATTCTAGTTTTTGGGGTTTTCACCTTGAATTCACTGAGTTTTTTTGAGTTTTTCATGAATTAGAAACTATTCCAGTTGTGAGATCATTCAAGGTATAAAAAAAACCTCAAAAAACTCTAAAATTCCCTGACGAGAAGAGGGTACAGGAGCTGGAAAGTAGCAGGGGAAACCAGTGTGTCGCATTCTCTGTGTTTGCACATGCCGTAATTTTCCACTATACATCCTGAATGTAGTCGCATTTATTTGTTCAGCACTTTTTATATCCAGTTGGCTTCTCGTTCCAGCTGCCTCAAGGCTATAATGTAATTGAATGATTTTGGATTGTCGTACTGTCTCCAAATCAATTCTGTGGTGGGTTTAAATGGGACCACGGAATTACTTTATATGTATGCATGTCTTAAAAATAGAACTGTCCAGAGTCCATTGACATAAGTCAAAGAGTTTCTCACATTTCGTTGCACAAACTTGCCCTGCGGATACGTAGATCATATAGAATGTAGGTCATGCTGACTAAGTAGAGGTGGGTGGGCAACTTGGTAGCTATTTGTGTACTTTGGCTGGTAAGTGGAACCCTGATTTCTGGCACACAAATACAACTGCAGGATTAGCAGTCAATACTTTTGAGACTTGTGTATTACTGGAATTCAGAAGGAGAACTAAACCCCAATTAATAGGGCTAAAAATGCCATGTTTTATACACTGAACTTATTGCCTAAAGTTCAGCGCCCGGATTCGCTGGGCGGGCGCCCCTAGGCCATGCGATCCGCGCGGTCCTAGCGCCCGGCCACAGTACCACACGCTGGCGCAAAAGCGCCATCGTGCGAGCGCCGGAGCACTGGGGAGCACAGGCTCCCCACAGAGCGGCTGGGCGGCATGCCGCCCCCAAGAATGTGCCGCCCTAGGCCCGGGCCTATGTGGCCTCGCCACAAATCCGGGCCTGCTAAAGTTTCAGCTTGTCAAAAGCAGCAATGATCCAGGACTTTAAACTTGTCACAGGGGGTCACCATCTTGGAAAGTGTCTGCAACACTCACATGCTCAGTGGGCTCTGAGCAGCTGTTGAGAAGCTAAGCTTAGGGTTGTCACTAATTATCAAGCAGAAAATGAGGTTTGTCTGTAATATAAGCTGGTGCTACAGGGCTGATTATTCAATTCTGATGCTAATTGCACTGGTTTTTGTGCTGCCATGTAATAATTATCTGTATTAATTACTAATCAGCCTTATATTGTGACATTTCTATTCTATGTGTACTGTATATTGTGAGTGGGTCCCTAAGCTCAGTAAGTGACAGCAGCAAAGAGCATGTGCAGTGAATCAGCAGAAAAGAAGATGGGGAGCTACTGGGACATCTTCGGAGACAGAGATCTTTACTGCTAAAGGGCTGTGGTTGCCTGGGGCTGGTATAGAAACCCAAAACATAATGTACAGGTATGGGACCTGTTATCCAGAATGCTCGGGACCTGGGGTTTTCCGGATAACAGATCTTTCCGTAATTTGGGTCTTCATGCCATAAGTCTGCTAGAAATTCATTTAAACATTAAATAAACCCAATAGGCTTGTTTTGCTTCCAATAAGGATTAATTATATCTTAGTTTGAATCAAGTACAAGTTACTGTTTTATTATTACAGAGAAAAAGGAAATCATTTTTAAAAATTTGGATCATTTGTATAAAATGGAGTCTATGGGAGACAGCCATTCCGTAATTCGGAGCTTTCTGGATATCGGGTTTCCGGATAAGGGATCCTATACCAGCTACTTTTTTAATTTAACTTTCCTTGTCCTTTAACCACAGTTGCACTGGAATAAATGCAGTTGATGTGTGAATCCCCACAGTTTTGGAAACATATTTTTTAGAAGGGGCAAATAAACCAAAAGGTGTCAAAACTGATCAGTAGTTAAACTGACCACACAATTGAGGGGATTATTTATCAACGATCTAGTTGTATTTTACTTGGTTTTTGGGTTACAAAAAAAAAATGAATTTTTTGAGATTTATTATACCCCGAAGCTGGGAAAAGCTTGAATCTAAAAATACACCATCTAAAACCTGTTGAGGTCATGTAGAAGATGTTTGAAGATGTTTGTAGCCTTGATTTTCGAGTTTTGACAGTGGATTTTGCTCAAAAACTCGATTAATGTGAGCCATTCGAGGTTTTTTCAGTGGAAAATTTATTAAATCGAGTTTTCGGGTTTTTCACCCCCAATTCGCTGATTCAAGTTCTTTCATAAATTAGAAACCATTCCAGTTGTGAGATCATTCGAGGTATAAAATACCCCTGAGAGATCTGATGAATGAATGAGCAAAATATAAACCCAGATTTATCACGACGCCATGTTTTTGTCCACTGAACACCTGGCCAATGCCATCAAAACTATTCTCACTTTTAGAATAAAACACAAAGAATTTCACCTTTCTCTGTAATTTGCTGGGTAGCCCTTCAGTGCCATTTCTCTCCGGTTCCAAGTGTCCTTTGTTGAGGCCTGGGAGCAGAGGAAAAATGTTGCTGCTGAGCAGCCTAGCAAAGTCCTTGGGACAATTATTCTTTTATGTAGGAGGCACACTGGCCTGGATAAAAAATTAGAGACCTTGACCACTGGTAGGGGGAGCTAACACACTGACAATCCCCATTATCTTAAAGGGGTTGTTCATCTTTAAAGGGGTTGTTCCCCTTTAAATTAACTTTTAGTATGATATAAAGAGTGATATTCTGAGATAATTTGCAATTGGGTTTCATTTTTTTATTATTTGTGGTTTTTGAGTTTATTGAGTTTTTAATCAGCACCTCCCCAGTTTGCAATTTAAGCATTCTGGTTGCTAGGGTCCAAATTACCCCAGCAACCATGCCCATGCGTGGATTTGAACAAGAGACTGGAATATAAATAGGAGAAGGTCTGAATAGAAAAATAGGTAATAAAAAGTAGCAATAACAATACATTTGTAGCCTTACAGAGCTTTTTGTTTAGATGGGGGTCATTGACATCTACTTGAAGGCTGGAAAGGGTCAGAAGAAGAAGTCACATAATTCAAAAACTACAAAAAATAAATAATGAAGACCAATTGAAAAGTTGCTTAGATTTGGCTATTCTATAACATAGTAAAAGTTAACTTAAAGATGAACATCCCCTTTTAGCATGTTATAGAATGTCCAATTCTAAGAATGGTCTTTATTTTTTTATAGTTTTTTAAGTATCTTCCTTTTTCTTATGACCGTTTCAAGCTTTCAAATAGGGGTCACTGCCCCCAGCTTAAAAGCATTGAAAAGCAGTGCATTTTTTGTTATTGCTTTTTTTTTATTAATTTTCTTTCTATTCAGGTCTTCTCCTGTTCAAATTCCAGTCTCTCATTCAAATCAGTGCATGGTTGCTAGGGTAATTTGGACCATAGCAACCATATTGCTGAAACTGCAAACTGGAGAGCTGCTCAAATAACTCAAAGACCACAAATAATAAAAAAAATTCAATTATAAATTGTCTCAGAATATCACTCTCTACATTATAATAAAAGTTGGCCCAATGGTGAACAATTCTTGTCCTTTACAGCAAAATATTAAAATATAGGAGCTGTTTTTTTCCATTTGTAAAGCACAACATTTCATATCTAATACATAACCATTTCCTTATCATTTTCCATTATGCAGTTACCATTGGGAGCCTTGTCACGCTCTGCCTTTTGATGAAATGAAATATCCTGGGAGTTCTGCACAGTTTTTGGGGCAGATTTATCAAGGGTCGAATTTCGAAGTGGAAAATACTTTGAAATTCGATCATCGACTAGAACTAGGATTTTATTCATTGTACAATCGTAATCCGATCGTCCGATCATACTCCGATCGTACTTCGAATCGTGCGATTCAAACTATTTTATCGTACGATTTTCCTTCGAATATAAAAAACTTCGAAAATTGCTCTGGAAGGTCCCCATAGGCTAACATAGCACTTCCGCAAGTTGGCAAAGTATTGAAGTCGAAGTTTTTTTTAAAGAGACAGTACTTCGATTATCGAATGGTTGAATAGATGAACGATTTTTACTTCGAATCGAAGTCGAAGTAAATTCGTAGTTGTAGTATCCTATTCGATGGTCGAAGTATTCAAAAAATTACTTTGGATTTCAAATTTTTTAACTTCGAAAATTCCCTCGAATTCATTTTGACCCTTGATAAATCTGCCCTATGTGTTATTACATAACCCTCTTTTTTTATGATGGGAAACCTTATAAGCTACATTTTGTCGTGCCTCCCTGAGACTGTGACACAGTTATTGAACCAGATGATTTAAATAAATTACAACCATACTGGGAATTGAACAGTCACTTAATTAGAACCTGTAATGTAATTAGGTGGCCTTTGTAATTTAGACCTGTTTTGTACGCATGCATAAAGAGGATTGTAATGAAATTACAAATCAACATTTCTTTGGCAATAAAATTTGCCCAGTGGTGCAAGCAAGTGGCAATACAGATACTATACAATTATTATGTGTAATATTATTTTATATATTTATATTATGTTATAATATTATTATTTTCAATAACCATTGATAACCATGCACCCAGAACTGTACCAGATGCTTAAAATTTATATTTCACAAATAGGTTTGGTTATTTTTTTACTTTAGTTGAGATATAAATGGTAAGTAAATAGTGTGCTTCCTCAACCTAACATGTTTTCCAACTACAAACAACCCAACCTGTTTACTGTGTATTAGCCGTGTTATGGAAACTTGAATCAGCCAGTGACATCAAGGGAAATCTGTCAGTGACTCACAGCATGAGTGTGTTGAAAAAAAAAAGATTAGGTTAAAGAACTCATATAAAGAAAGAAAAATAAGAAAAAAGAAATTCTACACTATAAGAAAAGTATGTTAAGTACAGGGTTATGCCCTAAGGCTAGGACTACACGGGCGTTTTCTGTGCGATCTGATGGACAAAAACGGAGGCGTCAAAGCGCATGCGACGAAAATAAGGTAAGTGAATGCATTGTTGGATGGCGTTGCACACAGATCTCGGATGCAGATGCAGCGCAGCGGATCACACAGAAAATGCCTGTGTAATCCTAGCCTTAGGATAGGGCCAGACAGGGCAAAAATCAGCCTTCTGAAATCCGACGGCTGATTTCAGCCCCTGAATCTTCTTGTCTGCTTGGATCCAGAAGCCTTGTGTCGGCTCCAGCGCATACAGACTCGGCGAATTTTGGGTCTGAATACAAAGCCTCGCTTTTCTTTGCGGAAATCCTCCGAGTCTGTTTGCACCGGAGCCGACACAAGGCTTCTGCATCCAAGCAGACAAGAAGATTCAGCTAGCGGTCAGGGACTGAAATCAGTCTGCTGATTTCAGCAGGCTGATTTCTGCCCGTCTGGCGCCAGACAATACGTAAGTACACAGTGAATGAGCGCAAGTGGATTTGTTATTATAGTCATGGCTCTCTTTTAAAATTTGGGTTTAAGAAAAATATCTAAATCCCATTTTGCATTATACCAAATCGTTTAGTACAGTACATTAGTACATGACAATAGACAATAAGCACACCCAGGAACTATCTCAAAATAGACCTACATTGGGCAGTGATAAATTGTGTGCAGCTCCTTTAAATATTTAACATTGGCTTCAGTCTAGGAAGCGGCGTGCAAGAGGAGGCAGTGAGCATCCCCGTCACCTCCCAGGTATTGTCACAATTAGTCAGTGCCCCTACACATCCTGGGCTGCTAGTATTTGCTAGTATTTGCAAGCTCTCCTTCTCCCGCAGAGAGGAAATACAGAGTTTATTTGATGCTTTTGTTGCCAATTTCCTGTAGTTACTATTTATACTTCATGCCATATTTGCCTACAGAAGTTCATCGATCGTCATTTCCTCATTTCTGACATTTGTGTGCTGTAAAATTTAATGATGGAAACAAAAAAAGGTAAATAAATGAACAAGCCTTGTTTTGTCTCCGAAGGTCAGAGTGTCAGCGACCCTAATTGTCTGCGCACTTTCTGTTCACTTCCTGCACAGGGTACTTCCTGTGTGAGTTAAGCCTAGGGTTGCTGACATTCAGTTAAGCCAAACCTCTGCTATTAGCAATCTAAAAATGCAGATATCTCAGATTAAGATGGAAAATGAATGTAAATCTCGAGTGCTTAGAGAAGATAAGTTTATGTCAATTCAGTTTTTGAGTTTAGATCCCCTTTAACCAAACATTTTTTTTTACAGGCTGTAATCCAAACACTGCTGTGAGTTGTCGACTCATTTCTCATGATTTAATTGGATGATTCTACTATGAGGGGAATTCACAAAAGTGGTGACGTTGAGACAAAATAAAAGTGGACATAAAAATGTCGGATTTCCCACCCAATTCACAAACCTCTATCTCCACTTTTGTGAATTTGTCTTTTAAACAGACCGTTTTCAGATTCTGTCTTTCGCGCAACATTTTAACAACATTTTTCTTGAATTTGTCTTTAGATCTTACTACACCTTCATTCATTCAGCCGTCAAACTGGGATTTCTGGGGGAAGGGGTTATCTTACCTAGGAAAATTATACAAATTTTATTTCAGGATAACCTGGGCTTTCTAAATCTGCCTACATGTTTGTGTATAAATCCACGTCTGTAAAAAGATATAAGATCCTAAATACAATATATGCTATTTTGCATAATGTAGGTATTTGTATTAGAAATATGTTTTATCATCTTAGGTCAAGTGCTGCTAAAACTAAAAAAAATGGCTGGGAGGCTTTACTTTCCTTTAAATAATATATTCACTCAAATTGCTAATATTACCTCATTCGTTAAGCTAGTGAGGCAAATCCCCTAACCTACTTGCTTGGGCCACTGCTTTCATATACATACTGGACTGTCCTGGGGCACCATGCTGCCATATTTGAGCTTTTTCCCAAGTATCCCATTCACCCACCCATGCCTAATATTATAATTCTGTAATATGCATGAGCCCAGCATTAATTGGTGCAGCACTCGAAAAGTACCATAGACTTGTGTCTATCTTAAATTACCATACAGGTAGTGAATGGACAGCCTAGGGTCGGGTGCAGGTCGACTTTTTGTCGACCCACACATTACTTCCTTAACCCATGCACTCACTCATGCCCAATATTGTACTTTTGGGTACTGATGGGCGAATTTGTTCTGTTTTGCTTTACCGAAAAATTTGCGAACTTCCCACAGAATTTGCGAAGCGGCAGAAAATCTGCGAAACGTGAATTTTGATGCTGCCGTTATAGTCAACAGGTGTTCAAATCATTTTGACGCGCAACGGTTTCGACGCAAGTGAATTTTTTGATGCCAGCGAATTTTCGATGCAGTTTTGCGAATTTATTAGCGGTGAATCGCAGAAAGTCGCAGTGAATTTGCGACTGGCGAATTTATTCGCCCACCGCTATGTCTGGCAAGTTTGCTGTGCTGTGCATGTGCCCAGCTTTAATGCAGCGCTTGGAAAGGACCCCGAGCTTGTGCAATTTATATAGATAAGCAATGCGTATCTTGACAGCGCTATATAAATAAATGATGATGATAGAAGAGCATCTATCTAATGATAGTTTCCAATCTTTTAATGACTGTGGCAGGATTTAGCTAGATAGAAACAGGGAGATATGTGACATTGTAATGAACAACACACTGGCAGTTGTTTCTGCTGAAGAGCATGCCATTGGCTCAAGGCTGTTTTACACTGGACCACATGTGGTTAATATTCACATTGACATCACTAACTCTATTTTGCTGGTGTGAGGTGTATAATTATACAGTTGTGATGCTTTACACCTTTGTGCCTTTAGTAACCGACAGTTATTGCTCTCATGACGGCAGAAATTGTTTCACAGTTTTCACCTCTGAACTCTTGTCCTTTCGCACTTCCCATTCTATTTAAAGAGGCCCAGGATCTCAGGATCCCATCTTTATTTATAGCTTTGTCCCTCGATTAAGTTTTACTAACGGCAAAGGCTTTCCCAGCTGTGGCTACTCATCATTACAGCCAGTCAATGCAAGGACAGGTAGGGGTGATCCTCAGAGCTGCCTCTCTTCCCACAACCCAAATCTACTGTGCTGGCCTTGCTGTATGTCATTTATATTTAAACAGCAGAATGTGCATTTTAGATGCAGTCTAAATGCCTATAACTAAATGTTAAATAAACAAGCTGCTTTGTATTGAATAAATGAATATGCAAGGATAGAAACTGAATGATCCCTTTATACAGGAAGCTATATATACTTTGTTTTAAAATATAATCATATTAATTACTGAGGAGTACCATGACCATCGAGGTTGCAGGCTGGGTGCTTTTATAAAGGTCAGGGCACCTAAAGGTAACATATTCTCCACTTATTTTAAAACAAGTACAGGTATGGGACCTGTTATACAGAATGCTTGGGACCTGGGGTTTTCTGGATAAGGGATCTTTTCTACTAAAAAAATTGATTTAAACGTTAATTAAAACCAGTAAATTAGTTTTGCCTCCATTAACGATTATCTTCCTTTGAATAAAACACAAGGTACAGTTTTATTATGGCAGAGAAAAAGGAAATCATTTTTAAGAACTGGAATTACTTAATTAAAATGAAATCTATGGGAGATGACCCTCCGGCAATTTGGAACGTTCTGGATTACGGGTTTATGATAATGAATCCCATACCTGTAATGATTTTTTTTTATAAAATACAGAAATTTAAGCAAATTGTGATATAAGTGACATTACTAATAACTGATGACATTGTAATTTCTGAGTATATTACATAGTATGGTATCCATTATCCGGAAACCCGATATCCAAAAAGGTCTACGGAATATCCGTATTTTTCCAAATGATCCAAATTTTTTAAAATTATTTCCTTTTTCTCTGTAATAATAAAAGAGTACTTGATCCAAACTAATATATAATTAATCCTTATTGGAAGCAAAACCAGCCTATTGGGTTTATTTAACTGTTATCCAGAAAACCGTAATGGTGATGGTGTCGAAACGTCGAAATAAAGAGTAATTGTTTGTTCACATTACAAAGTCCTCGGAGTGCAGTTTGTTGAGTATGGTTCATATATATATATATATATATATATATATATATATATATATATATATATATATATATATATATATATATATATATATATAGGTATAGGATCTCTTATCCAGAAACCCGATATCCAGAAAGCTCAGAATTACGGAATGGCTGTCTCCCATAGACTCCATTTTATCCAAGTAATCCAAATTTTTAAAAATGATTTCCTTTTTCTCTGTAATAATAAAACAGTAGATTGTACTTGAGCCCAACTAAGATATAATTAATCCTTATTGGAAGCAAAACCAGCCTATTGGGTTTAATTAATGTTTAAATTAATTTCTAGTAGACATAAGACATGAAGACCCAAATTACGGAAAGATACGTTATCTGGAAAACCCCAGGTCCTGAGCATTCTGGATAACAGGTCCCATATATATATATATATATATATATATATATATATATATATCACAACCATAACCTTTCTCATGGTAAAACACTGTGGGAATTTGGACAGTAAAGAGTAGAGAGATGTAATCCCAGGTAATTCTTTAAAAACATTGATCCCATATCAATTTGAATGAAATTGCCAATCATTATACAGTAGGCGGCTATTGTTTTACTGGCAGGCATGGAAAAATAGTAGGGTCAGGGTGAGGTGACCTGCAGCTGAATCACAGGACAGTGATTGATAATATTGCCTGTATAATGAAACACACTCATCAGACCAACACAATATATCTGGCAGTGTTTGGCAGGGTTCTATTAAAGTGAAAAAGAATGCATAGGAAGGAAAAATATTTCATAAATGCATACATTTTACCGTAAAGGGGTTGTTCACCTTTGAGATAATTTGAATTCTGATATAGAGAGTTTGCAGTTGGATTTCATTTTATATTATTAGTGTTTTTTGCGTTATTTAGCTCAGTTAGCAGGTACCAGTAGATGACTTTGCTTCATTGATGCCTTGGGAGGAAGCTACAATATATATAAATATAACTCATTTGCACAAATACAGGTAAGTACATAAATAATGTTGTGTCAATGCAAGGAGCTATATCACGTATTATTCTGACCTATTTATAAATAGGCTCCATTTCCCATATAACCATTGGCATGCCGAATATTCCTATTTAAAGCCGTTTGGAACATATGACTACAAAAAAGAGAATGTACACCCCAGTATATATTTTTCTTATCTAAATAAACACTGTAAACTGATCCCTAGAAATTAGATTGATAGAAAAGATAAGGAAGTACGGATTTCCAATCTGGGGGTTATTACGATTATAAACAATTCTAAACTATTAGTATGTTTATATAGTTTCTATACATTTTTCATATATTTATTTGCCTTTATAAAAACTATACCAAGCTGTTGTCTATTTGGGCGGTGTCATATCAGTTGCTTCTCACTGGCATCAATAGGAATACTTTGGGTTAACCTATAATTGGTTTTTGCCAATGACAGATGGTATTGACCAGATCCTCTTTTGGGGACAGGAAGGACTACTGCACCTCCTTACTCATGACATTTTATCTGATGATACAAGTAGCAGGGGGAAACAATGCCCTTGCACCGGCCCAAGTGCTTGAAATTATGTTAAATAATGGACTGGGGGATTAATGTACTCAATGTTTCTAGGCAGTGCCATATACTCTCCCTTAATCTTTCCAAGCTCCATCCCCGATCCATCCTGGCTCCTCCCCTGCCTCTACTATTGGGCTCCTGGAAGCTATGGGCCCTAGACGACCACCAGGATTGGCCATATGGTAATCCGCCACTGATACCAGAGCATAGCTCTCCTTTAACAAAAAAAAACTTTTATCAAATGTAATGCTCTTGTTCATAGCAATTAGAATTACAGGTATGGGACCTGTTATCCAGAATTCTTAGGACCTGAGGATTTCCGGATAAAGGATCTTTCAGAAATTTGATTTTCATACCTTGTCTACTAGAAATTAGTACAACATTCGTAGAACATTAACCCAATAGGCTGTTTTTCTTCCAATAAGGATTAATTATATCTTAGTTGGGATCAAGTACAAGCTAGTGTTTATTACTACAGAGAAACTAGGGATGCACCGAATCCAGGATTCGGTTCGGGATTCGGCCTTTTAAAGCAGGATTCGGATTCGGCCGAATCCTTCTACCTGGCCGAACCGAATCCGAATCCTAATTTGCATATGTAAATTAGGGGTGGGGAGAGAAATAACTTGACTTTTTGTCACAAAACAAGGAAGTAAAAAATGTTTTCACCTTCCCACCCCTGATTTACATATGCAAATCAGGGTTCGGATTCGGTTCGGTATTCGGCTGAATCTTTCGCAAAGGATTCGGTGCATCCCTAAGAGAAACATGACAATTTTCTAATTGGACCAGTGTTGTTAGTGGAGTACCGCAGGGCTCTGTACTAGGTCCCTTGCTTTTCAACTTGTTTATTAATGACCTGGAGGTGGGCATTGAAAGTACTGTTTCTATTTTTGCAGATGATACTAAATTGTGCAGAACTATAGGTTCCATGCAGGATGCTGCCACTTTGCAAAGTGATCTGTCTAAACTGGAAAACTGGGCAGCAAACTGGAAAATGAGGTTCAATGTTGATAAATGCAAGGTTATGCACTTTGGCAAAAATAATATAAAAGCAAGTTATACACTAAATGGCAATGTGTTGGGAGTTTCCTTAAATGAAAAGGATCTAGGGGTCTTTGTAGATAACACGTTGTCTAATTCTGGGCAGTGTCATTCTGTGGCTACTAAAGCAAATAAAGTTCTGTCTTGCATAAAAAAGGGCATTAACTCAAGGGATGAAAACATAATTATGCCTCTTTATAGGTCCCTGGTAAGGCCTCATCTGGAGTATGCAGTTCAGTTTTGGACTCCAGTCCTTAAGAGGGATATAAATGAGCTGGAGAGAGTGCAGAGACGTGCAACTAAATTGGTTAGAGGGACGGAAGACTTAAATTATGAGGGTAGACTGTCAAGGTTGGGGTTGTTTTCTCTGGAAAAAAGGCGCTTGCGAGGGGACATGATTACACTTTACAAGTACATTAGAGGACATTATAGACAAATGGCAGGGGACCTTTTTACCCATAAAGAGGATCACCGTACCAGAGGCCACCACTTTAGACTAGAAGAAAAGAACTTTCATTTGAATCAACGTAGGGGGTTCTTCACAGTCAGGACAGTGAGGTTGTGGAATGCACTGCCGGGTGATGTTGTGATGGCTGATTCAGTTAATGCCTTTAAGAATGGCTTGGATGATTTTTTGGACAGACATAATATTAAAGGCTATTGTGATATTAAACTCTATAGTTAGTATATGTATGGGTATATAGAATTTAATTAAAAGTAGAGAGTGGTGTATGTATGGATGCTGGGTTTTCTTTTGGAGGGGTTGAACTTGATGGACTTTGTCTTTTTTCAACCCAATTTAACTATGTAACTATGTAACTATGAAATCATTTTTAAAAAATTGGATTATTTGGATAAAATGGAGTCTATGTGAGACAGCGTTTCCGTAATTCGGAGCTTTCTGGGTAACGGGTTTCAGGATAATGGATCCCATACCCGTACTTTGAACTGATTTGTGTTCCCGCTCAGCTCAATAGGTAGAGGTTAATAAGGGTCTACAGAAATACCATGAAGCTGATTATGATCAACTCAAGACAAAAAAAAAGTAAAATTTGTTTGTAATCCTCCACCGCAAAGATTACATGAAAACTATAATAAAAGGCAATTATTATTAAATTTTTTAATAAAGGAATATACCAAAAACAGGATAGTGCTGACTCTTGTACAGGAGCATTCAGGGGTACAGTGACCTGCTGAAGTGCATAGAATTAAGATTTAATCATGTGAAAAAGAAAGATGATATTCATAATTCTTGCCATTGGTTTTAGTCATTTCTGCTTCACTGGCACCTTTGGTCTGCCCTCTGCTTGACTTTCAGCAGCACTATGACAAGGTATGGCCAATATCCAGAAGGGGTTCAGAGGCGAGATTTCATTTTTATCTTTTTTCCACATTCATCAGTCCCTGCCCTTGAAGCCTGCACGGTATGTTCTTTTCTTGTAATTATAAATGTCATGTCTACTTTCTCAGTCCTTGGGTTATGCAGCCTATACACACATTTGTGGTTAAAAAAAGGTATAGACTGAAGGAAGATAAGAGTGTTAGAGTAATGAAAAGAGATATTTGCTTTCATTATTCTACCTGTAGAAAGCAGATTCATGCTGATTGCTGATTGGTTGCTATGTGTTACTACAATGGTGTCAATTTGCCCAGTGCTCTTATATGAGGCTCCATTTAGGAGTATTTTAATTGAAGGGCAATAGGGGCATTTGCCCAGGGTGACCCAGGACAGATACTAGGAAACATCAATGGAGGCTGGCGCAAGACTGGAGCATCTGACTTCGGCTTTTCTACATGGTGTGGTCCAGGCTTGTGCCACTTATGACTAAGTGTCCCTGGTAGACATGAAATGCGTCAGGCCTTGGTTCTTAATTATGGAATATAAAATGTAAATTTTTAATCTTTACCATCTGACTTTAGCTTTTCTACGTGGTGTGGCCCTTTGATGTTTCCTGGTATTTGTTCCCTTTGCTGCACCCGCGCCCACCGTACACAGTGGTAAGCTTCTTTCAATGTACTTAATGAACTCCATACATTGGTTCCTTTTTTCTAATTTGACCCAGGACAGAGGAGCCTGCTTGAGGGCTAGGCATCTTCTTAAAGCAGTCGTGGTCCCATTGACTTTCTAGCAGGCTGGTTACCAACTTCCTTCCAAAGCTTCATAGTCCTTGTATGTGTTATTATCTTATTTCAAGAAACCAGAGCAAGGTATGACCTTGAAATCCAGGGACAGAGCACAATATATATGCAGCCAGGCAGGGCTAAGGATTGCATTGTACAAGCTCTCTAGGTTTTCACATTACTTGTACAGAGGTACAACGGCACAGCATAGGTATTTTCCTTTTGTAATGACTATTCTGAAAGAAAATTCAAGGGTGAAGTCACCCTTTCGGTATGTTTTTTTATAATAGTCATGCAGCTAATTTGCAATCTGTGTTTCCTATTATTTCTGAAGAAGGACCGAACCCAATTCCCTAGGCATCTGCATCATGTAAGGGCAGCTTCATCAGAGGATTTCCTTAGGTGACGTGCTTTATTTGTTGTTAAGGAAAACAATACAAAGGAAAATGCACAAATTCCATGCACAGTGTTTCCACCATAATTTGCATTATTTGTGTAATATGGGGCAAAGCACCCTGTTTTGTGTACTTTGAATGTTGTCCAGCTTTTTGCTGCCCTGAAGCATGGCTCTTTGCACTTCTAGAATGGAACACAAAAGGGCTCATTTACAATGCCCCACACAGTGTACAAAATGCAGAGACCTGCGGATTATGGTTTGAATCAAACATGTCCTGTGTTTGTCCGCACTTGATTCAAATGGGGCAGTGGAGACATGTGGTGGCATCCTCCCATCCCATACCCACCCTTACCTTACACGAACAGTGCTGCTTTTTGCCCAACAGCTCTGTGTTCTTCAAGTGAAGAACCTTTGTGCTCCTTGGGGCACTGGTCCTTGTGTCTGTGGGAATAAATAAATAGATGTACTAGGCACCAAGATGGCAGAGGTTCAGTGCCAAAATAAAAGCTCAGAAATTTGGAGAACACAATCAAGCATGCAAATTAAATTGTAAAATAAATGGAACTGGGCCAAGTGATTAAAAACTGTATTTAGGGTTTATATATGTAACAGTACTCAGTAGTTTGTAATATTTCAGGGTAAAAAAACAGCTAACACTTTATAAAAAGAGGTAATAGTCTTGGGGGCTATTAGTCTTGGGGGGCTATTGCTTTATGGGGTTAATAGTTTTGGGGGCTATTGAAAAAATGAAAACATATCACAATGCATTTATAAAAAATGCAGACACAATTGAGTTTGTTCTCCGTTGGAGAAGAGACATATGTATGCAATGTTACAAATATGTTGGAGGTCAACATAGAGGGCTCAGTGTGGATCCCCTTACTCACAGGAATGTATGAAGAAAAGAGCAAGCAGTCATCTTTGGGTTAGAGGATAGGCCCTTTTCACCTTCAGCACCACTAGAGGATCTTGAGGACCTTCACTTTGACCACAGTGGAATCTCTGTCATTGTTTGGACAATGTTACAGCAAATTCCCATAATACCTTCAAAAAAATCTAAGATCTGTGAAAAAACATAATATATTATTATCTTGCATTTATTTAGCGCTAACATGAGCTTGCAATCTAAGGTCCATACCATGCGCTTAGATTATCATAATCCCTTCAAGGTTTTATTATTTGCATGCATTCTAGAGCCATGCAGGAAGGATGGTTTTCTATTCTTGAAGAAGTATTGGCTCACTCAAAATGGTCCTTTCTGCCCTCACTGGCACTGCAAGGGTTTCTGTGAAGGAATAAATTACATGTGGTTATGATCATAATGTTCACCATCGGCTCATTCCTATTGCTAAAAGTTAGAAGAGTTACTACTATTTCTATTATCTCCCAAAATGTGCCAAAGTGTGTGTGTTTTTCGGTGACAGTCAATAGAGCAAGCCTATTCTCGGTGCTTCTCATCCATCATGACATTTCCTATGTAAATCAGCTGTATCTGGGTTTAAGCAATGCTTATCCTTCATCATCCTTGGTAGTGCAGGTGAACATTAAATAAGTGTTTATCTGAGTGCTTTTTTGACAAAAACAATCCTAGAGAGTTCATGAGCTGATAATTGTGCGCAGCACAGTTGGCTCTTCTTTTTTGTCTTTCTAAATATGTCCAGAGCAAACTGCATATTTTGATATTTTAAAATGAATTGTCACCTACATTTTTTCATGGGGTATTTGCAAGCCCAAGTGGTTGGTCGTGCATTCCACTATCCATACTCACTAGGGGTCATTTACAATGCTCCATGCAGTGTGTAAAGCGCAGAAAAGGTCACAGTCATCCATTTTGTGCAATTACCAACTGTGTGGGACATTGTGCTAATAGGCAAAGGGTTCTGTGCTCTGTTTTGCTGCGCTATATTCAAAAGGGGTGGGTGGGAAAGCATGTAGGCATTTTGCAAGCAAAAGTTAGGGAGTGCAAGGAGGCTCTGCTCACATCTGGCCCTGTTTTTCAATCTGGCACTCAGTACAGAGAGTAACAATCCCAGGGGACACAAGTTCTTATAAATGAGCACTAGGGGGCGTGCTTTTGCGCTGACTGCCCCTCAGGTTGTAATTGAGCCCTACTGAGAATGAATGTGTAATTGAGAATTGTATCCACTTGTTAAGACACTAAAATGGCTGGAAAATTGCAATAAAATATCATACACAATGGGGGGAATTCACAAAAGTGTCGGTAAAAAAAGTGAAGTGGCGGTCGACAAATTTGTAAAATGTCGTATGAACGGCAAATTCACAAAGGCAGATGTTAACATCTCTGAATGTCTCGTAAGTCTGACAATTTTCTAAAATGTCGTATATCTTTTCATCGTACAAACGACATTTACCAAGACTTTTTAAACGACAATTTGTCTGACATTTTCATTTTGGAGAGCCTAAAGTGTCTGAAAAATTGTCGGTAAAAAAAACGAGTTTACGAGTAATTCATAAAAATGTCGGGAAAAGTGGCGCCAAAAAAACCACCCCCACTTTTAACAACACTAATTCAAAAGTGTCGCACATGTCTGAAAATTGGCGGAGAAATGCTCTGTGAATTTGTCAGCTGTTGCTACGACATTTTAAAGACATTTTTTCATTCCCGACACTTTTGTGAATTCTCCCCAATGTGTCTGAGCCTACATGCACTTATCTATCTAAGCCTCTAGTTTGCCATTCGTGCCTCCTTTAGTGCATGAGGTAAAAACACAGCCCAGACTGATACACGGGGGGGGGGGGGCGAGCTCTGTACCTGGTGATTAGTACGGGGCTTCCTTTGTGTGGTTCACGATTTTAATTGCACACAACTGAAGGGCATTTAACATACTGTATGCCCTTGTCCCACCTGCATGCTACCTCTATCCTTGCAGGCACAACTTACACCCATTTTTGGGCAAAGTTAATAAACCAGAGCAGTGTCAGACTGGTTTTGTCAGGGCCCACCAGGGCTGCCACATAAGGGCCCACCGACCCCCTCTCCTCCAACTTTAGGCCCCCTGACTCCCCTCCTCCAACTTCAGGGCTCCCTCGCAAGCCACTCGCAACCCTATTCTGATGACCCCTTTGCCCAACCAGCATGTACCTGCCTTTCATGCATCGGTCGGGGCGGCCAGAGATCACGGAGTGCAGAGTGGCAGGCAGGTAGGAGCTGATGTGGGCTGACGGGGCCCATCTGTACTGCGGGCCCATCAGGTTTTTTCCCGGTGTCCTGCAGGTCCAGTCTTACCCTGAACCAGAGTTAATAAATATCATAACAAAATTATGCACCTGCTCACATCGGATGCCAGCACCCTGGAATTTTAGTAAAGAATGTTGCATTGTGGGTAAAATATAGCAGATTGTGTCAATTGTTTTGCACTTCACACTCCTTTTATAAAAGAGAACAAATAACAAAAAAAAACAGGGAATACACTGAGAGGGGCCTGCTGTGTTCTGCATGGATCTATACATGGATATGGAAATGCACGGATATACAGCAGGGTGCTATTCCTTTGAGAATGACAAACCTCAGATGTCATTAATACTTGTATACATACAGTATATAGGTTATAAAATACAGCAAGGTAACTATACCGAGATGCACATTCCTCATTCTTTTAATGATTTCTTTGCCTTCATAAACCAGATTCTGAGTCACCGCCGTTTCCTCCTTTCATTAAATCTCTTGCTCTAAGTGACTTAGAATTGCCATAGATAAGTGCTGGCTCTGTTGACATAACAAACTCAGGTGAGCACATTATCAAGCTCTCTGCAGATAGGAGATAGTCAGCTAATAGTGTTGGCACAGTGAAAGTAAATATTCCACTTGCCATTTAAGTTTGTTGTATATTTCTAATTGTTGGAGACTTTGTTTTTATTATTCAAATGTCATGTTATGGGACACAATAAAGATATGATTACATTTTATTTAGTAATGAAGAGGCTACAAAACGGAATGCTGGATAGGAAGAAGCTGTAAGAACTGTGGCATCAAAGTTAAGAGGGTAAGTACATGGAGAGAAGTAAAATTGATTTTACTCTAGCAGAGGATGTTGGGTCCCCACATAAACCCATACACCTCCCTTTTATTCCATTCTATGGCAACTCCTTTTGACCCTGGCTAATTAATCTCTTGCTGTCCCAGGATACTTAACCTGCCTCTGATGGCTGCCTTGACTGCCTTGAAACCCATTTAAGTGCTTTGAGAATTACAAATCCAATGAAAGACAAGTGTTATACAAATACTTCTGTTCCCCTTTCTTTCTGTATTGGCCTTTACTGTTCCATATAAATGTGTGTCCTTGAGAAAGACAATTAAGGCTTTGATTTCTAAAGTAAGACAGCTATTCTTAATATCACAATGTATTTTGCACCTTTCTTTCCATTGTATATAACTATAGAGACAGACTACAGGTGCCGGGGGAGCCTAATGGGGCACACACTGATTAGTAGCTGCATGAAGAATATCTTATTCTCAAAGTTTAGAGGGACCTTTGCTCTGGCCCTAGTAACTTCTAGATACACCCTTATTCAGGATACTAAAAGGAGACATTGGGCAACAGATAGCCAGGAAGATGCTGACTTATTTGGAGTAATAAATGTTTATGTTCTTTTTTTTCAGATCTGTTTCCTGGTAAGAGGGTTTCTGTACATGTTGTTGGTGGATTTATAGGCACCTACCCCTATTAAAGGGTGGTTCACCTTTTAGGTAAAATTTTGGGGTATTATTTACTAAAATCTGAATTTATCTCATATTTTATTTAAAAAAAACACAAACGCCCATGCTTGATTTGACTTTATTCATTAATAAAATAACCTGAATTAATCAGATAGCAGAATAACTCAATAAAATCGAGCCAAATCGCTCTAATTTTTTGGACTTTTTTCCCGAATTGCTCAATTTTTTTTGGTTTTTGCCCCAAAACCCTGAAAAAGTCAGATTTTCCGGCTGAACCCAGCGCAGACCACGAAAACTTCAGATTGAGATAGGTGCCACTACCATTGACTTATACAGGACCTCAACAGGTCTGAGATGGCGGATTTTCTCATTCTAACCTGAATTAATCAGATAGCAGAATAACTCAATAAAATCGAGCCAAATTGCTCAAATTTTTTGGACTTTTTTCCCGAATTGCTCAATTTTTTTTTTAGTTTTTGCCCCAAAACCCTGAAAAAGTCAGATTTTCCGGCTGAACCTAGCGCAGACCACGAAAACTTCCGATTGAGATAGGTGCCTCTACCATTGACTTATACAGGACCTCAACAGGTCTGAGATGGCGGATTTTCTAATTTTGTTTTTTTGCAGCATCGGGGGATATAATAAATCCCTAAAAAATTCCAGTTTCTTTTTTCCACGAAAAATTTTAGTTTTTACCCCAAAAAGCCCAACCAGATCAATAAGAGGTTTAGTAAATTACCCCCTTAGTATGTTGTATAATGGGTAATGCTAAGCAACTTTTCAACGACCTTCATTTATAGTTTTTGAATTATATGCCTTTTTCTTCTGATTCCTTCCAACTTTCAAATGCTTTTTAAGGCTACAAATGTATTGTTATTGCTACTTTTTATTACGTATCTTTCAATTCAGCCCCACTCCTATTCATATTCCAGTCTCTTATTTAAATCATGGTTGTTAGTGTAATCTGGACCCTACCAACCAGATTGCTGAAATTGCAAACTGGAGAGCTGCTGAATAAAAAGCTAAATAACTCAAAAACCACAAACAATAAAAAATGAAAACCAACTGCAAATTGTCTCAGATTATCACTCTCTACATCATACTAAAAGTTCATTTAAAGGTGAACAGCCCCTCTTATTTAGTGCCTTTCCAGTCCATGGTAGAGAATGCGTAACAGTCTCTCCAACAAAACAATTGAGGCAAATGTTCTAAGAGACAATTCTCACAAAAATCTTTCGTGATCTTCTGTTATCTCTCTCTGCAGAACGATCAAAGCCTGCATGACCCAACATGGCTAATAATGTCCGGGCCATTTCTTGGAATGCCAACTATAACATGTACCCTTCCATTCACAGTTAATACAGGAATCACACATTGCACTGACTGGAACAAACTGCTGATGGGAAGATAAAAAGAAAACTGTTATTTTCCAGAAAGCCTAGACGTCAGAGGTTACGCATCATTCTGGTCAGCACATTTTTCTATTTAATTATGTTTTGCCGTGGTTGACTGTCTGCACGGTGTAGTTGTTATAGTGTATTCATCCCTTACTCTGCCTCGTGGTACCCAGAGAAACCGACTTCTCGATTCAAGGGGATCGAGGGCTTCAGGTTAAGCAAAGAATAAGCAGGCGTCTTAAGTAATATCAATGGGCCATCAGAGAATTGGTTTCTATATGTCTGTAAGGTAGTTTCCTAGCACCAGTGACATCAGTGTAGAGAAATGTACAGGACGTAATGATGAAAAGTGAAGATTCCTACAACACAGGATCTCATTATCAACCCGGATAAAAATAAGAACTACAAATACAAGTATAAGGGCACAGACACAAGGTTTAAAGGATTATAGTTTCACAGGTATCAGCAAAATTCTCTTAAGGGCACAAACACACGGTCAGATTCAGGGAGATTAGTCACCCAGCGACAAATCTCCTCTTCTTCGTGGCAACTAATCTCCACAAACTGCCTTTCCGCCGGCTACAATGTAAATCGCCGGCAGGGTGGCACTCGGAGCGCTTTGTTTTTCGAAGTTGCCCGAAGTTTCCTTGTGAGGCAACTTCAGGCAACTTTGGAAAACGAATCGCTCTGACTGCCATCCCGCCAGCGATTTACATTCTAGCTGGTGGGAAGGTAGTTCAGGGAGATTAGTCGCCCGAAGAAGAGGAGATTTGTCGCCAGTCGACTAATCTCCCCGAATCTGACCGTGTGTCTCTGCCCTTAAGAGAATTTTGCTGATACCTGTGGGAACTATAATCCTTTTACCAGTTTAGCAGTCTGTGGGACAAGGTACTGAATAATTTCTGCAGTAGATAATCAGACTGCTGCTACTTTTACCTACCTTAGACATTCAGTCGAAAAAAATTGGTTCCCAAAAGCAAATCTTTTATTGGAAATATGACTGTACCAATATTATTGCGATACAGCGCTCAAAGTTGGAAAACGTCTCGTATTTGCATTTAAAAATTGGTTTATTTTGTGGTTTATTGTGAATTTATTGTGAATTGTATATACTGTAGTTTCTATAGCTTTGCTTTGTAAATAAAGTGATATTATATCAAAGGAGTTGTTCACCTTTGAATTAACTTTTTGGGGCACATTAAGGATCGAATTTCGAAGTTAAAAAACCTCAAAATTTGACCATCGAATATGTAACTTCGATAGTCAAAGTATTTTTTCCATCTAAAATGGCCGTTTTCGATCAAAGCAAAAATCATTTGATCGATCGATTAAATCGTTTGAATCGAGCGATTCGAACGATTTTAAAAAAAAATACTTTGACTACTCAAAACTTAGCCAAACACTCAGAAAATTTATAGGACGTCCCCAATAGGCTAAACAGCAATTTAAGGTGGCAAAGTGTCAAAATCGAAGTTTTTTAAAGAGACGGTACTTCGATTTTCGAATGTTCAAATTTGTGAAGTATTTTCAATTCAATTCTAATTGAATTTTGGCCTATTCGATGGTCGAAGTACCCAAAAATTACTTCGAAATTCGAAGTTTTTTGAATTAGAAAATTCACTTCAACCCTTAGTAAATGGGCCATTTAGTATGATGTAGAGAGTGATATTCTGAGACAATTTTCAGTTGGCTTCCATTTTTTTTTATAGAAAGAGGAGTAATAAAAAGTAACAATAACATAGGGTGGTGGCAGACAGGGAGGTTAGTCACCCATCAACAAGTCTTCTTTACTGCGGGGGACTAATCTCCCACCTGCAAGAATATGAATTGCTGGCAGGATGGCATACGAATCTTCTCATGAGGAAACTTTGGGCGACTTCTGCAATCCGAATCGATTCGTATGGCATCCTGCCGGCAAGAATACGAATCACAATTCGGGGAGATTAGTTGCCCACAGTAGAGAAGATTTGTTGCTGGGTGACTGATCTCCCCCTCTGCCACCACCTGCTTTTCGATGAGGTCAGTGACCCACATGTGAAAGCTGGAAAGATTCTGAAGTAAAAGGCAAATAATTGATAAAAAATATAAACATAATTAATGAAGGCCAATTGAAAAGTTGCTTAGAATTGGCCATTCTCTAGTATACTAAGGGGCACATTTACTAAGCTCGAGTGAAGGATTAGAATGAAAAATACTTCAAATTTAGAATTTTTTTTTTGGCTACTTCGACCATCGAATTGGCTACTTTGACCTTTGACTATGACTTTGAATCGAATGATTCAAACTAAAAATCGTTCAACTATTCAACCATTCGATAGTCGAATTTAAAAAAAACTTTGACTACCTTCTTCGCCACCTAAAACCTACCGATCACCAATGTTAGTCTATGGGGACCTTCCCCATAAGCTTTCTAAGCTTTTTTTGATCGAAGGAAAATCCTTTGATCGATGGATTAAAATCCTTCGAATTGTTCAATCGAAGCATTTGCGGTAAATCCTTCCACTTCTATATTCAAAGTCGAAGGATTTTACTTTGAGGGTCGAATATCGAGGGTTAATTAACCCTCGATATTCGACCAATAGTAAATGTGCACCTAAATGTTAACTTAAAGATGAACCACCACTCTAATGTAGTTATGTATATAAATACACCAATACTAATTTTAACATTGACACTCACTTGTCTAGGGAACAAATATGACTGGGACAGGTGCAAGTGCTCGAGCACAAAATTGTTTCGGGTGTAAGCTGCAACTCACACATGTTCAGGGGAGCTCTGTACTATCTACCTATATAATGTATGTAACAATGATCCCCAACCACTGGCTCGTGAGCAACATATTGAACCCCAACCCTGTAGATGTTGCTCCCAGTGGCCTCAAAGCAGGTGCTTATTTTTTAATTCCTGTCTTAGAGGCAAGTTTTGGTGGCATAAAGACATGTGCCAAACAGAACCCCCCCTGGAGGCTGCAATTACCTACCAATGCTGTAAATAAATTGCTTCTATGGTAAGATCATTAAAGACTCTTATGTACTTAAAAGTACACCCAAAAATATACATTCTATTTCTACAGGTCAAATACACAGCATACGTACTCCGTCACTATGGGCCATCTGCTTGGTTATACACTACAGGCATGGGACCTATTATCCAGAATGCTCTGGGGTTTTCCATATAATGGATCTTTACATAATTTGGATCTTCATACATTAAGTCTACTGGACAATCATGTTAACATGACATAAACCCAATAGGGCAGGTTTGCCTCCATTTGGGGGTCACCAAATAGTCAATCACAGCACTTATTTGGCACCCCAGGAACTTTTTTCATGCTTGTGTTGCTCCCCAACTTTTTTTACATTGGAATGTGGCTCATGGGTAAAAAAGGTTGGGGACCCCTGACCTACAGACTGAAGTGCTACTCATTTCACTCCACTCTAAGGGGCAGATACACTAAGTGGCGAATTTGCACTAGTATCTGCTTAACTCACATCGCAACACTTCGCCAAGTGTAGATTCGAAGGACAACGCTAATTCACTAAAATTCAATGTTGCGTCCAGGGCGCCAAACGCTGGCGAAGTAGCACTAGCGTTACTGTGACAATCGAAGTGAAGTTGCGCTAGCGTTGCCTAATTTGCATACAGCGGAAAGTTAAAGTTCAATGGATGTATACGTTGCAGCCATTACATTACATAAGAACGGTAAACCTTAATAAAATAAAATTGTTATATTGCCCTACACATGAGCACAGTGTACAGTTTATGTGCCATATGTTAGGAAATGTAGAGGAAGCCGGGTACCCCAGAAAAAAATTATGCTCTTTTGCAGCCTATCACCCTGAAATATGTCGCCAGCATTTTTTGGGACTATTTTTCAACTATTTTTTGAGGAAGTCCTATCTACTCTATTGCACTTCGTCTGAGGTGGTGAAGGCAAGTCTGGTGCAAGAGGTAACGTTCAGTAAAATCTGCATCTTAGTAAATATGCGTAGTTACGTCCATTCGCCAGAGCGCAATAGTTACGCCTGCGCCCGTTAGTAAATCGGCAAAGTAACTAAATGAGATCACGCTGGCGAATTTTCGCTAACATTAGTCACTTCGCCCGTTAGTAAATCTGCCCCTAACATGGCAGTGTGATAAAATGCCCAAAGTTTGTATGCTACTGGCTGATTACTAGGAAAGTACTGGGTTACCAAGTCACTAGGCCAGTAGTAAACTTTCATAACATTACTCCCTGTGATAGACTGATCAAAGGAATATGGGGAAAAGAATGTTTTTTTCTATGTGCTGATACCAATAATCACCCATTAGCTGCTACACCAGCTAAACCAGTTTTATAGACACCATTTACTATTACCACCAGGGAAATAAAGCCAAGCAGTATCTTCCCATGCGTCCTTCCCTTATTACATCTTGTTGATATGTTTCTATGTAATTATGTGGGTGTATCAGTGTCCCTTGGGCACAAGGAAGTCAGATACATACAATGTGGCCATAACAAAACTGACAGGTCTACCAGTGATTCCAGTTGGTGTGCATGAAGTTGCTCATGGAGTGGCTGGGGAAGACCTGTTACAATTCATTTTTGTGTTCTTCTCATCTGGGTGTAACCAACCATGAGTCAAACATGGCACTTTCTTTCACCCAGTTCTTTTATTCTTCCTGATTACCATAGCTGAGCAGTTCTGAAGTTCAGCTCGGGATAGCCAAACCTTCACAGAAATATCTGTTGATAATACAGGTACAGGTATGGGATCCTTTGGGGTAAATTTACTTACCTCCAAAAATCCGCCAGTGCTGGCTTCACACACATTGCAACACTTCGCCAGGCGTAAATTCGCCTGGCCAACGCTAATTCACGAAGATCCGAAGTTGCGCACAAGGTACCGAACGTTTGCGAATTTGCTGTAGTGATAATACGATCAGCAGTTCAAAGTTACACTAGCGTTGGCTAATTTGCATACGGCGTGCAGTTAAAGTACAATGGACGTATATGTTGCAGCAAATACATTACATTACACAAGCCCAGGGAACCTTAATAAAATAAAATAGACTTGTTATATTGCCCTACACATGAGCCCACTGTATAGTTTATGTGCCATATGTTAGGAAATGTAAGTGGCGATAGAGGTAATGGTCAGTAATATCAAAAACTTGCCGTTAGAGTGCGAAGTTGTGACATGGTCTATCTCCTTCGCTAGCGAAATTACGTCAGCGACTGTTAGTAAATCAGCAAAGTGCTGAAATGACGTCACGCTGGCGAATTTTCGCCAGCGTTAGCCACTTCGCCCTTTAGTAAATTTCCCCCTTGACATCCGTTCTCCTGAAAGCTCAGAATTGTGGGAAAATCTGCATCTTAGTGAATTTGCGTAGTTACGCCCATTTGCCAGAGCGAAAATTTGCCTGGTGTTAGAGTGCGAAGTAGCGCTAGAGTCTATCTCCTTCGCTAGTGAATTTACACCAGGCCCTGTTAGTAAATCTGCAAAGTACCAAAATTACAATTCGCCAGCGTTAGCCACTTCGCCCTTTAGTAAATTTCCCCCTTGACACCCGTTCTCCAAAAAGCTCCAAATTATGGGAAAGCCAGCTCTCCATTTTATTCAAATAATCCAAATTTTTCCTTTTTCTCTGTGATAATAAAAAATGCACCTTGTACTTGATCCCAACTAAGATATAATTAATCCTAATTAGAGGCAAACCCAGCCTATTGGGTTTATTTAATGTTTACATAATTCTCTAGTAGACTTAAGGTATAAAGATCCATGTTATGGAAAGATCCATTATCTGGAAACCCCCAGGTCCCGAGAATTCTGGATAACAGGTCCCATACCTGTACTGTATAACCAAGCAGATGGCCCATGGTCCTGAACTATTGTCCTATTAGTGACGGAGTAAGTTGTATACTGTGTATTTGCCCTGTAGAAATAGAATGTATATTTTTGGGTGTGTTTGTACGTACAAGAGTTTTCAATGAACTTACCATAGAAGCAGTTTATTTACAGCATAGGTAGGTAATTGCACATGAGTAGTGTCCCATGATATAGCTCCTTGCGTCAGCACCTGGGTGGAGCTGTAATCTCACAGCTGCTTCTCTAACAGCAGATAAAGCTCCTGGAACGTGTCACCAATAATAAATGGAAAGTGATGAAACGTCGAGCATCTTTAAAAAGAAGACAGTTTAACGTAAGCCTTGGATTTTGCTATAGTCATACTACACACTCTGAACAGAAAGAAAAAAAAACAAATCATTACAAACCATTCCCTTGATAACTGGCTAAGTGCCATAACCACACACTCCCATTCCCGCTGACTCACAATGACTATTATTTGTTGATATTCGGACTTCCCAGCCTATGACTAAACACTGGAATTTCACATGATTTTTTTGAAAGACGATTTCATAGGAATATACAGTGGTGCCTCCCAGCACGTTTCATCCAAGGCACAATATAGCACATCTGATATGTGACAATGGAATCAAACATGTTTTAGATTAACAATTGTAAATTGTTGTCAGGATCCAGCATGACAGGGTTTAGGGGGCAGGCCTGAACTGGCCCATTTGCTAACATTTTAGTTTCCAGTAATCTATTTTTTTCTATTAAAATTAATGTTAATGTTTCTTTAAAATTCTAAAACTTGTGTAATGTGTAAAAACCATAAAAAAATTCCGATACAAAACTTCACCAAGTAAATCAGTTGAGGCTGCGCTGATTTTATTGGACCTTTTTTATAGCCAGATTCACTAACGGGCGAATTTTTGTCAGTGTCAGCTTCGAACCCATCGCACCACTTCGCCCGACAAAAAAGCATTACGAATACACTAATTCACTGAAATGCGAAGTTTCGTCCTGGGCGTCGAACAATGGCGACTTTTTGAATGGTCCATATGTAATAAAATGTCTGGAGAAAACCGCTTGCCCAAAAAAGTAAGTCAGGGCTTTTGCAGCCAATCCCGCTTAAAAAAAGGAAAAGTCGCCAGAGTTTTTGGAACTTTAATGCATTTTCGACAGAAGATTAAGGAAGATCCAGCTTCTTTTTAGCACTTCGTCTGGTCTGAGGTGGCGAAGTCAACTCTGGTGAAAGAGGTAACATTTAGTAAAATCCGTATTTTAGTAAATTTGCAGAGTAACGTCCGTTCGCCAGAACGAAAAGTTGGCTGGTGATAGAGTGTGAATGGCTGCTAGCAACGGTCCTATTCGATAGCAAATTGGTGCTTGTGCCTGTTAGTGAATTGGCTTTGGCAACGCTGGTCAAAAGTCGCTAGTGTTAGCCACTTCGGTCTTTGGACTTTTAGAGATTTTCGGATTTTTCTTTGCTAGTAATTGTTGTCCGGAAAACTTTGAGAGGTTTTCGTATTTATTTAGAGGGGTGGTTCACCGAATGGCTAATTCTAAGCAACTTTTCAATTGATCTTCATTTTTTTTTTTTTTTTTTATTTATAGTTTTTGAATGATATGCCTTCTTCTTCTAACTCCTTCCAGCTTTCAAATAGGGGTCACTGACCCCATCTAAAAACAAAAGCTCTGTAAGGCTACCCATTTATTGTTATTTTTACTTTTTATCACTAATCTTTCTGTTCAGGCCTCTCCTATTCATATACCTGTCTCTTATTCAAATCAATGCATGGTTGCTAGGGTAAATGGGACCCTAACAACCATATCGTTGATGTTGCAACTGAAGATCTGCTGAATAAAAAGCTAAATAACTCAAAAACCAATGAATGAACTCACAACTTTTTAATTTAACAAAAAAACTCAAACATCAGCACGTCTGGGGTTAACAACCCGAAAACTTGAATCATTCGAATTGATTGAGCTTTCGAGTCGAACCCACCAAAAAAACTGGAACATCATGAAGGCTATTAACATCTTCAAATGGTTCAAGAGACCTCTGTCTCCTACATGACCTCGACAGGTTTTAGATGGTGTATGTTCAAGCTATTTCCAGGGTCGGGGTATAATAAATCTTGAAAATAAATAAATAAATCATTTTGTATTTTTAATTCATATTCCTTTGAAAATATTGGGAAATCTCATCTGCATTCTTCTGTTGTTCATATGCACCCTCGGACTGGAGTGAACAGTGGGATGACCCCTAGCTTTACTGCATTATTGAACTGGAGACCATACATGGCGTGGTGCCTTTATTTTTGAAGTGGACTTTATGCACCGTTTTTCTCTTTTTTGCCCTTAATAATAAAACAGTACCTTGTGCTTGATCCCTTACTAAGATATAATATGCTATTGCTAATTGGTTGGATACAAACACTGCTGGGGACGTGTGTCTGCTAAGATTACATCTTGAATGAATATTGTTATTTGTGCGAGAAATTCCACAGCTGAAATATTTACCTATTCACGTTATAAATGCACTGTTTGTATATGGAGTGCCCTACTTAGGAATTTAACCTAACCCCACTAATGATGTTTGCACTGAAGGGAACTTTTAGCACGATATAGACATCCAATTCTCTCAGGAAATTTGCAAATGGTACGTTTTTTTTCTATTTTCTTTATATTTTTTTTTTTTTTTTGCCAGGATGGCAAGATTGAATGAAGCCAAATCAAGTAGGAAAACTCCTTCTGGATGACTTCAGAAATTCTATGGGAGGCAAAGTATTTTAAAGGATAAGGAAAGGCTAAAATTAAGTAAGCATTATCAGAAAGGTCTATATAAATATACCAGTAACCCCTCAAAGTAATGCTGTTCTGGGTCCTCTGTCAAATGAAACACAGTATTTCTTTCCTTCTATTGTGTACACATGGGCTTCTGTATCAGACTTTCTGTTTTCAGCTTAAACCTCCAGGGCTAGGGCTTGAGCATGCTCAGTTTGCTCCTCTCCCCCCCTCTCTATTTCCTCTCCTCCCCTCCCTGCTGTAATCTGAGCCCAGAGCTTTAAGTGAGCAGGGAGAAACTTAGGCAGGAAGTGACGTCACACCAAGCTAATATGGCAGCTGCTATCTTAAATAAACAGAGAGAGCTTCTAGAGCTGTTTACTCAGGCATGGTAAAGCATTGTGCAGAAGAAATAGTGTTATAGCTTGCACTATTGTGACTAATCTATTGGCAATAAACTGCTTCGGTAGCTTTCCTTCTCCTTTAGAGAATGTTCTTGGAAAAAATTCACCAGCTGCAAAAAAAATTTGGACTTGCGTTGGAAAAGTCGCCCGTGTCAAAACTGATCATTATTCGGACACCTATTAATTTTAACGCGGGCGTCAAAATTGACGTGAATTGATGCAGGCATCAAAATTCATGTTTCGTGAATTTTTTGCCATTTCACGAATTTTGATTGAAATTCACGAATTTTTCAGCAAATCGAAACAGGACGAATTCTCCCATCACCGTTGCTCTCCAGTTCAGCAGTAATTGAATTGCTAGGGTCCAAATTACCAGTGGTGTCAATGAGAGACTGGAACATGAATAGGAGGTGGCCTGAATAAAGATACAAAAATTAACAATAACAATAAAATTGTAGCTTGACAGAGCAATAGTTTATGGGCTGCTGGAGTCAGTGACCCCCATTTGAGAAGAAGGCAAATAATTAAAAAATAAAGACCAATTGAAAAGTTGTGTAGAATAAATGTAGAGAAATTCAAACCAGTCAAACAAGGTAACAGAGTGACACTAAACACAGGCAGAGGCTGCTATTTGTGCAGTTAACAAAGTCATTTAGGAACTTGTTTGGTTTTTGGCTTTTTCACTTGATCTCATTTAACAGAAAAGCCAATCATTTCCCCACAGGGCAGCAACCAGTATATTAAACCTTTATCTTCCTATATTCTACGTGTGAATATTCCAGTGAGTCAGTGTATATAACTAGCAGAAAGGATGCTTGAAATGACAAATGCTTCTCTCAGTGACAAATACAGGATATGGTGAAAGATATCAGAAGTGTTATTGTAGCTCTTTTCCTTTCAGATTAAAAAGCAGATTATATGTTAAATATATATTTAATAACATGGCAATGACATGTGTTTAGTAGCCAAAATCTGCTTCTTTTGTTCAATTTGTCTGTTATATTTCTTTATTTAAAGTTTTTTAACCCTGCCCCCTCAAACATGTATAGGAAACCTCTGCACCTTTACAGAAGGGAGAGAGCAGTGGCCTAACTGGATTATACTGGGCCCCAGCAGCAAATTTAATTTAGGGGCCCCAAAATATTAACTTGACTTTTCCTACTACAATATATTGAAATTGCTCATTAAAGAGGTGGTTCAACTTTACGTTAACTTTTAGTATGTTATAGAATGGCTAATTCTATGCAACTTTTCAATTACCTTAATTTTTTTTTTTTTTTTTTATAGTTTTTGAATTATTTGCCTTATTCTTCTGACTCATTCTAACTGACCCCATCTACAAACAAATGCTTTGTAAGGTTCCACATGTATTATCAAGACATGAAAAATGTCTTAATAAAGGTCCTCTGTGTAGGACCGAAATGTCGACTTAAACTACTAAAGCTTTGCACATAAATTAAATCCCATGAGTGCTCCGTGTTCTTTATGCTGATATTACCTGGGCTTTTTTGCCTTTTTCTAGGAGTTAGTGCACTGCTCTTCAGACTGTATATATATATATATATATATATATATATATATATATATATATATAGCAAGAAATGACCAGCAACACCGAGTTCTTTGGTGAAAAATATCAAAATGTATTCATATTACATGTAAAGCCGACGTGAAGTTTCGGTCCACTCAGGGACCTTTCTCAAGGCAATATATATATATGAGAAAGGTCTTTTTTGATTTGAAAAATACCCCGGTGTTGCTGGTTCTTTTTTGGAAAATGTATGTAAGTTTTAACCGGTGAAACTGGGTGAGGTTTGGAAGCGGTGTGCCGCCCATTACATATATATATATATATATATATATATATATATATATATAATATTGTTATTGTTAATTTTCATCTTATCTTTTTATTCAGGCCACCTACTATTCATGTTCCAGTCTCTCATTGACACCACTGTCTGGTTGCTAGGATAATGTGGACCCTAGCAACCAAATTGCTGCTGTACTGGAGAGCAGCTGAACAAAAAGTTATACAGCGCCTAATATCATAAAAAATGAAGACCAATTGCCCCTGTGCACGGAAGGATTTTAATGCAAAAAAATCTAAAGAACCAGCACCAAGGGTCTTATACTGAAAAAATTATATTGTTACATAGTATGTATAACGTAGGTTAACGTCACTATAAGACCCTTGGTGCTGGTTCCTTTGATATATATATATAATAGACAAGTGGAACGCACAACCAAAAGTCCAAGATAAAAGCCTGGCTGCCAGTCCATGTAATAGCAAATAGAGAAACAAGTGACATCACTCCAAGGAATATAGTGTCAAAAACAGGGTAAATTAATTACATAGTAATGACCTGAGAGTGAGGTTTGTTATGTGGGATATACAGTATATATATATATTGTACATGTAGATCTTTATCTTTTTCTTTTCTGTTATCTTTCTCTCTCTAACCCAGTCATAGCATCTTGCTGGTTACATGGCCTAAGGGAGGCAAACATAAATCAGTATAGATATTATAGTATCGGTAACTATGCAAATGGCACATAACCTATTTATTATTTCGTTACCTTCAACATGATACTAAAACCTACTGATAGTAATGGTTAATACTCTTTGAAGACTATTTTGAGATTTATGGCACATGAATGGCATTTCCCCTAATAGATTTAGTTATGTTATGTCTGCACAGGAGATATGTTCCATGTTAGTGCCCGCTTCAGTGAGTACAGACCCACAGGGCACACATTGATTTATTTACTCATTTTACATTGCCATGTGGTGAAAAGTACAAAAAAAACCTGCAAATGCAATAACCAGTGTCGGACTGGGGGTACTGTGCCCACTGTGACTGTTACCTTGGGGGCCCCCACACAGTGTCGGATTGGGACACAAGGGGTTCACACAAAGACCTTAGACCAGGGCCCCACTCTCATTACTATTATTCCTCCTCACTCAACCTCTATTCTACTAGTCTCTTTTCTTTACATATTATAATCTATTAATCCATCTATTTATCCTCTTTGTTCTCACAGAAATTGGTAATGGCCATGAAATAGGCCACATTTTTAGCAGCATAAGGGCCCACTGACACCTTGGCCCACCGGGAGTTTTCCTGGTATCCCTGTGGGCCAGTCCGACACTGGCAATAACACTGTCCCTGTGTAGAACCCTATGGCAGTGGGAGCTGTTAGGAGGATCCTGTATACCTGCTCTTTCATATACTGCATAGTTGCTGCTATTTTCATTGGCTTGCAGGCAAACTGTCCCCTTATGCTACGTTAACACAGGTGTCTTGTAATGCGGTTGGGATCTGGTATGTATACGACTCCTTCCTTGAACTTCATACTAGGATACAGACATACTGGCAAATTTACTTACAATGGACAAAATTATACGAGCACAGTAATCCACAGCAACCAATCATCAACTAGCTGCCGAATAGACAATGGGGGTCATCTACAACAACCCAGGCAGAAGTGCAAGAGCACTAAGATATAGAAGAATGCTCTGCTCTTGCATCTGCTTTTTGCCCTTTGCACCCTGCCTTCCACTTGAGCCCTAAATAATGCAAATATCTCACTGGTTGCTAAGGGCGACCAGACACATAATGTGCCCAGTGTTAGTAAATGACCCCAAGGGGCAAATTCACTAAGCGCTGAAGCGCCTAACGCTACCGTCAATTCGCTAGCGTTGGGCATTTTGGTTACGCTGGCGTAACTTCGCACACAGACGTAACTACGCAAATTCACTAACGCATTTTTCTGAACGCTAAGTTTTAAGCCAGACTTCCTTCGCCACTTCAGACCAGGTGAAGCACAATAGAGTAGATAGGGATTGCTTCAAAAAAAAGTCCCAAAAAACGCTGCCGTTTTTTCTATATTATGGGTGATAGGCTGAAAAAGATCGAATTTTTTTTAGGGGCTCCCCTCCTTCCCCCCTACATTTCCTAACTCATGGCAACTTAACTATACAGTGGGCACATGTGTAGGGCAAAATAAAAATTTTATTTGATGTTTTGAAGGTTTCCCAGGCATTTGTAGTGCTGCTACATATTCCTCCATTGAAATTAGAATTTGGCGCCGTATGCAAATTAACCATCACTAGCGTAACTTCGCTTTGCTTAGCGAATCAGCGCTAGCGTAACTTCGCAACCTTACGCTCCGCCTGAGCGCAACATCAGATTTTAGTGAATTTGCGAGCGCTGGCGAAAATATGCCTGGTGAAGTGCGGCGAAGCAGACACCAGCGCAACTACGATTCTTAGTGAATGTCCCACCAAGTGTCTGGAAGATGAGGACTTGAATACAAAAATGCCGTTAAAGCATATGGTCCCCCAACCACCCTTTGTCAGATTTAGTTTATAAAGGAGGGTGGACTAAGGAGTGAGGATGAATGCTCTAAAGATATGCATGAATGAGACAGACAGGGCAGTATTTACCATATAGGTACGAGGGTTAAAAAAATGTTCCTGCTGCTGGATGCTTTTCTATTAAATATGGCAGCAGAGGTGGGAGGTGTCACTCTATCGGCACGTGGTATGACGCCACCAGCATGCACATTGCCCTGTGACATCATAGGCATGTGTATTGCGCCATGATGTCACATCTGCTGACATCACGCAGGGTGAGGCAGCACTAGGGCAGCACGGAACCTGACTACACTACTGCCTAAGGGGCTGCATCTGATGCAGAAAAATCTAACTACTGTAATGTCATGTGTAAAAAAATAATCTAAAGCATTCCAGCCTCAGTTTATTCTCCATTTAACTATAGCCCCTGTGCTTACTGCATGTATATATCAGAGGCAACATTGTGCTTCCATAAAGCCAATCACTGATAAATGAACAGACACTGGGTTCCTGTGCAATTAATTCAGGGGGTTATTTACTAAACCTCAAAATTCTCTGGTCAGGCTTTTTGGGGCAAAAACTCTAATTTTAAGTGGAAAACCCCCCAAATTTTTCAAAATGTATTATACCCTGATGCTGCAAAAAGCCAGAATCTGAAAACTCAGCATCTCACACCTGTCGAGGTCATGTATAAGTCCATGGCAGATGTCCCTATCCCAATTTGAAGATATTGCTTGAATCGTTTGAATATTGCTTTATTGTTTAATAAAAAAATCAGATAAAAAAGGATTTTAGTAAATATAACCCCCTCAGTGTGTTTAACCACGTATTAAATTGCCAGTAGGTATACAGTGGTGTGCAAAACTATTTGCCACCTTCCTGATTTCTTATTCTTTTGCATGTTTGTCACACAAAATGTTTCTGATCATCAAACACATTTAACTATTAGTCAAAGATAACACAAGTAAACACAAAATGCAGTTTTTAAATGAGGGTTTTTATTATTTAGGGAGAAAAGAAATCCAAATCTACATTTTCATGTGTGAAAAATTAATTGCCCCCTGAACCTAATAACTGGTTGGGCCACCCTTAGCAGCAATAACTGCAATCAAGCGTTTGCGATAACTTGCAACGAGTCTTTTACAGCGCTCTGGAGGAATTTTGGCCCACTCATCTTTGCAGAATTGTTGTAATTTGAGGGTTTTCTAGCATGAACCGCCTTTTTAAGGTCATGCCACAACATCTCAATAGGATTCAGGTCAGGACTTTGACTAGGCCACTCCAAAGTCTTCATTTTGTTTTTCTTCAGCCATTCAGAGGTGGATTTGCTGGTGTGTTTTGGGTCATTGTCCTGCTGCAGCACCCAAGATCGCTTCAGCTTGAGTTGACGAACAGATGGCCGGACATTCTCCTTCAGGATTTTTTGGTAGACAATAGAATTCATGGTTCCATCTATCACAGCAAGTCTTCCAGGTCCTGAAGCAGCAAAACAACCCCAGACCATCACACTACCACCACCATATTTTACTGTTGGTATGATGTTCTTTTTCTGAAATGCTGTGTTACTTTTACGCCAGATGTAACGGGACGCGCACCTTCCAAAAAGGTTCAACTTTTGTCTTGTCGGTCCACAAGGTATTTTCCCAAAAGTCTTGGCAATCATTGAGATGTTTTTTAGCAAAATTGAGACGAGCCTTAATGTTCTTTTTGCTTAAAAGTGGTTTGCGCCTTGGAAATCTGCCATGCAGGCCGTTTTTGCCCAGTCTCTTTCTTATGGTGGAGTCGTGAACACGGACCTTAATTGAGGCAAGTGAGGCCTGCAGTTCTTTAGATGTTGTCCTGGGGTCTTTTGTGGCCTCTCGGATGAGTTGTCTCTGCGCTCTTGGGGTAATTTTGGTCGGCCGGCCACTCCTGGGAAGGTTCACCACTGTTCCATGTTTTTGCCATTTGTGGATAATGGCTCTCACTGTGGTTCGCTGGAGTCCCAAAGCTTTAGAAATGGCTTTATAACCTTTGAAATTGAACTCAGGTGTGATAAACCACAGTTAAGTTATTTTTTAACAAGGGGGGCAATCACTTTTTCACACAGGCCCATGTAGATTTTGAGTTTTTTTTTCTCCCTTAATAACATAAACCTTCATTTAAAAACTGCATTTTGTGTTCAATTATGTTATCTTTGACTAATAGTTAACGGTTTTTGATGAGCAAAAACATTTAAGTGTGACAAACATGCAAAAGAATAAGAAATCAGGAAGGGGGCAAATAGTTTTGCACACCACTGTATATATATATTATAACAAATATAAATGTGCTTTCTTTTGCACTTTTATTTAATCTTTCATCATAATTTGAGTTTTACCAAATGGTATATTTATTTTGTTACATTCCTCTGGGGGTAACAGGTGTAAAACACTGAATCATACGCCCTTAGGTGCTCACATGCCCTACATACTCACAGTGTTTGGACAGTGGCAGTGAGTTTCCTAGCAGTAAATCTGTCTAATCTCCCTTCCTACCACCCCCCCCCCCATTTTACTCATAATTAAGTCACAGGCCAGCATTGGGCAGGGGGAGGGAAAGCTCCCAAATGTGCATGCCACTGCTCACGTACAACTCAGACACTCATGTAGGGTGAACCAACGGTTGCTGTGGAAACAGACGGTGAAACCCTTTTTGTTTCTGGTACTTGTGTGAGTATCAAATTAAAACCTCAATGAAAAAAAAGGAACCCTGCAATTCATAATGAAAGGAATAACTCAGCACTTCACGCCCAAAATACCAGAATTGCAACAAAATATATATAACATTTTTAAATTTTACCCAAAATTTACACGTTCCACCAGCAATTTACAATATATTTACTGACTTGGAAATGTAAAATGTAATTTTTATCACACCTAAAATATTTTACACCTTCTGAACCACACACTGTATATATATCCTCTGGAATAGACTGCAAGCTCTTCAAGCACACCCCTCTTATTATCCTCCTATTTTATTCTGTAACAGTTTGTATGTATATTTATTTATATAGCGCTACTTGAGCAGGCTGAGATGTGTATTAAAACAATACAACTGAGAGGGGTCAACGCAATAATATAATATTAATAAATAAAAAATATAGTTATATTCAAGATTCAGTGCTAAGCGACTAGAACAGTTTCCTGCCAATAGAGCTTACAATCTAAGTGATTGACACAAGCAGGATTGAATTTATTGAAGGTAAACTGCTTTATACAAAAGTGTATTCCTGTTTAGCTAACTGGCACTGTATATACTGAATGATGATGATGTTGATTCATAATGTCAGCTGTCAGTTTAAGGAATGGTGTACTACTCACAGTCCCAGAAGGGCCATTTAATTTTCATGTCAAAAATAAAGAATTGTCATTGATTCATAATATTGCCATGATTTGGCTTCAGTTACAGAGTTACCTTTCCCGATTGGGTTATGTCATGCCACATTCAAATCAAATGGGGTGTAAATGAGCAGAACCTATTTTTAATTGTAAGATGAGTCACTACAGTACGTGAGCTTCGTGCCTTTGGCAATTTCAACTGTGTTACATGCAGAAACCATGCAGAGTATGATCCAGCAGCCTAAGCCCAAATAAAAGCAAGAAATATATTCACTAGCGATAATAATGATAATATTTATTTTATCAGTACATGTATGGGACTTATCTTTCCAGAATCCTCATGATTCTGGATAAGGAGTCTTCCCGTAATTAGATCTCTATACTTTGTCTACAAAAAAAATAATTCAGACAATAAAAATAAACCCAATATTATTTTTTTGCCTCCAATATTTTTGTTTGGATCAAGCACAAGCTACTGGTTTATTATTACAGAGAAAAAGGAAAGGATTTTCAAAAATTAGAAGAATTTGCTTTAAGAAGACTCTAGGGAATTGCATTATCAGTATTAAGGTGGCCATAGACTTTGCAATTACGATCTTTCTCGGAAAAGATCTTTCCAAGAAAGATCGTTCGTTTCAATACACACGTGTAGAGATGAATCGTCAGATATACAGGTATAAACAATAGCCAAAGGCACTCGATCAAAATTTTCCATCCAGCCCGATCGACGAGCCAACTGATATCCAAGTTTGGCTCTTTTCCCACGATACATGCAACGAATATCGTATGATATTATCGGTGCATCAATGGCTACCTTTACTTTTACTTTTACTATTAAGTGCTGGATTTGCAGGTTGCCTTTGCAGGGATTCCTTCTCATGCTTCTGTGGCTGTATGTAAAGAAGCTGCTGCTATCATTCTATCAGTGAGCATTCAATTAGGATGTGTCACCTTGTGTGGTCTTTCCCCCCCCCCACTCCCCCGCCCAGGACAGACTATTCTTGGAATGACATTCCCAGGGTGAAAAGGAAAGAAGGGCTGGTCTCAGGTTAAGGAATCCCCATCCCCCGAACTTCCATTAAAAAAATGTATCCAGTGTGTTATGGTTGCGTCCTAGATATGCTTATGGAAGGACAGATTTAATTGGAAGAAAATGTATTCAATTTATTCTTTTTCTTCTGTATATGTTATATTGGCTACTGCATTTTTCTATAATTATAATCTCAACGGTAAGGAAGAGAAGAGCGCTAACAATATGCCGCAAGGGGTTTTATTTACACCACAGATTTAATAATATAGTTGATATATTGTGACAATATCAGATCTTTGCTTTTATTTATTCTTGCTGCTACCCTGGTGCAATTTAGCACCTATGTAAGTAAATCAGCCCTGACATGTTTCAAAAAGATAGATACATGCACATTCCCTGGTCCCATGTTATATTACTTACCGTATATACTCGTGTATAAGCCGACCCGTCTATAAGCCGAGGTACCTAATTTACCTAAGAAAACTGGAAAAATGTATTGACTCGTGTATAAGCCTAGGGGCCCCATGTCAGATTTCAAAATGTGAATGTGTAAATGTGTAATCATGTTTTATGGCATAGAAATCTATCTAAAACTATTTAAAAGAGCCTCCCCATAATTCCATCAGCAGGAACATGACACTGCAAAAATATGCTTACCCTGAGAAGGATCAGTGTGGGCCAGGTTATAAACACAGTTCTCTAGCACAGACGCATAGTGATGCCACTGCTGATCCGACGGGGTGAAAACATCAAAATCCCTCATACAATGGCTGGAGAAATGTTCCCCTTTACACCCAGCACCCTGCGAGCCCTGCAGAGACAGAGGGAGCAACTGGAGAGCGAAGATCGAAGGAGAGCGTTGCCCAGCAGTGCGACCCCCTGTGACCCAGCCCCAGCAGGACTGTCTGTGACTGACTGTGTCGCCGCCCGGAGCAGGTCCAGGAGCTCCGGGCGGCGCGTCCTTCCCTGCCGGCGTTCGCTCCCAAAATGGCGGCGCCCATGGCCGCCACGTGCCGGCCGCTACCCACGTGGCGGCCATGGGCGCCGCCATTTTGGGAGCGAACGCCGGCAGGGAAGGACGCGCCGCCCGGAGCTCCTGGACCTGCTCCGGGCGGCGACACAGTCAGTCACAGACAGTCCTGCTGGGGCCAGGTCACAGGGGGTCGCACTGCTGGGCATATCTACGGTATGACCCGCGTATAAGCCGAGGTTGAGTTTTTCAGCACATTTTGGGTGCTGAAAAACTCGGCTTATACGCGAGTATATACGGTACTGTATTTATTATGCATGCAGGCACTTGTATATTCAAAAACAGAGTATTATTTAATTACAAGGTTATGATAATAAAATAGTTTTATGATTGTAACCTTGTAATTATAAAACTCTTGTTTTTGGCAATACTTGCACCTACATACAGTACATACATAATTAATAATACATGCATGGGACTTGTTATCCAGAATGCTCGGGACCCAGTGTTTTCCAGATAATGGATCTTTCTGTAATTTGGATCTCATGGAAACATTAAATAAATCCAACAAGCTGGTTTTACTTTCAATAAGGATTCTTTATATCTCAGTTGAGTGTTTTATTATTAAAGAAAAAAAATCAATCTTTAAAATATAAAAATGTGGATTATTTGGATAAAATGGAGTCAATGGGAGTTTTCTTGATAACGGATCCCATACCTATATAACATTTGTACTTGTTGCATTGCACTTGTTCTTTGGTTGGTCTTGGCTTTGAGTGCTCCCATAACCCTCTCTGTGTCCAACATATTATAAGGCTTATTTGCCCTTTCTCACATGAGGGTGTCAGCGAATGTGGGATATCCCTAGATTATTTCTGCTTCAGTCTTACACCTTATTCATTGAACAGGTACCTTTATCCTAGAGAGCGCACATACAGTATGCATTTATGTATATGATTATTTATAAACAAATATAGGCATTGGACCTGTTCTCCAGAATGCTCAGGACTTGGAGTTTTCTGGATAACGTATCTTTCCGTAATTTGGATCCTAGTCTACTACAAAATCATGTAAACGTTAAATAAACCCAATAGGCTGGTTTCGCTTCCAGTAAAGATTAATTATGTCTTAGTTTGGATCAAGTACGAGGTACTGATTTATTATTACAGAGAAAATATTTTTTAAAAATTTGGATTATTTGGATACAATGGAGTCTATGGCCTTTCCGTAATTCAGAGCTTTCTGGATAACGGGTTTCCGGATGACGGATCCCACACCTGTACTTATATTTGCAATTCTGTATATTGAAACGATACAGTACACATTTACAAAGCACAGATGGGGTGAACAGAGATGTAATAAATGAAAAGTAAATATACACAGTTTATAAAGAATAAATCCCAGGGTTTAAGAAGACACAGGAGGAGGTAGGACCCTGCCCTGAAGAGCTTGCAATGTGATACAGCTCAGTACATCCTACACTGTTCTGCTTGGTTGGAGGAAGGGAATATTTCCAGAGTATGTAGCTGTTGGAATTAAAGGTAAACGTTGCTATGCTATGCTCTATATTGTTCAACTAAATTTCCCTAAATATTTGAACCTGTAATCCAGCACCTGCAAGGCGTTTCTGTGCTTAATCTTATACTTATCTTATATCAAGGATCAGGCATTACAATCCTACTGGTTCAGGACAGTTAATAGCTTGTGACATCCACGCAGACCCGCTCCCTTCTCAGCAAAAACCAGTTTGACACGATTCGCACACACTTGTGACCAGGCTGTGCCTATTAGTATCCAACTGAGATTTCACAGTCATGCTGGAAAGTCATGTGGAAGAAAGTCATTGGCAAACAGCTCACTATAATGGGGCAATGTAGAAAGAGGTATGTAGGTTATTAACTCTAAAACCAATTATTATATCTAATACCAATTATTAGGTCTAATAACGCATACCAATTAGATGAATGCATTGAAACAAACAAATGGGTTCTTTAGACCTGCGCTTTTTTTTTACTTCTAAAATTCCCCCTGTCAAGAGCTAAAAGTGCTTAAAGGAGAATTCAAACCTGACTTTAATAAACCCCTACCCCCCTACCCTACATAGACGCCCCTCCCTCCTCCCCGCAGCCTAAGCGTTACCCCAGGCAAATGTCCCTAACGTTTTTCTCAAAAGAGTGCAGATTCAGGCATCGGCGTTCACGGGTACCATCTTCTTCTCTTTGGAAATCTTCGGAATGAGACCAGCATGGCAGCGCATGCGCACGTTGGAGCAATTTTCTGTTTTGCGACAACTGCGCATGCGGCAAAACTCACTAAAATTGACGAAGCGCTGGTCTCATTCCGAAGATTACCGAAGCGGCTGCAGATGGCACCCATGAACTCCAATGCCTGAATCTGCACTGTCAGTTTAAGGAACGATGTACTACTCAGAGTCCCAGGAATTTTCCTGTCAAAAATAAAGAATTGATTTTTAAATCAAATGGGGTGTAAATGGGCAGAACCTATTTTTCATTGAGAAATTAAAGATGAGTCACTACAGTACGTGAGCTTCGTGCCTTTGGCAATTTTAACTGTGTTTCATGCAGAAACCATGCAATGTATAATCCACCAGCCCAAGCCCAATAAAGCAAGAAATATACTCACTAGCCGTAATAATGATAATATTTATTTTATCAGTACATGTATGGGACCTATCTTTCCAGAATCCTCAGGATTCCGGATAAGGAGTCTTCCCGTAATCTACACTGAGGGGTAAGTAAAATGTTAGGGGCATTCGCCCGGGGTAACACTTAGGCTGAGGGGAGGAGGGAGGGGGGTCTACGTACAGTAGGGGGGTAGGGTTTTTTAACTTTAGGGTTTTTTAACTTTAGGGTTTAGCTCTCCTTTAAAGTGCCACTCTGTAGACAGGTAGGAATGTCATGTTACCTCTGCTAGAAGGGAACAGTAGGGAAAGCTATCTGTAATCCTAATCAGTGGTGTAACTAGATGTTACTGGGCCCCACAGCAAATTAATTTTAGGGCCCCAACATATCCAGAGGTTGTCCTGGTTTACTAATAGATGTTGAAATTGAGCATGATTTGGACCTCATGGGGTCCGTATACCTCCTGGGCCCCCCTGCAGCCGCAGGGTCTGCTTCCTCTGTAGTTACGCCCATGATCCGAATTCATTAAAGGGGCTGTTTGCTTAAAGTATGGTGTGTGATATTTTGAGACAATTTACAATTGGGTTTAAATTATTTAGCTTTTTATTCAGCAGCCCTCCAGTTTGCAGTTTCAGCAATCAGGTAGCTATGATCCAAATTCCCCTAGCAAACATGCATTGATTTGAATAAGAGACAGGAATATGAATAGGAAAGGCCCTGTATAGAAAGACGAGTAATAAAAACAACATTGTAGCCTTACAGAGCATTTGTTTTTTTTAGATGTGTTCAGTGATGCCTATTTGAAAGCTGGAAAGAGTCAGAAGAAGAAGGAAAATCATAACAAAACTATAAAAATCTGTTTGAGCAAAGGGCCACCTATCCTCTTATATTGAGGTGCTATGTGTCAGCTCTTGTGCCATGATAATATGAACACGCTGGGCAGCATTATTAACAATGGATATATGAGAGAATGGATGGATTGGGAGCAAGTGAAACAGAAGAGTTCCCTGTATGGCATAGATGCACCTTCAGAGAGCAGGTGAATTTAAATTATATCAACTTACTCAGCCGCCCTGAATCTCATGTTTCTCTTTTACTACATACCTATTGTTGGCCATGTCAGCATAAAGCTCAGTCCATAGAATGTGACCTGCTTTGGAGAATACAAACCTTTGCTTCATCAAACGTCCCTGCTGTATTAATGGCAACATAAAGCCTTAGCCCATTACATATATTTACTCACTTTATTTGGCATCTGTGTCAGATTCATGTGTGTTCTTGTATGAATACATAAAATGCAGTCAGCCTTAAATTCACTATTCAGACATAATAAAGTATTGACTCTCCTACACTAATTATCCTGTCCTGTCTCAACTTGATTACGTTAGAGATCTACAGACATAAGGATTGGGCTTACAAGAAACTAATCAGGCTATAAAATTGATAAACTGTATTACAGGTCCTCTTTCTGTCTATTCTATCATTCTTTTCACTGCCTCGTTCCTTACACATTTCCATCACTAACACAGGGTCACAAAAATACCCTCTAACATTGATGGAAAGACATTCAGATATAAATGTACAGTGTAATTGCAGAGCCAGGGTTGGGTAAGTAAGGGACTCAAGCAGTGGTGTAACTAGATATTACTGGGGCTCACAGCAAATCATTTTTTGGGCCTAGAGCTTGACCTGTTTTGCCAATTCTTATTGAAATTGTATATAAATTGGGCCTCATGAGCACTGGGGATACTGTTTGCTGGTTTAGAGTAGACCCTGCCCCATGTAGATAGCTTATATCAAGGGACACCTTTGCATAATCTGATAGGATATAAATGTTTATACATCAGTCAGTTTAATGTATTTTCTCCTTTAATATACATATATATAGTTATCATATCCCTGCCTTCTTAAGTGCCTCTTCTCTTGTGTAAACAATCCTAATTCAACCAGTCTTCATAACTGAGACTTTTTATATCCATTACAGCTATTGGATCCATTATCCAGAAACCCACTATTCAGCAAGCTCCGAATTATGGGAAGGCTGGCTCCCATAGACTTAATTTTAATCAAATAATTTACATTTTTTAAAAATGTCCTTTTTCTCTGTAGTAATAAAATGGTACCTTGTACTTGATCCCAACTAAGATATAATTAATCCTTAACGGAGGTAAAACAATCCTATTGGGTTTAATTAATGTTTACAATATTTTTTAGTAGACTTAAGGTATGGAGATCCAAGTTACAGAAAGATCCTTATCCAGAAAACCCCAGGCCCAGAGCATTCTAGATAACAGGTTTCATATCCATTATCAGCTTAGTCCTCTCAATTTCTCTATTTAACTACTTACTTACTTACTTACTAAGTACTTACTTAAAGCTGGAAATACTTACATTACACATTTTTAGGAATATATATATATATACATGTCATGACTTTAAAATAAAATGCATTAAAGGTCACACCTAAAATAATATCCAAATAATAATAAGTCAATTTTAAGCGAGAGGGGTAAATGACCTTGCTTGTTCTAATGGTATGCAGTTAGCATCACCTTCCTAGCCCCACTGGTATGTAAATTAGCATTTAATGAGCATTCCTTTTGTTCTACTGTTCTACTGCAAGTATGTTTAACATATATATATATATATATATATATATATATATATATATATAGGACAGACTGCGTTTTGGATGGAATAAGATTTCATATCATACATTTTGTTGTTGACATTATTATGACATTATTGTATTGAGTCACACCACATAGTACCGATTGGCTGAATCCCTTGATTTATAAGCCTTGTGGTCTAAGGGAGAGCCCACTGAAATAAAAACATGTGTAAATAATTCAGTTTATCTGAATAACTAAGCTCTTTAGATGAGAAATTAAGACACTGCGGGGCTCATTTATTAACGCAGCGCAGTGCTAAAAAGAGCGCAGTGGCCTGACATTTGCCCAGCGCATGCGAGTATTTAATAATGTAGCGCACGATACCTTAACAGTGCGATTTTGTGCGCTAATGTAGGTGCGACTTGTGAAACTGTGTGAAACTGCGTATCAGCTGTCGCAGTGCTTATAATAAATTGTGCGCACAGGAAGATACCGCAAAGGTAAGGATTAGTTGTGCTCATGTATGAATGCGCTGCTTTAATTAGTTGCGTCACATATTGCGCATATTGTGTTCACTTAGACGCATCTGCATTTGTTTCTGTGCTAATATTTGTTTGGTTGCAAAGGTGTTTAGCCTACCTGATACCCTTAAAGGAACCTTGGTCAATATAAACATGTTGGGTGGAAGGCGTGGTTAATATGCACTTTACAGGGGTTGTTCATCTTTGAGTAAACTTTGAGTTAACAAACATCCCCACCAACAGCAGCACCATTGTATTTGCCAGAACCCAGTTTAGCAGTGTGGCTCTGCTAGCGCAGCTGGGCAGGAATGCGCATTTTGAAGAGCGTTACTATTACGCCACAAAGAGGCAGTCGTAAAAATTGTGGTGCTGTTGACCGGGTGCAGTTTTGCACATATACAGACGCAAATCTGCGACGGCCGCAGTGCAAGCGCATTGTAGCCACGCCCACAGCCACGCCCCTAACAACCACGGCATCGTTTGCGACATAAATGCCCAATCTTTTGCGCAATGCGCATAAACAAAACCATCGCAAAAGCTCTGTGTTATGCGCAATATCACGCAAATATATTAGCGATCACACTCGTGATGTCGCAGACAATCTTTTGCGTCCACTTATGCGCTGCGCTGCGTTAATAAATGAGCCCCTGCATTTCCTAAGAATAAAGTGAAAAGCAGTAACCTCAAACTCACTGCCCCTGCCCACACCCTCATATCAATACAAAGCAGAGAAACGGAGAACACTGCCATTCTCTCATGTCAATGGAATGAGCACCAGGGAGGGTTTTCCTTTGCCTTTGTTTAATAATATTTTAAATTCATCTAATAGCTCTTTTTTACTGCACAGCCAGGTCAAGGGCATAACAATCCACAGTCTCGTCCCCTAGATTATTATTCCACTGTTACTATAGGCACCATCTCTCCCTACTATACCTGCTATCCCACAGTCACACTCCCTTCCCAGAGACTATTATCCCACTGTTACTATAGACACCATCTCTCCCTACTATACCTGCTATCCCACAGTCACACTCCCTTCCCAGAGACTATTATCCCACTGCTACTATAGGCACCATCTCTCCCTTCTATACCTGCTATCCCACAGCCACAGTCCCTTCCCAGATACTATTATCCCACTGTTACTATAGGCACCATCTCTCCCTACTATATCTGCTATCCCACAGCCACAGTCCCTTCCCAGATACTATTATCTCACTGTTACTATAGGCACCATCTCTCCCTACTATACCTGCTATCCCACAGCCACAGTCCCTTCCCAGATACTATTATCCCACTGTTACTATAGGCATCATCTCTCCCTACTATACCTGCTATCCCACAGTCACACTCCCTTCCCAGAGACTATTATCCCACTGCTACTATAGGCACCATCTCTCCCTTCTATACCTGCTATCCCACAGCCACAGTCCCTTCCCAGATACTATTATCCCACTGTTACTATAGGCACCATCTCTCCCTACTATATCTGCTATCCCACAGCCACAGTCCCTTCCCAGATACTATTATCTCACTGTTACTATAGGCACCATCTCTCCCTACTATACCTGCTATCCCACAGCCACAGTCCCTTCCCAGATACTATTATCCCACTGTTACTATAGGCATCATCTCTCCCTACTATACCTGCTATCCCACAGCCACACTCCCTTCCCAGAGACTATTATCTCCCTGCTACTATAGGCACCATCTCTCCCTACTATACCTGCTATCTCACAGCTACAGTCCCTTCCCAGATACTATTATCCCACTGTTACTATAGGCACCATCTCTCCCTACTATACCTGCTATCCCACAGTCACACTCCCTTCCCAGAGACTATTATCCCACTGTTACTATAGGCATCATCTCTCTCTACTATACCTGCTATCCCACAGTCACACTCCCTTCCCAGAGACTATTATCCACTGCTACTATAGGCACCATCTCTCCCTACTATAACTGCTATCCCACAGCCACAGTCCCTTCCCAGATACTATTATCCCACTGTTACTATAGACACCATCTCTCCCTACTATACCCGCTATCCCACAGTCACAGTCCCTTCCCAGAGACTATTATCCCACTGTTACTATAGACACCATCTCTCCCTACTATATCTGCTGTCCCACAGTCACAGTCCCTTCCCAGAGACTATTATCCCACTGTTACTATAGACACCATCTCTCCCTACTATACCTGCTATCCCACAGTCACACTCCCTTCCCAGAGACTATTATCCCACTGCTACTATAGGCACCATCTCTCCCTTCTATACCTGCTATCCCACAGCCACAGTCCCTTCCCAGATACTATTATCCCACTGTTACTATAGGCACCATCTCTCCCTACTATATCTGCTATCCCACAGCCACAGTCCCTTCCCAGATACTATTATCTCACTGTTACTATAGGCACCATCTCTCCCTACTATACCTGCTATCCCACAGCCACAGTCCCTTCCCAGATACTATTATCCCACTGTTACTATAGGCACCATCTCTCCCTACTATACCTGCTATCCCACAGCCACACTCCCTTCCCAGAGACTATTATCTCCCTGCTACTATAGGCACCATCTCTCCCTACTATACCTGCTATCTCACAGCTACAGTCCCTTCCCAGATACTATTATCCCACTGTTACTATAGGCACCATCTCTCCCTACTATACCTGCTATCCCACAGTCACACTCCCTTCCCAGAGACTATTATCCCACTGTTACTATAGGCACCATCTCTCCCTACTATACCTGCTATCCCACAGTCACAGTCCCCTCCCAGAGACTATTATCCCACTGTTACTATAGGCACCATCTCTCCCTACTATACCTGCTATCCCACAGTCACACTCCCTTCCCTGAGACTATTATCCCCACTGTTACTATAGGCACCATCTCTCCCTACTATACCTGCTATCCCACAGTCACACTCCCTTCCCAGAGACTATTATCCCACTGTTACTATAGGCACCATCTCTCCCTACTATACCTGCTATCCCACAGTCACAGTCCCCTCCCAGAGACTATTATTCCACTGTTACTATAGGCACCATCTCTCCCTACTATACCTGCTATCCCACAGTCACACTCCCTTCCCAGAGACTATTATCCCACTGTTACTATAGGCACCATTTCTCCTTACTATACCTGCTATCCCACAGTCACATTCTTTCTCTTCTTCCAGCAACATCTGGCCAAGCTGTGGGTTAAAACTGTAATTTTAAAGTGTAGCAGCTTATCATAATGCCAGCCTATAAACATGTAAAGGTATGCTACTTGGCATCAGTTTACTCTAAAGTTCTTCTTCATTGTATAATTGTTCAAATGTATGATTCGCTCTCTTTCTGGCCCCTTGGAGATCCATGGATTTAGTATAGAGAGGGTTTCATATTTCCACCCCTCCTGCCTGCTGCAAGGTTTGATCTATCCCTGCTGCTTCAGAGTAGCATATCGCTTGGGAATGTTATTACAGCCTTTCAGTTCCACTGCAGCCTTACAATACGTATAAAGTGTAAATGTCAGGCCGGGCTGAGGTCTGCCCATGTGACAAGGAGACTGCTATTAGTTACTGGGAACAACCTGGGATGCCTAAAGCAAATATTGGCAAAGCTGTACAACCAGTGTTTACCTTTATGAAATGGAACAATTCTTTAATTTATAATTTATTTCTCAGTGAATTTAATGTGCACTCTCTGCACTGAGTGAATATACATAATGAATAAAGCAATAAAGGCCATAACCAATTGTATTTTTACCTATTGTTCTTTGCTGCCCTCGAAGAATCATTGTATAGAATGTATGAATCATTATATAAAGGGATACAGCAAAAGAACTGTATTGGTTGGGTGAAAAGGGCTAAAAGGAGCTAAAAAGACATGTAAATGAGCAACTAGGCATCCAGAACCACTGATTTAATAGCTCAGATACAAGTCTAATAATTCAGAACCATAAATCTAAATCTGAAGCCTTCCTAGTAGGAACCCTGGAAGGTGCCATCTCCCATGTGCATAACATAACTAGGAATCTGGCAATGCTAAATAGATAAAGCAAAAGGGCTAAAGGAGCATGTGTGTCACTGAATGGGGAGGCAACATGAAATCCAAACTGGGCTTGACAGTCTCATGTGCTTCCCTGGATCCACAGCTCTGTGCACTTCAGTAAATGTGGCAATTTGGATGAAGAACCATTGGGGAATTGAATAACTGGTATACAGAAGTCAGTGCACATCAAAGAATTTGGTACCTGGGAAGCAAAGCCCATAACCATCAGTAAATTAAGCAGCTGGGAGGTCCATGAACATCAGTAGATTTGGTAGTTGGGATGCAGAAGCCCATGGGCATTATGTGAATTTAAAAGTTGGGATGCAGAAGTCCATGGGCATTGGGTGAATGTGGTAGTTGGGATTGAGAAGCCCATGGGCATTGGGTGAATTTGGTAGTTGGGATTGAGAAGCCCATGGGCATTGGGTGAATTTGGTAGTTGGGATTGAGAAGCCCATGGGCATTGGGTGAATTTGGTAGTTGGGATTGAGAAGCCCATGGACATTGGGTGAATTTGGTAGTTGGGATGCAGACAAGGTATTAAGTCAGCACCTATCCCTTCCAATTCGCTTCAACAGTTTCCACCTCCAACTTGTTCACCGAATTATGTATCATAGACAGCACCATTCATGGGTTTCTTTTTTTGGTATCTGGGTGAAAAAGCCCATGTGATGGGTGACTCTGGTAGTTGGGAAGCAGAACCCATCTCTGCAGCTCACATACAGAAGCTCAAGGGCATCAGGGAGTTATAAGTAAGTACATTTGGTATCTGGGTCTGCTGTAAAAGCCCCCGCCCTCCATGTACATCAGTGAATTAGGTAAGTGCAGAGATGAATGTGAATCTAATGACAGTAAGTGGAACCAGGCTGGAGTATTAGTGATGTACAGACACATTCCAACACAGAAGGGCGAGCTCACGTGAGCGCGGGGGGAGATGTCTCTCCTGAACTCAACCATCTAAGGCACCAGGGGGAACAGCTCCAAGCCCCGCCTTCGCTCTCTCCGATTGGCTTTGCCTCCGTCCTCACCCTCACACACCCCCTTACAGCAGCCAATCCGACTTCTTGCCGGTTCCAGTAAAGCCTAAGCCCCCCTAGAGTGAATCACAAGGGAACCGTAACCAAACGTGTAACAGCTTGTATCCAGCCTTTCTGTACAATGTATTCAATTCTATACTCCTTACATCAGAGGCAGCCATTATGTATATCGCCCCCTCAATATGCCGTACAGTCCTGTCACGCAATATGAAGGGGATGAAGCAGCGCTCCATTTAAAGCGACACGATCCCCACACTGCCACTCAATGAGCAGATATGACTGCTGCTAATAAGATATAGGGAATAAGTCATGCTGTAGATAGGACTATACGTTAGCAGGCGGTTGCGTCAGAAACAACTAACACTCATGTGCGACGTGACTCACGCCTTTGTCTTCTCCAGACACTGAACAGTTAAAGGACAGGCTGCTCTGACGTCACTGGGGGCTTGGCGGAGGGGCGGGGCATCACTCGCTGAATGGGGCACATTGTAAGCACAGTGACACAAAAAAGCCGGCAGTGCTGAGAGATACGCGCCACCAGAGACAGACAGACGGACTGACTGACACACACACAGAGGCAAGAGAGAACCAGCGAGCCGGCCTGAGAGATCCTGGAAGAGAAGGTCCCTAGGCTGAAGAGACATGATAGCCTCCCACTTGCTGGCATATTTCTTCACTGAGCTCCACCATGACCAAGTTCAGAAGGTATAATGTAATATAATTATATAATGTCCTATGTGTATGTAGAATGATGTGTATATCGTGTGCATGTATAGAATATGTCTATAATGTCTATATTACATGCAGCCCTTTAACTAATGTGCAACTACAGCAGCAGCAGCGGACAGTGTAGTTCGGCCGGCACATCCTTGGGGGTCACGTGTCCCGGGAGCATCACCCTGTGCCGATTTTATTTTATTCCACAACATATGATTGTGCCAGGCTGCTGCTATACATTAGTGCAATAGCTCTGGGGGGGGTGCTGATTTTGGGGAGCCCCACCCCGTCCTATGATGCCTGCACTTGTCCCTGGGGGAGAGGAGAATGTGAGACGGGTGAGGAGCGATAGTTGATGGCTTATATAATGTGACGTCTCCCTAGGGGGCTAATAAGTACAGTCCTGGCTGATGCGACAGTGCGGGAACCCTAAGAACCCTGGAACCCGAAGCAGCAGCCTGACAATACAATCGCTCTTCATATATACACATATCTCTACACGTTGTTATAATGCGGCTGCTGCTGTTGGGTGGCCGGCACTAGTCACTCATACTGTAAGGCGAGTTGGCAACTGACGCTGGCGAGTACAGACGGAGAGGGGTCGGAGAGGGATGCTGCCCCTCACTGGGAGGCTAGGGGAGGGGGCGGGGAGGATAAAGTGGGCCAATTGTAAGCCCCCCTCCTCCTCCTCCTCTCCCAAAGCTCTCAGCAGTTTCAGCACCCATAGTCCTGTCTGATGAAGGTCAAACCGAAGCAGCGATTCTATAAATCATTATCATCATCACCTATAGATCTACCTGCTCTGCTGTGAGCCGGCCCCAGATTCGGCTGCTCATTAACCTTTAAGATTTTCCTTTGCTGGGTGTCAGTACTTCGATTCCCAGCATCCCCTTACAGCCCTCGTCTCTCATTGGATGCTAGAAAGCAAAGGCGGGGCCGCGCAGGTTTCATGCCAGGTGTATAGTTCTGCCCCAATATCTGAGGTGTCCAGTCTGGTCTGGACTCGGAGTCAAAATGGGCCCTGACATTCCAATTATAGAGAGGTCCAATCAGCTTCCACCAGCCCACTAAATAATGACTTTTTATGACAAATTTGGCAGCCCCTCTGGCATTTGCAAGAACCCACAGATTACCAGTCCAGGCCTGACTGGGAGTCGAAATAAGCCCTGGCATTTCAGACACACAGAGGCCCAAACAACCCCCCCCCCACCAGCCCACTAAATAGCGACTGTCTATGGTATCTTAGAGCAGCCTCTCTGGCATTTACCAGAACCAACAGATTGCCAGTCCGGCCTGTGCCCAGTAAAAGGGCTAATGAGAGAAGTCAGTGGGCCTGGAGCTGAGGGATAAATATAAGGCTGTGACGTTTAATCTTGAGATCACAACGCTGAGCTTTAAAGCAGGAGGGCACGTGCAGGGAGGGCAGATCATGGGCACATTGGAAGGCAAGAATAATCAGCAACATGCAATCTCTGTATCTGGGGAATCTCTGTAATAGTTATATCCATATCCCATGCATTCTAGTATAATATGTATCAGGCTGGGGGTGGAGGTGGGAATAGTCAACCCCCTCCTTCTAGTTATTGTCTTACCCTCGGAAGTGGGATTTCCTTCCCGGTATTTGTAGTAGAGGTAGGGTTTCCACCTTTTTTAGAAAAAAAATACTGGCCCCTGCATCCTTCGAGAAAGATTCCATGAATACCGAACCAAATCCTAATTTGCATATGCAAATTAGGGGTGGGTATGGGAAAACATTTTTACTTACTTGTTTTGTGACAAAAAGTCACACAATTTCCCTCCCCACCCCTAATTTGCATATGTAAATTAGGATTTGTATTTGGCTCGGCCAGGCAGAAGGATTTGGCGAATCCTGCTAAAAAAGGCCCAATCCTGGCCGAATCCCGAACCAAATCCTGGATTCGGTGCATCCCTAATTGATAACATTGGGATCGACCATAATTTTTACCGGCCAGGCAAGTAAAATACTGGCCCTAAGCAGAGGGGATGCTGCTCACATCGCATTTATATCTGATGGCACACGAGAAAATGTCAGCGACCAATAATGAAGATCCCTGAGTTATTAGATTTTTGATTAGTTGCAAATGCACCAACATGTCTGGTGGCAAAATGATCAGGCAGCAAAACTGCTCATCAGGGGCTGCTGGGAATTGTAGTACAGCAGCATCTAGTGTCACAGGTTATTCTTTACTAGTAGCAGCTGATCCATTGCTTGTGACTGTGCAATATAGTGACTATATAATGTATGGATGTAGAGGCATCCAGAGGTGGAATGAGATCTGCATAACATCATCAATACCCAATACCTTCTATTTAAAGGGGCAGTAATATCCTTCTTATATAACCCATTACACTATTTGAGAGCTCAGGCTTCTCTCTGCATCATGCCCCAGGTGGGGGAGGGAGAAAGACCTGTCAGCAGTAGCATCACACCTCACCCTCTGTGCCTGCAAAATCCTGCAGTAATGGGTGTAACCATATTCATTTCCATTCGACTAGGTGTACACTCACTTATCTTAGGAAAAACAGTTGTTACAATTCTATCTGTGAGGTAATGAAGCCACCTCACAGAAAGCTGGCAGCCATTTTGTGTTCCCAAGGAGTCCCTCTGGTACTACATTCTGCTAAATGCCTGTTTTTTGAAGGGCTGTAAACTACATCACCTCAGCCAGCGCACACAACATATTATGGTGTGCATAAAGAATTTTGTGTGAAAACGCAACATTTTGTATTAATTCTGACCTGAACACACAGTTATTAAAAAAACTGTGCACACAAGTATAAAATGTGCGCACAAAAGAATTTTGAATTCCGAGAAGGGAACATTACTTCCAAATATAAGGGAAGGGAGAAAGGGCAAACACTGCACCCTGGCACTGGCATTTACAAATGAATCCATTAGTAATATGTGGTCCACATTTTATAGAATGAAATTAATAAGCTTCATTTGGCTCTCAGGGGATGCTGGGGGTTGTAGTTGAAATGAGAGGGTAATGGATGAGTGTTAGGAGATTGCTGACAGAAATCACAAAGGGGAGAAGCAGAGCACGTAGCAGTACGCTTCAGGGGGAATTGACTGTATTTATTTTAGTAGTCAAGTGCACAGGCGTCCCAGAAATGCATTTGTCAGGGGGAAAGGGGAAGGCTCAACATACCCATCTCCTTCTTTGTGCCACACATGTGATTTGTGTATAATTGTAACCTTACTGTCCTGTTCCCGTGCTGGGGGTCTGTTGTGCTTTAGAGGGGTACAAGAAGGGTTGTCTGCCTATTGATTTTCTGTTAGTGGGGCCTCACACCAGGGCTATAACGTGGGATAGTTTGTGTAATAAGGCAAGATGATGGCAGCAATTAAATTAAATTTACTAAAGGACTTCTGGGATAATATATATATATATATAGCCTTCTATCATGCCTTAGTGACAAGGTACGGAAAATGGCTTCTGCCCCTTTTACATGGAATTTCCTTGGTTTTCACATTCTGAGAAGCAGGCCATTATTAGGCTCAAGAGAGCAGCCCTTCACACCCCCTCGCAATTCATTCAGTTTGCATAAAGTTATGAAACCAGATCCCTGTCAGCTCAGTGGAGGAAGTCCGAGTGACTCACTTTCTCTGCAACATCACAGAAACTTGACGGAAATGCCACGCTGCTCAGCCAGACATTGTTCTTAGGAAAGCATGTGATGCTTGGAGACAGGAGGCAGAGCACTTAGACTCATTGTGTAACTTTAGAGTGCTCAGAGCTTTGCCCAAGGTGTGCCATTGCGCAAGACCATTGTTATGCTAACAATTTTTTTTTTTCATTTTCCATGATGGATCTGCCACACTGTTTAGCAATACGTCAGTTTTTCAAAGGCTCTCAGGATCAATGCCAAATTCAAATATGTATAAGAACTAACTTACTGAGCTGAGAATTTCCACTTTATCCATGTAAAGGTGGCCATACACGGATAGATCCGCTCGTTTGGCGATGTCGCCAAACGAGCGGATCTTCCTCCGATATGCCCACCTCAAGGGCAAATACACAGTATACAACTTAAGGTGGCCATACACTGAGAGATCCGCTCGTTTGGCAATGTCGCCAAACGAGCGGATCTCCCTCCGATATGCCCACCTTGAGGTGGGCAATATCGGGCAGATCCGATCGTGGGCCCTAGGGCCCAACGATCGGATCCTAGCATTTACAAACGGGCGGTCGGATCGCTGGACCGCATCAACGAACAGATGCGGCCGCGATCCGACAGGATTTTTAACCCCATCCGATCGAGATCTGGCCGACTTTCGGCCAGATCTCGATCGGGGAAGCCCGTCGGTGGCCCCCATACACGGGCCAATAAGCTGCCAACACGGTCTGTCGGCAGCTTTTATCGGCCCGTGTATGGCCACCTTTACACTGACCATACACAAAAATCATATGAAACAAAAGGGGTAATTTTTCAGTGTACACAGTGCATTGTAAATGCCTCTGCAGAGCAAAGACCTGCAACATGCACCATGGGACCTAGTACTACCAATGTTGTCCCTTAACTACCCTCTATGGGGGCCTCCCAAAAATCTGACAGATAGTTATCAGATAGGCTTGAAAATTGTCCAGGTAAGGACCACTGATGCAGTCCTTGCCTGATAGGTCTCCTTCCTGCAGTATCTGATCTGATTGTTTGTGCCCAGGCCAACAACTGGACAAGTCTGATTTGGTCCAGCATTAGGGTGTCTGGGCAGTATAGGTCAGGCATTGGCAACTTTAGCCCTTGAGGCAGTGATGAACTATAGCTTGCAGTCATCCTTTCTCTGACACCCAAAGTTCAGAAGAGGAGAGATGTTGGCGTTTCTAGTACGATGCAGGGTTTGTGCTTAATTAAACAATAAGGTAAATATAATAAAAGTATATATCTCACATAAAAAGAGTGAATTTAACAAGACTTTGTTCCATTTCTATCACGGCTTTTATAGTCTTGCCATACTGTAATTGCTATCACTATTATCTGGGGATTAAACTGATCTCTCGGAACTGATGACGCCATATCCTGGAAATCCGACCCCTTCTGGCCTACATGGATCTCGCTAAATGCTTAGATGTAACCAGATGCAATATCCTTGCAGGAAATTATTCAGGGTGCAGCTCTTTGTTAGGGTTTTGCAATGTAGGACTGTTATCTGTATGTCTCTACTCTTAATATACCTTTTCTAATCCAGCTACCAGCTATCTGATTGCCTGCCCTTCCATGGTGTCAGTGGCACTGCATATGCTCTCAGTGCTCTGGGTAGCTGCTTACTGAGCATGTTGAATATTAATTGACATACTAGGCCTTATTTATGAAGTGCAGGCAGGATGCAGAGTGAAAAAAAACAGACTAAAATCAACTTATTACACCCATAGGCATATTTCTTTGCTTTCTAGAATAGAATGCAAAGACCTGCAATTCTCTAATGAATACAGCTCTGCTGATGGTTTCAAATGGGGTGGTACATTGGTGTCCCATGGAGGCCCCCTAACTTTCACATTATTTCAGTTCAAGGCTTCTGGCAGCTTTCATACTGCAATGGAAGATAGTCACATAATGAATATAAACAGAATTTGTTTGGTGACACATCAATAAAAATTTACCCTGAAAAATGTAAAATAAATTGGAACTGTAGGAACAATAGGGTGGAATCTTCATATAAGTTCTCCTTTTTCTCCAGGTGGACAAGTATCTATACCACATGCGTTTGTCTGATGAGACACTCTTGGAAGTGTCCAGCCGATTTGAGAAGCAAATGGAGAAAGGGCTCGGGGAAGAGACCAGCCCCACCGCCTGCGTGAAGATGCTGCCCACATTTGTACGATCCACCCCAGATGGGACAGGTAGGAAATGGAGACAGCTGCTGTAGGAAATTTTTAGAACAGGATTGGACCTTCTTCATTTTATATTTCACTCATAAAAAGGCAGGTTATAAAACACAGTTCAATGTTCTGTCTGGCTTGCCCAAGGTTAAACAAAGCTCATACAGGTATGGGATCTATTATGTGGAATACTTGGGGATGGGGTTTTCTGGATAAGGAGTCTATCAGTAATTTCATTCGCCATAAAAGACATTTAAACATTAAATAAACCAAATAAGATTGCTTTGCCACCAATAGGGCTTCTTGCAGCTTAGTTACCATCAAGTGCAAAGTACTGTTTTATTATTACAGAGAAAAAGGAGATTATTAAAATAAAAATTTAGAATTTTTTGCTTACATTGGACTTGGTTAGGGATCCCCCAGCTGTCACAGAACGGAACTTTCGATTTCCATTAATTACAGTCCAGTATATAAAATAATTAGCATGATGCCAAAACCAGGAGCAAATATGAGCGCTGAAAGAAGAGGCACTATATAGACGATGCAACTGGTGGGTCATGCACAGGCACAACAAACTGACTGACTATAGTATGATATAGCTTATACCCAAACTAAATTGATTTAGGCAATTATATTCAGCAAATGCAGGTAGGATATCAGCAGACTGGGTGGATCTGCTATTATAATCTAGTTCCTTGTTTGCTGAATGATACTCCAGTTAATGTTTGGTTGTTAAGATCGAATAAGGGCTGTCTGAGTAACCAGAATGACTAACAAAAGATAATAATGGGTAAGAGGAGCAGATCTGCCCAGTCTGGCATGCTGGCAGCTTGTTCAGTTAAACAAGAACAGAGCTGCCTTGGGACATTTGTTTGCCCATCTCTCTCTGTCCAAGAGAAAAATGTTTCAGTGGAAATTCACATGGCCCACCAGGGAGCAGTGTCATAGTGCATTTTAGGTGCCTACGGAGGAAAGATAGGTGTTAATTCTCTACCATATTTGACGCTGCATAAATGCTTAAGATAATAAAAATGCATTTCTTATTTACCACCTAGGGGCCTTTTGTTTGGCAAACCTGTTTTACAGGTATCCCGGCACCTCATTGCTAATTTGCAGTCACAAGACTTCTTAGTAAGAATACAGCTGCATCTTAACCCCAGCTGTTATATAAAGGAAATGGCTTGCAAGCCTTATTGACACATAGTTGAGTTGAGAAACCCTGGTTAAACAACCCTGACTGTTGTTATGCACTATCCACCTGGCACTTCCACTCTTGTCATGATGATTAGGTGTCAGTATACCCTGCGATTACCTAAAACCGTGCCAGATCAAACACATCAGTTTCTATGTAAACATTTGCCGGTGCACCAACCATTCTTAGGCATAATCCTACCTAGATCTGTACACAAATAGACCAACCCAGCATTTCTGTTGCCCAAGCAAGGTTTTGTCAGCTTTTCCATTAGTCAGTGTCTCACTGGATCCCCTACTGTATATTTCCTGGGCCCCTTGACAGTCACTAGGTCTGCTTCTTCTATATTTACACCCCTGAGACTGACCTGAATCAGGCCCAAAACAACCTGAAATCCAGGGCCCTTTATCACATCAGGCGTATGTAAATAGTGCTAAATAATAGGGTACAAGCACACACAGGACCCATAGATCATGGTAGTAGTGCTGCCTTGGCTGGGGCAATTGCAGGTCAGGTGAGTATTGCTTGAAACTATGGCACTAAATGTTTTCAAGCAATAGTATATTGACCCGTAAGTGCACTGATGGGGTCAGCATAATTACTATAAATGTCTTTGTTAGTGCTTTTCCACACTCCTGCGAGCAAAACCAGGTCCCTCTGAGTGATAAATATGGGCCTAGGTTAAAGGACTGGGAGAGTTAAATGAATGCTGGCTGCTTTTAATTTGAATGGCTGCTTCACTGTATCAGAACAATGGTCTCGGGCAGAGTCATCCGAGCATAGCACATTCCCTGGCTGAAATAGAATGGTGCTAGAAAGGTCACAGCAGGCCTGGAAAATGATGCCTGCTCAGATAAATATGTCTTTGCTTCTGAAACCCATTATTAATGACCAGAAAGAACCATGTGACCCACCCTGTCTACCCTTTATGTGACGGCCAAAATACAACGGCCTCCAAGGCATTATTTTAAAGACATATTCACTGTAAGTAACAAAAGTAAGGTGGTTAACGTCATACAATCTTATGTAACATCCTTCTTTTTGGATTGCATACCGGTATCCTTCCTTGATTATGAAAACAAACTGACTTTTGTTTGCACTTTGGGCAAGTTTGCAGCCAGCATACAAGTATAGATTGTGTGCACGAGGCTTAAAAAATCTTCATTTAAAGAAGCAGCACCACTTATTTACTGATTTGTAAATCAAAATGACTAGACAGAGCTGCAATTAAGGGGGGTTCAAGGAAAAAGGACCCTGTGCCCCCTTTTTTGTATGTCTGAGATTTTTTTTGCAGCTTAAACAGATCACAGATCTCTATTCTGGTAAGGGATTCCATCTGTGTAATTGTGTTTATAATAAGACAAGACGTGTCAGCAGCTTTAGTTTTTAAATGACTCCCAACAGAATTCAGCTGAGCTATAAGGGTTATAGTTCAGTAACAGCTGGAGAGGTACATGGATTCTAAATAATGGTGCCTCAGACAAGGTGTATAGCCCAAGGTCTAACTACTGCTAAGAACAACTCTGTCCCTAGAATAAATGTTTTGCTTTATCTCGCTTCCAGAAAATGGAGATTTTTTGGCCCTGGATCTTGGAGGGACGAATTTCCGTGTGCTGCGGGTGAAAGTGTCTGATAATGGAATGAAGAAAGTGGAGATGGAGAACCAGATATATGCTATCCCAGCAGAGCTCATGCGAGGCAGCGGAGAACAGGTGAGAACATGGCAGGAATATATGTACCGGTAAGTATACTTACATATGCTGTGAGGAGGAACAGTGTTCCAGTGGGCTGGAACCCTGGACAGTTATATTAAAAGTTAACTTAAAGGTGAACCATACATTTAATTAAAGAAATTTAATTTATACTAGATACTGTATAGAATAGTTAGAACATATTTCCACATGTTATTTAGAAAAGAGATACAATTCAAACATTTTTAGTCTCGTGAACTCTATGCACTCAGTCCCACAGTTCCCAGGGAACTATACACCGGGGAAGAGAGTGTGGGGATATAATTAGCATACAGATATCTCTTTCTTTGGTTAGCGTTTCCTAGCACACAGTGATGCCTGTGTATCCAGTTGTGGCCCAAAGTACCAGTAATTAAAAATAGTAGATCAGCAAAAAATAACAAAGAAGCCACTGATGCATACATAGAGGGGAGCCTATGCTGGCCAGATATCTCCAGCAGTTGCTTCATAGGTTATATAGTCATAAGTCAAGTTCATTCCCATTTAGAAACTCTGCAACCCTGACAGATCTAATCATGAAAGAATTATGTGTCCCCTTGAGAATCTGCCTTCTTCAGCACCAATCCCAGCCCACTTGCACTAATTGGACTAAGTATCAATTTTCTTTTAATCCGGTTGTCTGGCTAAAATACCAGTCCCAGTTCAGACCCTGGTGTATTCACTGCATGTCTTATTCAGTTCACTGCTTTGCTCTGATATGTTTTATCAAGGGAATTGTAAATAAAGCAGGAGCTTTGTACTGAGAATTCTGGCCAAGTCATTGAGGTTTTTTTTTTAATATAAAAATAGGGCAGTAGGATATAATTAGAGGTCTTTACATATAAATGGAGAATGGGAAAGTTTGAAAGATAAGTTTTTGAGCTGTCATTCTTGCCACTTGGTTACTGGGTTAAACGTTTTCAGTTCAAGTCCCCCCTTGATCTGGGTCCTCTTGACTCAAAAAAAGTACAGATATAGAAACACATCAGAGTATCAGTCATTGAGTCATAGTTTCAAGAGTAAATAGATATTCACTGATAATTAAAGCCTTACTGACCTCCAAGCTTGGCATTTAGGTGTATCTAAGAGCCAAATGGTAATTTTCACCAGTTCTCACCCATAACAGACCTTTATCCCCCCCTGGATTCAATCACTCATGGAGTATCAGATGGTTGTCATTAGCTTATGACCCTGTTGTACTTAATGAAAATATTTTTTCCATGTTTGCAGCTTTTTGACCACATTGTAGAATGCTTGGCCAGCTTCATGGAGAAGTTGAACATCAAGGACAAGAAACTGCCTTTGGGATTCACTTTTTCCTTCCCCTGTCACCAGACCAAACTGGATGAGGTAAGTTGTGATTAAGTGGACCAGAAACAAAACATTAATTCCTTAACAATTTGACTGTTTACATTTGGCTGTATACTTTACAGCAGGGGTATTAATATTTATGCCCCTGAAATGTGCACCAAGCAAGATTTAGAAATTAATAATATTAACATTATAATTATTTTGATGAAATAACTTCCTCATGATAGTACAGCATCAGCAGAAACACCTTCAGTATGGACCTTTTCAACTCTCAACGTAAAAGCCATGTATTGGCCAAATTATTTGTTGTCATGAATTGAGGCATTCTCCAACAGCTGTTAAATATACAGAGAATAATTTGCAGGGCTGCAAGTAGGGGTAGGCAGCAGAGTCATCTGGCTAGAGTGCAACTATTTTGCAGTTCCAATAAATATTCGCTCAACTGGAGTCTCTCCCTTCTGTAGAGTATTCTAGTGAACTGGACAAAAGGATTTAAAGCCTGCGGAGTTGAAGGAAAAGATGTGGTCACCCTTTTACGGAAGGCAATCAAGAAAAGAGGAGTAAGTGAACTCTAACATAAGATCCATTCTCCACAGCCCAAGAAAGAAAAGAATAGGCTGGGAACTGATTCCTAGTTAACAAACATGTGTTAAATAATGTCATTTTATCATTTATTGTTTATCATAATATCAACTCCTCAGTTTATGGAGTCAGTGTATATGTAAATGCCCCTGCTTACGGACTAGTCTGTTATTGTGGGAGTTGTGTAATTTTACAGCAGGTATGGGCATCTGGGGCTCTCAGGATATTGTTGTACAGAAATTCCCTCAATCCCAACTGGGGGCTGGGAGTTGTTATTGAACAATATATGGAGTGCAGCTTGTTCCACCTCATGGTTTGTTGAGTACTCCAGCGCTAGGTGTTGCCCAGTCATCATACCACTTGCCTACACTTGTCAGAATTTAAGTCTAAGTGCCAACAGCCAATTTACACCACAGTTACCAAAAATGTTGAGAAATTATAAGATCCAGTCTACAAAGGAATAGCAGTGTAGGCTGGGGTCTGTAATTCCTAGCTGAGAAACTTACATTCATAAAAAAATATATATTTTTATTTAGCATGATATCAGCTGTTCACACCTTTTGTTTTTTGTTTTAGGATTTTGAAATTGATATTGTAGCAGTGGTTAATGATACTGTAGGAACCATGATGACTTGTGGATATGATGACCACAACTGTGAGATTGGACTCATTGTTGGTAAGAATACAATGCAGGTTGAAAGGTCATTCCATAGTTATTCTTGTAGTATCTTATGAATAAAGGGCAGGTAAATAGAGAGTATTAGCAACAGATTGATGCAGCCGATAAAGAGATGCCAACATTTTCGTTATCACTTCTTTTTCATAGGTACGGGGACCAATGCATGTTACATGGAGGACATGCGCCACATCGATCTAGTGGAGGGTGACGAGGGGCGGATGTGCATTAACATGGAGTGGGGAGCTTTTGGGGATGATGGCTCTTTGGATGAAATCAGGACACAGTTTGATAGGGAAATCGACATGGGATCTTTGAACCCAGGGAAACAATTGTAAGTATAATCAGTCAGTTAATATGTAAATGCTTCTATTATTGTGGTGGTTGTGGGTTTTGACAGCAGGCATGGGCATCTGGAGCTTTCGGGATATTGTTGCACTGCAATTCCCACCTTAGGGCTTGGAGTTGCTACTGAGTACATGGAGTGCAGCACGTTCCATGATTCTCTTTCACAAGAACAAGCACACAAGGCGTTTCCTATGAAAAAGTCTCCTTACCACTCGCCATCACTTGCCAACACATTTCAGAATTACAGCAGCTCAGTAATTATACAGTCTCAGTTTCAACAGAGATGGGTGAATGTTGAGAAATGTTTGGCTGGGAATACAGTGATGGAGGCTGCCCAGCTTGCTGATGTGTCTTTTAACAGTGGCTAAACTGATGTTAGAATGGAATGTCTGTGGGAAAGGCATAATAGTCTGCTAGAGGCCAGTGTGGGTGACAGCAAATGCCTCTTGACTGTGCCAAGTGTCATTTGGCTTTAGATATCATCAGTCTAGCACGTGAGCATATTGAATAAGTTCTGTTAAGTTACCAAGGGGCAAATAATAGAGTTCAATATGTCAGTGGTCACCTATATTAAACTATATATTTATGAACAGTATGAGTGTTCTGTTCTATATAATAATAACGCAATTGAACTAATTTTTTAAGTAATATTATTTTACATTGATAGCCCAAATTTAGATCCTTCTTTTCTTTTAGCATGCTTGCAGGCTCATCCAATCACAAGCTTACATGGAAGCTCAAGGCGATTCTTCTGCCTGACTCTTCTATCATTGTCTCTGGTTTTGGTTTACCTGTAAAACCTTGGAATGCATTGAATCTCAAATGTGGTTCAGGAATCAGGATTTGTCAGGATTTGGCCGATCTGAATCCAAACCCTTTAAAGCGAATTCATTTAGATCACGTGATTAAGTAAATGTTCTGGTATGTGTCCCGCACCCATATTCCGCCAAATGTGCCCAAATCCTTTGTGGAAGATTAGGAATCTGATAAAGACTCAGGAAGCAGACGGCACCTCTGAAACTGGGGTTTATTGGAGATACTGCTGGTTACACCTAACGCGTTTCGGGAGTTATCCCTTAATCATAGGTTACTATGATTAAGGGATAACTCCCGAAACGCGTTAGGTCTGCTTCCTGAGTCTTTATCGTATTCACAGTGGGGACACTGTTTGACTGCGCACCTGAACTGGAAGGGGGAAAGCGGTGAGCTTGTGCGGTCCTTATTTGTCTTTTTATCTAAGATTAGGTATATGACCAAATCATGAAGAAGCACATTCATTGCATCCCAAGTTAGCACACACCCCTTCCTCTCGAATTTAAATGATTTTGTTTGTGAATGCCCTACATTTCCCCACCCAATATGCCAACATGACATCTGCCATTTTCACTGGAGCATTTACAAAATTGTAGCTTTAAAGCAAGGTTTGACACCATACAATGCCCTCTCTGACCAAAAACTGAACTGTCATCCTAGGTATGAGAAGATGATCAGTGGAATGTATATGGGGGAGTTGGTCAGGCTTATCCTTGTGAAAATGGCCAAAGAAGACCTCTTGTTTGAAGGCAGAATCACAGCTGATCTCCTGACCCGTGGCCACTTTGAAACCCGCTACGTTTCAGAAATTGAAAAGTAAGTTCACACTGGGGAGATATAATAGAGATGATCTGTGTTGTATGTGGGTTGCCTTACTACGCTTTGCAGAGAAAGACTGGCTAAATTGCACAACACCAGAAGCACCCACTTTCCGGAAAAAAATTAAAGCAATTAAGAAATTCTAGCGAAAAATTATTAAACTATTCCTATGGCAATGCCAACTTCTTACTCATATTGGCACTGGTTTATCCACCCTCCCACAATTTTAAGAACTAGTTTTCTCTTGGATGCTGCTTTATGGAACCTCACCCTTTCTGGGAATTTGCAGACACACTAATGTACTATACTCTAATTTAGCTAATGCAGGTCTTTTGATAACATTCTGTAATGTGAAAATATCAGCTTGATGCATTTTTATATTTTATTTGTTCTTAGGGACAAAGAAGGGATCAAAAAAGCACATGAGATCCTGACCAAACTTGGCTTGGAGCCATCACATGAGGACTCTGTTGCCACACACCGCATCTGTCAGATTGTGTCAACCCGTTCTGCCAGTCTGTGTGCTGCCACTCTTGGTGCCGTACTACGGAGAATCCGGGAAAACAAGGGTGTGGAAAGGCTGAAATCCACAGTGGGAGTGGATGGATCTGTCTACAAAAACCATCCTCAGTAAGTGAAAACAGTAGCAGGGCAAATCACATGAATAAACTGGAGACTGCCCACCATTAAAATTGAGCATCTGATGTTCTAAAGTTTCAGCTTTGCCACAGACAAAGTAATAGAAAGGGAAATCACTTCATCAACTCAGTTGCCTTGTATCTCATTCCTTCTTCCTTTCAGCTTTGCTAGACGTCTACAGAAGACTGTCCGCCGCCTGGTGCCAGAATGCGATGTTCGATTCATTCGGTCAGAGGATGGAAGTGGGAAAGGAGCAGCTATGGTGACAGCTGTGGCCTATAGACTGGCTGACCAACAGCACGAACGGGAGAAGACACTGGAGGCCTTCAATCTCAGCATGGAGCAGCTCCTGGAAGTCAAGAAGATAATGAGGCAAGAGATGGACAGAGGGCTGAAAAAGGAAAGTCATGAAGAGGCAACAGTCAAGATGTTACCCACATATGTGCGCTCAACCCCTGATGGCACAGGTGAGGAGACCAGAGCTGTCTTTAGATGAAGTAAAGCACAATTTGTGGGGATTTATTTGTATATAGTAGGAATACCCAATGTTGGATCCTTCAGTGCTTGGTGAAGGACAATACATAGGTGCATTCACCCTGTGTATAAATATGAATATAAATACCCTATGTTTTCAGTATGGCTAACTATTGGATGTCAATGAGTTTCTGTGGACTGACACTGGGTCTGGGTATCCTAGACTAATCTGAATGTATTATGGGCAGATAACTCGATACCATTGGACTTATGACAGCACTAACTTTCTATTTCAGAGAAGGGAGATTTCCTGGCACTGGACCTGGGAGGCACCAATTTCCGCGTGCTGCTCGTTCGTGTTAAGAATGGGAGACGAGGAGTTGAAATGCACAATAAAATCTACACAATTCCCCAGGATGCGATGGTGGGAACAGGCGAAGAGGTGAGCTGAGCACCACAAATCACCTTTCCGTTTCTTTTATGAGAGACACTTCCTGACTGATACTCAAGGGGAAATACAAAGTGTGAGATGACAGTGATCACCCCATCTCCTTACAGATTTCTGGTGGAACTATGCAACCTTCTGTTAAGGAAAAGATAGAATAAACAAATTATATTTTACTGTATGTTTTTTCTGATACTAGTCTCTTGCATTTATACATAGTAATGTGCTAAAACCCCCTTCTTTCCCTGCAGCTCTTCGACCACATTGTTCATTGCATCGCAGATTTTCTGGAGTACATGGGCATGAAAGGAGTCTCCCTACCCCTTGGATTCACCTTTTCTTTTCCTTGCCACCAGAACAGTCTGAATGAGGTAATTATATAAAGCTTTGTTATGTCTGTGGCAACAGATGTCTGTGGATCAAGAATGAGAGGGATGACATTTATTATCACTCAAAATATAAAGTGCACCAGCACACTCTTGTGGCAGAGACTGTAAAGTGCAATCATGGAATCATATCTGATTCCAGCACAAGCAGATTACACCTTTTATCAGAAAATAGGAGGCATCCAGGCACTCAAAAAAAACTTCATAAGGGCCACAAAAAATAGTATAAAATATATTATTTATTGTAAATTAATTTTAAAAGGTTATATTTCCATTGGCCCTAAAGGTTTTGTGCCTCTTAGGCCAGGGCACTTAGTCACAGCCCACTAGCAATGATTTCTCACAGCATTCCAAGGTTAGCAGCATTACCATATACCTATGTAGAGAAACAGGTGCAAACACACTGACAAATGAATAGCCTGTACTTGCTTTGGCACACAGCTACTTACTGGACTATCTCTCTGTTTCATTTTCTTTAGGGAATTCTTCTCAAGTGGACAAAAGGCTTTAAGGCAACTGGATGTGAAGGAGAAGATGTTGTACATTTGCTGAAGGAAGCCATCCATAGGCACGAGGTGAATATCACAAATTAGGAGCTGTTTTGGCAACACAGGCTCCTAAGCATGTATTTTATTAATAGTGCACGTGTTACAAGGCCTATATAAACCCTCTGTTAGTAAAGGTAAAGCCCCCCTGTCTGTGGTTTCCTTATCCCTTGAGCTTACATCTGTGCATGGGTAGTGAAAATTCTATGGAGCCCACGAGGGTCAGAGCATGTGCACAGCCTTGAGCCAAAAGGGGATTCCTAGTGGTAGATAGGCACAGAGGGCAGATTAATAAGGGGTTTTCTATTTTCTGGAGGACTTTCCCTGTCTTTGAGTCCTTACTGTAGGATCATGTAAATGAAATTGACCTTGGAAAGATAATGGATAACGTGTCTGATACCTGTATTTATTTTTTGGCAGGAGTTTGATCTGGATGTAGTGGCTGTTGTGAATGACACAGTGGGCACCATGATGACCTGTGGCTATGAGGACCCTCACTGCGAGATGGGGCTTATTGTAGGTAAGAGATAACACTCCACTTGAAAATGTAAAGTATTTACTAAAACCCAGCTGCTTTAAAGCTTTTCTGAATGACAACATCTGCCCCTTCTAGCTATCTACAACTCCCTCCAGTTGTCAGCAGATGGCTGTCAGTGAGGGCTGTGAGTTTTTAAACATGTCAGAGGAATACATTAGGGGCAATTTTGGCCTGAAAAGCATCTCATCTGCCATCAGCTTTTTTAAAAGAAATGATTGGCTTTAAAATGTAAACAAAAATAAATTGGGCTGTAGAATAAGGGACCACTGTCAAGCAACTGCAGGGCTGTAGGAAGACATCCCTGAAATGATAAAACAACCAATAGAAAATAAAATGTCTATTGTGTTTTTCTTTGCATTCCCCCAAATTACAGTGGCACCCTTCTGATTCTCCTAATGTCATAAACTCTGCTTATTCACTGGCGGTCCCTGTTATTAGCAGACAAGACTTACAGCTGACCATGTGTATTTGCTCTTACTCTATAGGAACTGGCAGCAACGCCTGCTACATGGAGGAGATGAGAAACGTGGAGCTGGTGGAAGGGGAGGAGGGCAGAATGTGCATTAATATGGAGTGGGGAGCGTTCGGGGACAATGACTGCCTGGAGGCATTTCGCACAGATTTCGACAGATCTGTGGATGAACTTTCCCTGAACCCTGGAAAGCAGAGGTATGGAGAAGAAATGTGGTTTCAATGTAAAGCACTCTCTAAACAAGATTAACTGCAAGCTAATCTGTCAGGGAGACATTTTAATTCCTTTTCTTTTATGAGCTCCAGAATGATAATGTGCCATACATTAATATAACCTTCTGGCTACAGGTATGAGAAGATGATCAGTGGCATGTACTTGGGGGAGATCGTCAGAAACATCTTGATAGATTTCACCAAAAGGGGGCTTCTTTTCCGAGGGAAGATTTCAGAGAGGCTCAAGACCAGGGGCATCTTTGAAACCAAGTTCTTATCACAGATAGAGAGGTAAGGAATCCAAAGCAGCACTTATTCAACTGGAGCAGGAGAATATCTAGATGACTTTAGGCTTAGCTTGTAGCAGGGCTGCTGGTATCAATAACCAACTCTTTTTTCTTTCTTCACAGTGATCGCCTGGCTCTTCTGCAGGTCCGATCTATCCTACAGCACCTTGGCTTAAACAGCACCTGCGACGATAGTATTATTGTGAAAGAAGTATGCACGGTGGTGGCCAGGAGAGCTGCTCAGCTGTGTGGAGCTGGAGTGGCAGCAGTGGTGGATAAGATCAGGGAGAATCGAGGCCTGGAAACCCTAAAGGTCACAGTTGGAGTGGATGGGACTCTCTACAAACTTCACCCACAGTAAGATGCGAGAGGGACTTGATACAATACAGTAGCAAAGTAGCTCATAGAATATGAAGGCAAATAAGAACCATGCTCCTATATATTATTGCTATTCTTCTTTATATAGCACTAACCTGATTATTCCGCTCCTTATTTTATATTCATTTGTCTCTCTCCCAGTGGAGCTTAAACTCTAGAACTAATATGTGGAAAAGAGTGGAAGGAAAATGGAAGGTGTGGGATAGAGTGGTGAGAATTGACTGAACTGAGTATGTTGCATTTAATGCAAATGTGCCTGGTAGAATGCGGGGAAGTTTAAACACACATATAAGCTAGCGTTTATTGGCAGTTAGAAAAAAAGGACCAGTTATTGTCTTATGTAGACATTTTTTTTCAATTCACTACAGCCAAAGCAAAAAATGTGTTAGCACTTTCCTTTGCCCGTATCTTTGCCAATAACATGAATTTTATGCAGGTTTATAAAGGTCGAATTTCGAATGTATGTGAATCGTTTTTTACTCTAATAAATTCCAGTGTAATCACAAAAAATGTGTTAGTCTGAAATTTGATCGAATGGGAACGACCCGAAAATTCCATTCAAATAAAATTTCCCCCCCTTGAATGTCAGGAAGGCAATTAACATCTTCAAATGGGTCAACACACCTCTGCCATTGATTTAAATAAATTCGGCATGTTTTAGGTGGTGACTATTTGAATTAGAACTGTTTCCATGGTCGAGTTGTGATAAATCTCACATTCGAATTGGTGCTTTTAAATTTGAATTTGTGAGTTCTGACACACAAAAAAAATTTGAATTTACCATTCGAACCTTAATAAATCTGCTCCTAAGTCTATGCTCTCATACTTGCAACAGATATCTTTCTTATAAATATCACATTTAAAGGCTTTGTTTCTTTTACAGCTAATGTTTTTTTTTTAACCCATTTGCAGCTTTTCTTCCATCATGCACCAGATCGTGAAAGATCTATCTCCGAAATGCCAAGTGTCATTTTTACAGTCAGAAGACGGCAGTGGGAAAGGAGCAGCTCTGATCACCGCTGTAGCGTGCAGAATCCGGGAAGCGGGTGAGCGCTAGGACGGAGGGGGAGACAGTTATGCTCATTCCTACACACAGACTTCCTGCAGCCTCCATCCTTCATCTTCCTTAGCATCATGTGGTCTCCGAACTGCACCAACTGATACACCTTCCTGGGAAATGCACAAAAAAGGGGCTGCCAATGAGCTTCCACACATTCATCTGACTTTTTTATTTAGCTGATAACTGCACTATGCGGAATGAAATTCTAGTTAGCTGCATTACTACAGATTTCGATTTAAACATTTTGGCTAGTAGGAGAGGGTTACAGAGGCCCAGTGGGGCCACATAGTATAAAAGCTTTTCCAAAATGCCTAAATAGCAGTGGGCTGCATTAGCCAAAGAGAAATTGGACACCTAGTTGGTTTACCTTTGGTGTAAACAGTTCATTTCAGAAACTCTTTGCAGTCCATTCATTGTAGAATGAGTCGCCATTTGTAAAAGCGATAAATTAACCATGAATTTGCCATTTGCTGCTGCTGTTACGTGAGAAGTCCAGCGCCGGCCTTTGTTGCACATTTGATTAGGAGAAAGTAAAGATGTGAATGGAGAAAGGTCTATGGCACGAGTAGAACCTGCTGTTCGATTCTGATAAGGAGTGTTTTATGTGTAACGTGAAAGTACCTATATTTATAGAAAATGAACAGTTTATTTATTTTTTTCTACAGCAGTTAATAATTAATGATATGTTATGACTCATATGTATTTTTCTACCTTGCAGGTACCTGTATAGAGAGGTCTGAAAGATGCCTTAGCTATTAAAATACCATTTTACTCATAGTTATGCACACCAGGGATCTTTAGGCAGCTGTTTTTAAACTACATTTCCATAAAAGGGGATTCTGGGATTTGCAGTTGAAATACCATAGATGGATTTCCTAGCGATAGGAATTTTTACAAACACTTTTGGGCATGTGTTGTAAAGCAATACTACACATTTCTTTAGCAAGGACACAGGGTCATCCCTGTGCTTCCAGATACAAACAGATTTGACTGTATTCAATGTTAATGAAGTAAGAGATCTTTGTGGGTCTACTTTGTCTACCAACACAGGACAGATAAACATTTCCTAAGGCAGCACCAAGCCCCTGTTTGTGAGATAGAATTCTAGGAGCCTGGCGAGAATTAGAGTAGTATCACTTTAAGCTTCTGTATTCTATTTAGATTAAGTTTACATGCTTAGGTTACATTCTGGAATACCTCATAACTCATTCCTTGCTGCTTATAAGGAGAATGCTTCCAAAACATCATCAGTATATAGTTAAATCCCATGATGGAACCAAATATTGGCACATAAGATATAGAGGAAACACTCGATTACTTATATACGGTACAATGTGTCTACTTACACTTCTATTATAGACATTTTGTGTGTCTTAAAGATGTTGCAATTAAAAGTGAAAACAAATATATATAAATAAAACTAAAGGAGCTAAAATTGTATTAAAATGTACAGCTCTTTGATGGTACCTCGAATGGAGGTCCTGTGGGTCCCATAACATTTATGGGGGGAAATGCAATAACAGGTGCAACACTTGCTTTAGTTCTAGAAGCCATATCAACCAATCAGCAGGTAGTATAATAATATTTGAAAGCAAATATTGCATTCATTTTAGTAGGTTATTAGACCTGGGGTAAGTGAGTGCCTGCTATTACACTGACCCAGTAGACACATATATGAGTATAGCCCCCATGTTCTGGCATCGTTGGGTCCATACGAGAAGAAGACTAACATCAAACCCTGTAGTTCTGCAACTTAATGCGGTTGGGTTTATGTTTATTGTTAGTGTTTCTTGTAGGACGTTAGAAATCTCTATGCCATGTCTTACCAATACAAGTAGTCTGTTTCATGTACAGAGTCAAGAAGAGTCGCTTGTTTATTTATATTTGCTATGTTATTGGATTTCTTTACTTGTAATTTAATAAATTTGCCGGATGCTTTAGTAGAAACGGAACTGGGTTTGTGTGTTTTTTTCAGTTTTTTTCAACACACACACACAAATATATATATACCTATATATATATATATATATATATATATATATATATATATATATATATATATATATATACCTATATATATATATATATATCACTTTTTGCACTTGTACTTTATCCTTGATAAAAGCCCTAGTGAGGGCTGAAATGTTGGAATCACAAGTGTGGATAAAAACTAAATATTTTCACAAAATCGGAATGCGGGTCCTTTGAAGAATAATATATACAATTTTGTCCCGGAGAAAGCTGAAAGACTGGTTTTGAGTGCAAGCGTTTGGAACTGTATATATATCTATATATCTATATCTATCTATCTATATATCTATATACAGTATATATATATATATATATATATATATATATATATATATATATATATATATATATATATATATATATATAGATATATATATATGTGTGTGTGTGTGTGTTTGTGTGTGTATCAAAATACAAGTGATTGTAACGCACCCCTAGGGGCAGATTTATCAAGGGTCAAATTTCAAAGTTAAAAATACTTTGAAATTCGACCTCAAATTGAAATACTTCGACTTCGAATATCAAAGTCGAAGTTTTTTTTCATCGAATTTGGGTATCCTCTGGTCAAAGTAACGATTAAATCCTTCGAATCGAACGATTCGAAGGATTTCAGTGATTGATCAAACAATTTTACTTTGACTTCCAAAAACTTAGATAAATGCTCTAGAAGGTCCCCATAGGCTAACATAGCACTTCGGCCAGTTTAATTTGGCGAAGTATTGAAGTCGAAGTTTTTTTAAAGAGACAGTACTTCGATTATTGAATGGTCGAATATTCGAACGATTTTACTTCGAATCGAAGTTGAAGTCATAGTATCCTATTCGATGGTTGAAGTATCCAAAAAATTACTTTGAATTTTTTTTACTTTGAAAATTCCCTCGAATTCACTTCGACCCTTGATAAATCTGTCCCCTAATATTGGGGAAAATGGCCCAGCTACATCCATAAGAAATTAATAATCCACATGAAAAACTGGAGCACTCACGGGACTTACGAATCAGTGAAAAATAATTATTTTTGTCAACGTTTCGGCCCTGCTAAGAGGACCTTTCTTGGATATAAATATAGCCTAAGGGGAACACACTGCTTGTACTGCTTGCCTCAGGTGCAGGGTAAATAATTGTAAATACTACAAAGAAAGACCAGCAAAACCGAGAAATCTTGTCAAAAATTCAAAAGTGTATTAAAAAATGCCTGAACAGCCAACATGACATTTCGAACCCTGTTGGGACCTTTCTCAAGGCAACCAAGCTTATGACCCAAACACACACACATATATATATATATATACAGTATGCCCAGAACAGACCAATCAACAGAAAGTGACATCGGCACCACAAAGTGACGACTGCAGTAAAGAAAGTGCAAGGTGCATAGAACTATAAAGTGACCAGTGTTATAAAAGTGATTAAGTGCTATAATACTTACAGTCAATTATATCAAATAAATATTAACATCATAACATTGACAATGTGTATGAACAACTGTGTACATGTGATAATATTAAAAACATACATTGATATAAAAAGCAAATATGCTGCGCGGTTCGTTCATTTCCTTACCCATGCTATACTTATCTGGCTGCTGGGGGCCCCCAGTTTTATTCCACATAATTACCTTTACTCCACCATAAGTCACGGTACAAGCCAGATATAACATATCACAAACACAGCAAAGTATATCAACATTAGGTACATTAAGGGGCATATTTATCAAGGGTCGAATTTGAATTGAAAAAACTTTGAAATTCAAATTCAAAAAGACCAACCAAAATTAAGTAGAAGTTTTTTTTTTGGCCGAATAGGTAAATTTTTGATAGATTCGCGCATTCGATCAAATTCGATTCAAAGTTTTTCCCAAAAAGACCTCTGATTTTTCAAAGTCCACCAATTGACTCCCCCATAGGCTAAAATAGCAAATTGGCAGGTTTTAGATGGTGAATGGTCGAAGTCGAATTTTTAAAGAGATGGTACATGATGAATTTCGATATTCAAATTTTTTAATTTTTTGCAAATTCAAATCAAATGTGGACTATTCCCTAGTCGAAGTACATAAAAATAGCTCACAATTCTAATTTTTTTCATATATATGCGGTGGTGCAATGAGGTTGTGCCCATTAAATTCACATAGACAAATACAAGAGGTCCTCTGCACTCAACCCATTATCAATATATTAAGGACATTGAGACATTTTGTGCATACTGCTACTGAAAAATGCCTTACCCTTTAAACAAAAAGGGATTGTTTGTCGGTTTGTCGAACCGAATCCTGTTTGGGAAGGGAAACATTTATTTACTTCCTTGTTTTGTGACAAAAAGTCACGCGATTTCCCTCCCACCCCTGCATTTGCATATGCAAATGAAGATTCGGATTCGGTTCGGCTGGGCAGAAGGATTCAACCGAATCCGAATCCTGCTGAAAAAGGCCGAATCCTAGCAGAATCCCGAACCGAATCCTGGATTCGGTGCATCCCTAGTACAGACATAGGCCATATGCTTTAGGCCTAGAGTAAGTAATATAGACTCATAGGCTAAGGGTTTAAGGATACTTGTCATCCTAGGGTTCAGTGGGTGCAAATACTTGGAGGACTCAGGGGTGCAAAACTGTTCCCCTTAGTACCTGTAGGAGGAATAAAATAAGAAACTCTAAAATTCACATATTCAAAGTTGCACCTAAGGATGCAAGAATCAGGTTCAAGATTGCACTTGTAACCTCCCACAAAAACTCTCTTTCTCATTATAAAATGTTAATTTCCAATCACTGTGTTAACAAAATATTTTGGTTCGTTATTAAAATTTGCTTAAATCAGAAATCATCTGAAATTCTAAATAACAGAAAAGAAGTAGAATTTAGTCAGTCGGCTGTGCCGATCTCGCCTTCAACTAGCGCTGGAAACATTACTCTGAATGGGCTGTAATTGCAGCATTTAGGTAATTGGATTACTGTTACGAAAATCTGATAATTATAATGTAATCAAACTCACATTCAGCTTTCGCAATGGTAGCCTGAGCGACACAAGATAAGACTTCAGCAATATAACAAGGGCAATGGAAAGAAATAATGCTTTTCCATGTGGAGGAGAGACTGTACATTTAAATATCCCTTGAAAAGTAGAGATTTTTTTTCTGTAAAGGTTTAAAGTATAATAATCTGTTTCCATAGTGAAAATGGTGGCATAGTGCCTGGCATTGCAGCCTTGCAGCATTGGGCATTTTGGCATAGAGTTTACTGTATATGTTCTTTATGGTTTCATCCCACAATACAGAGCAGAAGGAAAAAGGGGACCCAATTTTGCTCCTAGAACACCCTATAGGCTAAAACTTTTCTATTGGATTTTAAAGCATAGCCAGCGCAGTTGTTGACCAGAACTACAGACCTCTTTACCCTTATTTGGGATCCACCACACTGATGAGCTTCAAAATGTAGAACAGATGGAAATTGTTCAGAAACTTCCTTTGTGTTTCAAAACCCAGTGGGTGAGGCTTACCATTATCTTATAGGGCAGAGGTCCCCAACATTTTATTACCAATGAGCCGCAGTTGGGGTGCCATACAAGCATGAACAAAAGCTTGGAGGTAGTGCCAAATAAGGTCATAGATTGGCTGTTTGATAGCACCATGTGGAATGGCAGCCTACAGAAGGCTCTGTTTAGTAGTGTCAGGAATTACAAAATAAGCACCTGCTTTGGGGTCACTGGGAGCAACATCAAATGGGTTGGTGAGCAACATGTTGCTCACAAGCCACTGGTTGGGGAACACTGCTATAGGGTATTCAACGAAAAAAGCCTGGATATTTTCTGGTCAAGTTTTGTAGGGGCAAAAATCCAATTTTTAGAGAAAAATAAAATAAAATTTTTCAATATTTATTATGCTCCAAAGCTGCTAAAAATCCAAATCCAAAAATACCACAGCTAAAACCTGTTGAAGTCATGTAAAGGTCAATGGCAGATGTCCCTCTTACAACTTGAAGATGTTTCTTTCCCTGAATGATCTTCGAGGGTTTTAGGCTGGTTTCTGCTCGATAATCGAGTTTTTCGGGCGTTGAATAAAGTCATTCGAGCATCAAATTGAAAAAGTTGCATGATTCAATTTTGACGCATGATTTTGTCTCAACTTTTTCCCACACTGACTTGTGGGGCATGGGTCATTGTGAATGTTAAACAGTCTCTGGAAAGTGCAGGGGAACGTGTTGTTTCTATAGAAAGGAAAATATATCTATAAATATATATGAGAAGCGTTCAATGTCGAGTACTGTAACAATGATAGATAGGGTTAACTTACCCAAAGGAGGGGGGGTCCAGGTGCTCAAGCCCCAGACCTTCAGCTCAGGGAGGCAATGTTGCAGATAGATTATAATGAAGGGCTGGCACATACCGGACCAAACTTCCAAAAGATGTAGTAAAAAATATTGAAAAGTAAAAAATTGAAAATATTAGTGCAGAACATCTGTCAGAACCCAGATGAAGGATGGTGGAATTATTATTAACATGTATTTATATAGCGCCAACATATTGCGTGGAATTGGTTATTTGGATGGCTACCATCATTAGGGTATATACGAACAATTATTATGACTATTATATCTATAATCTGCATAAGTATTGCATTAAGTTGTTGAAAGGGGGGAACTGAAAGGGTTAACTTCTAGCCTTGAAACTTCTGTCCTTGCTCAAACTTCTTTGTGCAAAACATGCTTATATGGCACGTACTCCCCAGCCGGCCTGAGCAGCCCCCAATGCCCTTGGGCGAATATGTTTCTTGTCTCTTCTTATCACGCATACCAGCACACCCCACACTTACAACTTCTACAATGTTTCTTTCTGCAGACACACAGAATAATACTTTTCATTTTCCCTTAGGCTAAGGCATACCTTTGTAACACGTCATATTGGCTATATAAGCAACTGCTGTAACCCTAATAAATCGGAACTTACTTTGCAACACACGAGCCTACTGTGTCGTTCTTTGCAAGACCCCTGCGCAGTGTATCTGGATGGTGTAATCAGATGGTTTCTGCCGTGCCAAGACGAACCGGTTCGCATAGGGATAGCACAAGGATAGCACAGTGAAAGCCTGGGATTTCCCCTGTTCCTTTCAGTTGTTTCATTCAATGTATTCCATCCTGTTTTGGCATTGAAAAGAGACTATTTGACTTTTGTCCGGTTGTGCATCCACCTAGAACTATCCAAAGGTCTTATCCTTTAACTATAACTCAGCCCTCTGAAACTTATGAATCCCTGCGGGGGACATTAGAAATATATGGTTAATTGCCATTTAGAAATTGCTCGTACAACATGTCTACCACAAGTCTACCACTTTCTAGACAGCAATAAAACCACATTACACACAATGAGCAGGAAAGGTATGTTGGTGGAGATAAGCTCAGAATAGAAAAGGACCAACAATAGTGGAAACTGCACATCTTGCAAAGTTGCATCGTAGGAGAAAGGGCACACCGGACAGACAGGGTGAATAAATGTCCTTACATGGTCAAGGATGTATTGATTATCACTGATGTAACGTTTGTGACGTGTTAAGCTTTTCCTTTCTGTTAATGCCATAAAAAGCTAATGCTTGCCAATGTTCTGGGCAGTTCTTCTTAATTGATGAACTGTCCGCTATAGTGAAATAAACTTCTACTGATTTTAATCCTCAGAGTCCTGGTAATTTGGAATTGCCACCACAATGGCCCATAGAATCAGCCTGGCGGAGCATTCCCTTAGCATAAGTGGTTCTGAAGTCAATACAACAGCTTCTGCTGGAAGGGTGGTGTCCAACCCCTGTCTTTCCATCATCCCTAGATCAACAAGAGCTTTGGCAGATGAGATTGGACATTGTTGTACCAGATTCATGAAGTCTGTAGGCATGACTTCATTAGCTCTAGTGACTAGTTCTACATACGTATATGTATCTGCCCTCATTTCTTCTCCAGTCTTTACCAACTCTACCAAACAAACCCCAACCTAGTTAACTTCTCTTAAAACAAACGGGCACGTGCTTTTAGTTATTCCTAGGGAACCAATGCCCTTCAGTGGAATAGCGTAATTTCTCATGCTGGAAGCCAATTTTAGCTAATTGAAGTGAGAGCTGTGCAGAGGCAGCACAGGAGCAGTACCATTGGGTAGTAAACATGCCTCAGCCACAACAACAGATGTTTGCGATGGAATAACTTTCTAATGAAGCATGCCCCCAAGTAGCTCATTTTAATTAGCCAGAGTTGCAATTAATATTAATGAAGCACAGCAGTGATTGATACAGGGAGACAACTTCCTCTCTTTATTAAAAAAACTAGGCATATATTGAAAGTAATATAAAATGCATAAAAAGTACTTTGTAGCTGTGTAGGTTGTTGTGCCTGTATCTAACCCCCTTAATGGGGTGGTTCACCTTCAAGTTCAATTTAGTGTGTTATAGAATGGTCAATTCAATGCAGCATTTCAATTGGTCTTCATTATTAATTTTTTAGAGTTTTTTTTTTAATTATTTGCCTTCTGACTTTTTCAAGCTTTTAAAGGGGGTCACTGACTAAAAACAAATGTTCTTTAAGACTACAAATGTTTTGTTCTTGTTACTTTTTATTCACTATCTTTCTGATAAGGGCTTCTCCTATTCATATTCCTGTATCTTATTCCAATCTTATTCCGATCAATGCGTGGTTGCTAGGGTAATCTGGACCCTAGCAACTAGATTGATGAAATTGCAAACTGGAGAGCTGTTGAATACAAAGCTAAATAACTCAAAAACCACAAATAAAAATGAAAACCAACGGCAAATTGTGTCAGATAATCGATTTCTACATCATATTAGGGGGCCGATTCACTAACTTCGAGTGAAGTATTCGAACTTAAAAAACTTCGAATTTCGAAGTTTTTTTGGGCTACTTTGACAATCGAATGGGCTACTTCGACTACGACTATGACTTAGAATCTAAGGATTCGTAGTAAAAATCGTTCGACTATTCGACCATTCGATAGTCGAAGTACTGTCTCGTTAAAAAAAACTTTGACCCTCCTAGTTCGCCATCTAAAAGCTACCGAAGTCAATGTTAGCCTATGGGGAAGGTCCCCATACGCTTGGCTAACTTTTTTTGATCGAAGGATATTCCTTTGATCGTTGGATTTAAATCCTTCGAATCGTTCGATTCGAAGGATTTAATCGTTCGACCGAAGGAATTATCCTTCGATTGTTCGATCGAACTATCTGCGCTAAATCCTTCGTCTTCGATATTTGAAGTCGAAGGATTTTAATTCCTAGTCGAATGTCGAGGGTTAATTAACCCTCGATATTCGACCCTTAGTGAATCGGCCTCTAAAAGTTAAAGGTATTTTGTCACAGGAAAACTTTTTTTTTCAAAGGTACTATCACGAAAATGAAAATTTTCTGCAATAAGAAACTTTCTAAATACAATCAATTAAATATTCTGCATGGTTTCTGAAATAATCAAGTTTATCTTCCCTATCCCTCTCTCAGCATCTGTTTCTCTTCATTCTGTCTTCATGCAGCAGTTGGGTGTCAGATGAATGATCCAATATATCTTATAGAGGGAGCTCCCTTTCCTAGCAGATGGATTAGAGCTCACTCAAATAACTGATTCCAGTACAAACAAAATGTAACACAATAACTGCCTTTTGCACAAATTCTGCATGTAGAGAGACAGGATGTCTGGTGATTTTAATAGAGTGAGCTCTAATACATCTACTAGGCAAAAGGAGCCCCCCTATAAGATATATCGGATCTAACTGTCAATGAATATCTGACACCCAACTCCTGTATGAAGGGATAATGAAAAGAAACAGATGCTGAGAGAGGGATAATGAAGATAAACTTGATTATTTTAGAAACAATGCAGAATTTTTAATTGATTGTATTTAGAAAGCTTCTTATTTTAGTATGATGAACTGATATTAAATTTAAAATTTTTGCTATAGTTCCCCTTTAATAGTGCTGCTCCAGCAGAATTCTGCATTGAAATCTGTTTTTCAAAAGAGCAAACTGATTTTTTATATTTCATTTTTAAATCTGACATGGGGCTAGACATGTTGTTAGTTTCCAAGGTGTCCTCAGTCATTTGACTTTGCTCTGATAAACTCCAGTCACTCTTCACTTCTGTACTGCAAGTTGGAGTGATGTTGCCCCCTCCCTTTACCCTCCCCAGCAGCCTATCATAAGAACAATGGGAAGGTAACCAGATTACAACTCCCTGACACAAGATAAAAACTCCTTGGTACATATAAGAATAGCACTCAATAGTAAAAATCCAAGTCTCACTGGATTCAGTTACATTGGGTAGGAGAAACAATAGCTTACCTGAAAGCAGTTCCATTGTAAATGCTGACTCTTTCCAAAAGCACAGGATCAGACAAAATGACCTGAGATGGCTACCTACACACCAATATTACAACAACAACAAAAGTATATATGTTTTTCAGGAATAACATTTTAAATGGTAGAGTGAATTATTTTCAATATAGAAATAAAAACTACACCATAAAATCATGACCTAATCCATTTAACTCAAAGGTGAACAACCCTTTTAATACTGGACACTGAATGCACATTAGCAATTAATTTAGATGCATATTGCAGACTAAACTGCTTTATGTGCAGCCATGTAGGATGTGGATTTAAAAGGTGGCTGGTATTAAAGGGGTGGGGTGGCAACCCTACCTCTGTCCTAAGGGACACATAGCCATTTATAACTGTTTTACTGGACATTCGTCAAATGTCTATTTATTAATATAGATGTAAAATGTTTATTGCACTATAACTTTGGCAAAGATGGCATAATGGTGTGCATTAAATGCAATTCTGATATGGGGAACATCCTTCAACCCTAGGTCAATGGCCACTAGACTTTCACTAAAGGGCCCAACATCAATAATGCAAAACTGTGGCACCAGAGCTCATTAGTGAATTTATACATATTGGTTTAGGGAGGGAATATAGAGAGCACTCCACCGCAATATAATCTACTGTATGCAGAAATCTGGTATCTGAATACTCGGAAGAGAAGGCAAACGGTGGAGAGAAAGGAGCTGTATGCCAGGAGAAGGGGTTGTGCCACTGTCTCCTCTCTGAATCAGATGATGATTATCCATATGCTCATCTCTGAGATCCATCCAAAGGCAGCTGCCAGAGCTTTTCAGTATGTGAAGCACCTGCCTTCCACAGTGAATGCAATGAGCTCCGAGAGACAGCAACCTCTTACCTTTTGCAATGAAAAGAACATGGCACATAAAAATCCTCTTTCCATTCAGAGGTTTCATTCTTTTCTTGTTTCTATGATATATACTGATCCTATACTGATCCTGGGAGGGGGCTTTGGGCTGCGGTGGGGGTCCCTGTGGTGGAAGTCCCGCTAGGCCTCAGTCCCTCCAGTTTGACGCTCTTAGCAGCTTACAAAACGTCTAGAAAACAAGTTCAAGTTAAAAATGTTCAATGGGTTTAAAGTTATAAATATAGGTGTAACTGAAAGCAGCATTTATTTATCCCTTTTTTTGTTATCCGGGTAGGAGTACACTGACGGTTTCGGCAGGATCCGATGCGTTGTGACAAAACGCCTGCGACCAAAATAAGGTTAGGATGAAGTGGCAGCGTTGATCCGACGCGACACGACTGTCGCATGCAGACGATTCGCACTGCATCTGCATCTACATCTGCCGAAAACGTCTTAGTCCTACCCTTACTCAGTTCTCCTCCAGGTCTGTTATATCAGCTGGCTTCTGCTACATTGCTTCAAGAGCTAGAACCAATACTGCTCAAAATATAAACAGCCAGCCAGATTCTGCTTTCAACAGCAATTACATTTACATATAAACTTTTAAAACCTGTAGGGAATCCGTGCAAAATCATTGCACTTATCCCTGTAAGGGTAGAAGCCCAGATCCTGTGTCTGTGTGCTGTAAGCTGTTACCTAGCAACCAGCTATTCAGTGATCTCAGTGCAACAGGAAGTGACACAGCAGCTAGTGAGTGGCAGGCAGGAAGAGGAAGTCACAGATACTGGCAAAAGAAGAGAGCCTGGCGTAGAGACCCGCATGGTGGAAAGAGAAATTGGCCAGAGAGCTGCTGGTGGGCCCAGAGAGCTGAGAGGCTGCACTAAAAGTATTCATTTGGATTGGGCTGGCACAGGGAAGCCACATACTGTGCCTGGAAAGACAGAGAGTGTGAAAGGAATCCAGACTGGAGGAACAAAGAGCAGGAGATTCCTATCTGAGCATCCAAAGGGGGTGGTAATCGCACTGTATGACTGATGGATTCACCTGAAGAGAGTTTAGGGGCCCATAGGGGTTAATCTGCCCCTATGGCTTTAAGCCTCACCCTTTTCTCAGTTACCAGGCAAAATCCTGTATAGCTCAGTGTTATTGGCCAAGAGTGTAATGACCACTTCCTGCCACACTGCAATATAGTGTGTGTAAGGAGTGGCCTCTTCCTCTTTGGCTGCTGAATGCTGATCCAGCTGGGTGTGCCCAGGGGAGCCTGGGTACAGCAAGGCCCAGAGAAGCAAGTGTTCTTGAGAGAAGTCAGGGACCAGGAAACCCCGGAATGAGGTTTAGCGAGAACAGGGTAGACTTGTAATAGTCTCTCTAGGAGAGAAAGTTATATAGTGTAAAGAGAAAGAGCAGTTGAAGCTACAACAAGGATTTGCAGCAGGGAGTAGCTTCCCAGAGGCTCTATGGGGTATATTTATCAAAGAGTGAAGTTAATAGTGAAGTTCCGACAGTAGAGTGAAATGCCGCCACTCCCCATTCATTTCTATGGGATTTGTAAAGGCGTATTCATCAAAGGGTGAACTTTCACTTTCACCCATTGATAAATACGCCTTTCAAAATCCCATAGAAATGAATTGAGAGCTGCGGAATTTCACTCTAGTGGCGGAGCTTCACTCTTTGATTGTCAGGGAGCCGGGAGCCCCCCTCTGGGGAGTAGTCCGGATCTAGGAGGAAGCCCCTCAGGAGGGATCAGGGTCGTGGTAACCAGGGGTACGGCAGAGGATAAACAAGGTCCAGGCACAGGTCAAAAGGCAGGCGGAATACAACAAAGTCCAAGTACAGGCAGGGGTCAATAGCAGGCAGAGAATCAGCGAAGTCCAGGTCCAGGCAAGGGGTCACAACAAGGAATCAGGCAGATAAGCAGGGCAAACAGCAAGGGAACCCAGGAAACTATTAGGGAACGGAATCCTATTTTCGGGCGCCATCTTGGCGCCTCAGGCGTCCTTTTAAGTTTGAATTTGGCGCCCTTGCGCCAGCGTCAGCGCGCCTGCGACCGGCGCGCCGCGCTGGCATCACCGCGCCGGCGTCGGAACCCACGTGGGTTGCCTGGGCGCCGCCATCTTGGATCCTTCACCACCGGAAGCGGACGCGACTCCTCGCGCTCCCGGCGGTCTTGACAGTACCCCCCCCTCACGGGGGGCCTCAGGACCACCGGGACTTGGTTTCTGGGGAAACTTGGAGTGGAAATCTCTTACCAAACGAGGAGCATGCACATCACGGTGTCCCTCCCAAGAGCATTCTTCGGGGCCAAAGCCCTTCCAATGGATGAGGTATTGAAGGGACCCTCTGGAGACTCTGGAATCAAGGATTCTCTCCACCTCGAATTCTTGTTGACCCTCCACAGAGATGGCAGGAGGAGGAGATTGGGCACCAGAGAAACGGTTGGAGACGGTGGGCTTCACCAGGGAGACGTGGAACACGTTGGGGATTCTCATCTCTGGTGGAAGTTGAAGTCTGATGGCTACTGGGTTAATTATCTCCAAGATGGGGAACGGACCCAGGAACTTCGGACCCAACTTGGGAGATGGCACCTTCAAGCGAATATTCCTGGAAGAGAGCCAGACACAATCACCCACCTTGTAGGGAGGAGAGGGCCTTCTACGGCGATCTGCGAAAGTCTTGTGGACTAGAGCACTCTTCTCCAGGTTAGACTTGGTTGCAGCCCAAATAGCAGACATATGGGCTGCCAGATCATCTGCCGCCGGGACACCCGACAACACGAAGTCCTGAGGAAAGGCTTGAGGGTGCTGTCCATACACCGCCATAAATGGAGACCTTCCTGTGGAGGAATGACATGCATTATTATGAGCAAACTCCGCCCACGGGAGGAGGTCAGACCAATCGTCCTGGCAAAGAGACACGTGGTTCCTCAGGAACTGTTCTAAGGCTTGGTTCACACGTTCAGCTGCCCCATTCGTCTGCGGGTGGTAGGCGGACGAAAATTGAAGGGTTATTCCCAAGTCTTTACATAGGGAGCGCCAGAACTTGGCGGTGAACTGGGTACCTCTGTCGGAGACGATTTCCACCGGGAAACCATGCAGGCGGAAGATGTACTTAATAAAGAGTTGGGATAATTCCACCGCAGAGGGTAACTTCCTCAAAGGGATGAAATGGGCCATTTTGCTGAAGCGGTCTATAACAACCCAGATCACAGTATTCCCACCGGAGGGAGGAAGTTCGACAATAAAGTCCATAGAGAGGTGCGTCCACGGACGAGAGGGAACCGGCAAAGGCTGTAACAACCCGCTGGGGCGGGAATGGCTAGGATTAGAAGTGGCACAGACATTACAAGCCGCCACAAAGTCCTTTACATCCTTGCGGATCTCAGGCCACCAGACTAGGCGCCTCAAGAGTTCAAGGGTCTTGGCTGGACCAGGATGTCCTGCTTGCCTGGAGCTGTGGGTTTGTTGCAGGATGGCCAGGCGAAGTTCCGGAGGGACGAAGGCCATGCCAATCGGAGTATTTTGAGGAGCCGAGGACTGCCCAGCCAGGATCTGGTCGGCAAATTGGGGATACAGAGAGGCAATGATCTTGACTGGTGGAATGATTGGTTCCTGCCTCTCAGGGTCACGGTCCACCGGAGTGAAGCTACGAGACAAGGCGTCGGCCTTCCGATTCTTGGAACCTGGGCGATAAGTCAAAACAAAGTTAAATCGGGAAAAGAAAAGGGCCCACCTGGCTTGTCTGGGGTTTAGCCTCTTGAGGGACTGTATAAACTCCAGATTCTTGTGATCTGTGTAAATCTGGACAGGAATTTCAGAGCCCTCCAGGAGATGACGCCATTTTTCAAGGGCAAGCTTGACTGCCAAGAGTTCTCGATTTCCGACATCATAATTCTGCTCTGCGGATGAGAACTTCTTGGAGAAATACGCACAGGGGTGCAATTTTCCATCAGTGGAGTGTCTCTGGGACAGGATAGCTCCGGCTCCGACTTCGGAAGCATCAACCTCGATGCAGAAGGGTAGTGCAGGATTGGGATGTCGAAGAACAGGAGCGGACGTGAAGGCCTCTTTCAAGGACTGAAAGGCTTCTATGGCAGATGGAGGCCACTGGCTGGGTTTACCCCCTTTCCGGATGAGGGCCAGGATAGGTGCAATGCGGGAAGAGAACCCCCGGATGAACTGTCGATAATAATTAGCAAATCCGATGAATCTCTGGATTGCCTTGGTACTCAGTGGGAGAGGCCACTCCTGGATGGCCGACACCTTCACGGGGTCCATCTCAAATCCCTCTGGAGAGATAATGTACCCTAGAAAGGGGATCTTGGATACCTCGAAGACACACTTCTCCAACTTGGCGAAGAGAGAGTTCTTCCTCAGACGAGAGAGTACCTCCTTCACCTGGGAGCGATGACTTTCAAGGTCCTTGGAGAAGATCAGGATGTCGTCCAAGTATACGACTACGAACCTTCCTAGGAGATCTCGGAACACATCATTAACAAACTCCTGGAAGACGGCAGGGGCATTGCACAGGCCGAAGGGCATAATGAGATATTCATAGTGCCCATCCCGAGTGTTGAATGCCGTCTTCCATTCGTCACCCTCCCAGATGCGAATGAGGTTGTAGGCCCCCCGGAGATCCAACTTGGAGAAAATCTTTGCCCCTTTCAGCTGGTCAAAGAGCTCGGCAATCAGGGGCAGAGGGTACCTGTTTTTCACGGTGATCTTATTCAGGCCCCGATAGTCTATACAAGGCCGAAGGCCTCCGTCCTTCTTCTCCACGAAGAAGAACCCAGCCCCTGCAGGAGAGGTAGAAGGGCGGATAAACCCCCGCTGGAGATTTTCTTGGATGTACTCCTTCATAGCGGTAGTCTCTGCAGGAGAGAGAGGGTAAGTGCGCCCTCTGGGGGGCATGGCTCCTGGCAGGAGTTCAACCGGACAGTCGTAGGAGCGATGAGGGGGAAGGAACTCTGCAGACTTTTTACAAAACACATCGGAAAATCCCTTGTAAGTGGAGGGCAAAGTCTTTAGTTCCGCAGTGGAGACATTCACCTTCTCGAGGGGTTTTGGCGGAAGGCAATGTTGCAGACAAAATAAACTCCAATGAGAGATCTGCCCAGTGGACCAGTCTATGGTGGGGTTATGTAGACGTAACCACGGAAGACCCAGTATTACTGGAGTAGAAGGACAGGGGATGATGAAGAATGAAAGTTTTTCTTGATGCAGCGCCCCAACTTGTACAGATAGTTCCGCCGTGAACATAGTGACAAATTCAAACTCCAGGGGTTTGTCATCTATGGAGCAGGGGAATCTTCATGCGTTCGGCAAAGAAGGCGTCCATGAAATTGCCATCCGCTCCAGAGTCGAGGAAGGCCCTTTCGAAGATAGTCTTACTTGCCAGGTGAATCTGCAAAGGAAGGAGAAGTCTGCGAGAATTTTCTTGATACTTCTCCTTAGGCCCTCGAGTAATGCCCCCTACATGAGAAACCAGTGACATACCTCGGGGTACAAAACTCTTGGCCTTGGCAGGACAGGCGTTGGCAAAATGGGAATGGCCACCACAGTACAAACAGAGACCTGCCATTCGTCTTCGGAGTCTTTCCTGCTCGGAAAGGCGAGCCTTTCCTACTTGCATAGGTTCCTCCAGGGGTGACGTGGACACATGAGTCACAGGAACAGCGGGAGCTTGCAGAATCGGCCTTTGAAAGCGAGGGGCCAACATGGGAGAAAATCGTCTGCTGCGCTCTCTCTCTACCTGGTGTTCTCTGAGGCGGGTGTCCACCTTAATAGATAGAGCGATCAGTCCTTCCAGGGAGTCAGGAGTCTCTCTGGAGACGAGATCATCTTTGATGCGGATGGATAGGCCTTGGTAGTATACGGCCTTGTAAGCGTCATCACACCAGGAAGTCTCCGCCATCAGTGTTCGGAAGTCTATAGCGTACTCATTGACACTGCGGCTTCCCTGCCGGAGCTGCAAGAGACGGGCAGGGGCGTTCGTGACTCGACCAGGAGCATCAAAGACTGTGCGAAAAGCTTGGAGAAAGTCTTTAACAACATAAGTCACCGGGGAATTCTTCTCCCAAAGAGACGTTGCCCACTCCAGTGGCTTGCCTTCCAATCGAGACATCACATACCCCACCTTGGAACGCTCACTTGGAAACTGCGTGGGTTGGAACTCAAATTGAATTTGGCACTGTGTGGCAAATCCCCTGCAGGCTTGTGGGTCCCCACTGAAGCGAGGGGGAGGTGGAATGCGAGGCTCACCTGTCGGGTAGCTTGCGTTCGTAGAGGCTGCCGCCATGGGGGGATCTCCAGTAGGTGTAGCAGCGGAGGGCGTAGATGGCACTCGAGCAAGCAGGATATCGAGTGTTTGCCCAATGCGAACCTGCTGGTTTTCGTAGTCCTCCATGCGGGATGCCGGTCCGCGGAGCGCTCGTCCGACATCAGGTGTGGCTTCCTCAGAAGGATCCATGGCCCGAAAATAATGTCAGGGAGCCGGGAGCCCCCCTCTGGGGAGTAGTCCGGATCTAGGAGGAAGCCCCTCAGGAGGGATCAGGGTCGTGGTAACCAGGGGTACGGCAGAGGATAAACAAGGTCCAGGCACAGGTCAAAAGGCAGGCGGAATACAACAAAGTCCAAGTACAGGCAGGGGTCAATAGCAGGCAGAGAATCAGCGAAGTCCAGGTCCAGGCAAGGGGTCACAACAAGGAATCAGGCAGATAAGCAGGGCAAACAGCAAGGGAACCCAGGAAACTATTAGGGAACGGAATCCTATTTTCGGGCGCCATCTTGGCGCCTCAGGCGTCCTTTTAAGTTTGAATTTGGCGCCCTTGCGCCAGCGTCAGCGCGCCTGCGACCGGCGCGCCGCGCTGGCATCACCGCGCCGGCGTCGGAACCCACGTGGGTTGCCTGGGCGCCGCCATCTTGGATCCTTCGCCGCCGGGAGCGGACGCGACTCCTCGCGCTCCCGGCGGTCTTGACATTGATAAATTTACCCCTATGTGATTGCCTCCAGTGCAGGGACCTCAGTGAAGAGGGTGTTAGATTAGCTGTCAGCTTCCTGAACAGTGCACTGGATGGGAATGGCGAACTGAATTCTGCAATTGCATATTACCTGATGTGACTGTGTGTCATGTGCTCACACCTCATCTGTGTACGTGAGTAAACATGGGGATATTGTCTTCAGACTAATGAACAGTTTCTTTGTTTGCATCATAAGAACCTCCTGGCGCCCAATCTTTTTGTATGCACATTAGCCTGAGTGTTGTAGTTGCACTACATCTTAAAGGGATAGCTTCCATTTAGCAAAGGCCCCCTGAAGTGTGAGTCCAAATGTAACCATGCTTTGCTCACTAGCTGGAAAGTGTGGTGTGGATAGCCCAGATCAGTATTTAAAGTATCCAAAGAGGATTGGTGAGTATCCTGTTTAAAGGAACAGTACTCTAAAGAGCGCTGAAAATAAACAGACTGGTTGTTAAAGGACGTTAAAGGACTTTATCTTTTTAGTCAGCTAGACAGCTTTGCGCTAGCAAGTTAGTTAGTGAGGCCCTATTGCCACCAGTTAGGAGTGCTGCCTGTATTTGGTGCCCATTTATTTTAGATAAATAGTTATTTAAGTTAACCAATTCTGTGTGTGTGTTATTACTGTATTCCTAATGGGGCCACCCGTAGGTGCATTCCCGGATCCCACTAGGTGGAGGCACTGCGCTAGTAACTACTAGGTACCCAGTCTCTCCCCATACCGCTGCGGAATGGCTCAGGTTTGTCCCATGCCATCAGGTAAGCGCCACATGTGGAGTGTAACATCGACAAAGGGGTGTCGAAAGGGTTACAAACCTCTGAAATGTTTTAATGAATGTATATTGGTGAAGTTGCTGAGAATGACATTTCCTTTCCTTATGTGAAAAAACAAATATTCTCCCTTTAATCACCCATGGGGACATAATCTTCTCAGCGATATTAACAAGAACATCATTCATGTTCTTTTGCATTCGGAATAGACATTTCTCCAAGCGTGGGTTATAACCTGATATAATGAAGCTCTTTCACTGGGACATGGGCACCTGTTGTAATGAATTCATGACAGCGTCTACAGGTACAATGGAACATAACAAATCAGTTGTTCTATGATGGCAATGTTAGTATATAATAGTAATGTCTGCAGACACTTCCAAGCCTAATTAGTTAGGCTAGTTTAGTTAAAGGGGTAGTTCATATTTAAATTAAAGTTATATATATCATAGAATGTCCAGCAACTTTGCAATTAGTCTTCATTGTTTATTTTTTTTAATAGTTTTTGAATTATTTGTCTTCTTCTGGCAGCCAAAAAACTATAGGTCAGTGAGGCTACAAATGTATTATTATTTTTACTTTTCATTACTTAACATCATATTTAGTTCTTCACCATTCATATGCCAGTCTCTCATTCAAATCACTATTTACAGGGTAAATAACCCTTGCAACAAGACATCTGCTGAATGGCCAAACTGAAGAGCTGCTGACCAGAAAGCTGAATTGCTGAAAAAACACAAAATAAAATTAAAAAATGAAGACCAATTGCAAATTGTCTCAGAATATCGATGTCTACATCAAACTAAAATTTTTATTCAGTAGTGAACAACCCCGCATGTACTGCGCTGCGCAATATGTTGGTGCTCTAAAAATATTTGTTAACAATAATACTGATCTAGGAACAAAGGGGTACCAACTTCGAAGCAGAGGGGACTTTCTTTATATAGACACTTGCCTAAAGCTGCCACCCAAGGCATGGGCCCTTGGGTGCCTGTATATAGATAGGGTCCTACTCTTCTGGGCACAGGCATTGCTGTGAAGAAGCTAAAATTGTCGGAACTATTGCATTGGGTGTGTGGGTCTGCGCTGTTGTGGACATGTCGGGCATAAAATTGTAAAACCATTCTATGCCATCCTATTGTATTCTTATATACACATATATGTGTATGTATATATATATATCTATATATATATATATATATATACATATATATATATATACTGTATATATATGTAGCATCTATTTGGCTGTATTTAGACAAATACCCACTAGTATGATAGAGCATTAGCTGCATGTGACTTACACAACAGGATCAGGGCCTTCGCCAAGTGGAAGCTATCCCTTTAAGGTGTAGTAGAACTACACCACACCGGCTACTGTATATAAAAACAGATTGATTGGACGCCAGGAGGTTCTTTGGTGAAAACAAATGGGGATTTATTGTACAGTGCAGAATTCAAGTGATCACAGGTTTACTCACGCAGGAGTTGATGCAGATGTAGCATATCACAGAGGAGGGAGGATAGCAGAAGATGATACAGCACAATGAAGTCTGTCACTCCCATAAGGCATAGTACATGTCAAGTGTACATCAATTCCCAGAAGACAGATATACCTCTGTGGGGATCGGGATCACCAGTGGAGTAGTTAGAGACAAAGTCTAAAACCTAACACCCTATCCAATGAGTCCCTGCACTAAAGGCAAACAAGAAGCCATTGGGAAGCTACTCCCTGCTACTATCCTTGATGGAGCACACAGCTGCTCATGCTATATACAGCTGACTATCTCACTCTCCTAGAGAGTCTATTAAAGATCTGTCCTAATGATAGCTTACCTCGTTCACAGTGTATCCTGGTCCCTGACTCATTTTCTAAAAAAAAAAAAAGTAAGAAGAAGAATATCATGATAAAGCACCAGTTATTCAACTGGAATGCCTGGCAGTGAACTGCATCCAGTTACTAGGTCCGTAATCCCTTTTATAATGTGAAATATATGTATTCCTTCCTATGAAACTGGAGTTAGAGGAAAAACAGTTCATTTAATCCCCACTAGATGGCCACAGAGGCTCCCGTGAGAATAGTCTTTTTGGTACTGCAAGATGCAAGAGAAATTATTCTGGCTTATGAAGAGTTATGTGGTCTTGCAGTGAAGGGGTTAAAGCTTTTAATACTTTCAGTGAGTTTTTTTTCTCTTCATCAGACAAACATTATTGGTTGGCCCTTCCTTTCCTTATGTTGCTATGTCAACACTGCCAATGAAATAAATTCTAAATTCCAAAAAAAGAGGAAGAAAACCTGCAGAGACTTCTAAAGAGTGGTCTGGGAACTTTTTGTGTTGCCATTTCTGAGCGAGCGAATGAATGTGTTATACTCACAACCATATGCTTCCCCTACAGTCTGGTTAAGTGTCACACAATTAGCGGAACAGCCATGTTTTTAGAATTTACAAACACTGGTCTCCTGTGCCTAGTACACCAACATACCTTGTTCTAGCACTGTTTCTCTTGTTCATTCAGGCCCGGACTGGCAATCTGTGGGTTTCTGGCAAATGCCAGTGGGGCTGCTATAAGGTGCCATAGAAAGTCAGTATTTAGTGGGCTGGTGGGGGCTGTTTGGGCCTCTGTGTACCTGAAATGGCAGGGCCTATTTTAATTCTCAGTCCGGACCTGTGTTCATTCCTGATCTTATGAAAACTTGTAATGTTGCTCTGCTGAGAAAATGAAGTCAGTGAGCAGAGAAACGTCATCTGAATATTTGATGTGTCTAGGGTTGCCACCTGGCCAGTATTTCACCGGCCTAGCCAGTAAAATACCAGCCAAGGCCAGGGCTAGTGTTGCCACCTGGCCGGTATTTTACCGGCCTAGCCGGTAAAACACCAGCAAAGGCCGGGGCCAGTATTACAAATTTACCGGCAATGTAACTACCGGTAAATTTGTAATACATCAAACAAATGCCCGTGGCCTGCACCCAGCCCAGTAAAAACTTACCTTTTTGCTGCTGGCTTGAGTCCAAAAGCGTGCTGTGGCCCCGCCCCCTTTGACATCACGACTGGCCCAGCCAATCACGCGCCATGGATCCACCGCCTTAATTGTCGTGACCCGCCCCTTTGCAGCCAGGGTCTGCCCTTTTATTCTCGCCCCCTCCACCAGCCGGTAGAGATTTTTTTAAAAGGTGGCAACCCTAGCCGGGGCTGGTATTACACAATTTACTGGCAATGTAGCTGCTGGTAAATTTGTGATCACCAGTCAAACTGCTCCCAGACTGCCACTGATCCACCCCCAGCCTGGCCCTTTCCAGCTAAAATACTTACAGATTCCACTCGCATTGGCCCCACCCCCTCAATGGCATGATCCCACCCCTGTGACATCACTATTTCACCTATTTACGTCACGTTCCTCCACCTCGTGGACCCGCACCCACCTTGGCCGGTAAAATTTTTCCAGAAAGGTGGCAACCCTATAGATGTGTCTCTTATAAGTTTTAAGGGCATTGACTCAAAAGGAAACTTCAAGCTACTTTGAAAAGCATATGTTTTCCTACTAGTGAATCTTATTAGTTACTGCTGATGGGAAAGAAATTAGGGGTGTTTTGTCGCCCGTGGCAGACCAGGTCTACTGCAGGTGTAAATATGTCCCGTGTGCCATTGCCCTAGGAGGAGCAACATCACAAGACTTTCATCTGCTCACTGATCATTTGGTGGCACAGTTGATTATATGTGCAAAGTATATTTACTTTGCACATATAATCAACTGTGACCCAAATCTCTAACCTTATAAACCACCTGTGGTGTCAGGGCAGTTTGATCATAAGAGAGGAAATAGGAACGTTAGAGAAGTGTTTTTAGAGCAGTGGCTTTGGGCAGGGAGACCATGAGACCTGACAACAATTTGGAAATGCCACTGGGTACTGATTTTTCACATGAAGCCTTGAGTAAATATATACTAGCATGGACCATTTATTGTTCAGAAGGCCGTACCATGGTGTCCACAACAGTTTCAAACTGTCAGTAGAAGGAGAGAGATTTTTGTTTAGAAGGAAAATAGAGAACTCTTCTGATGTTACTCTCGTCTGAAATGACATGAGAAAAGTCACCAGAGATTTCTTATGTCTTTCCTGAGCAGAGCAACATCAGAACATCAAAACAGTTTCCTTCTAAACATAAATCTCTCTCTCCGGCTGTACAGTTTTAATAACTGACCAGCAGGTGGCACTGTTGTCATAAAATTAATTATATAGGCAGTTTAATAACAGCTTAATAATAGCCCGACAATAAGAAAAAATAATTCAAATTGAAAAAGTGCAGAAAAATTGATTTTACATATTTTTTAAGGTTTTTAGTTCCTTTAAGTGGACATGGTAATGGATTTCTTATAGGCAGAGGGGACAGATCACACTTGTCACACTCTCTTTCTATACATCAATCAATATTTTTTTCGTTTGCCTCCACGCAACTATTAACTTGCAATAACCTTTACACTGCTGATTCATTCAGACACTTGGTTACACCTCTGATTTCACGCCCTTCATTCAGAAAAGGAATTATTTTACAGAATGAATACCGACACCCTGCGCTGGCTGTACGGTTCATAGCTGAACAAGTCATTAGCAGAAAGAATCATGGAAATGAGATGCAGAATTCAGATAATTGGAACGATGTTGCTCAAATGATTCTCCCAGCTGCCAGGAACTATGAGGGTTGATTCTCAGCACCCAGACATTTTTTCCCCTTACTATTACCAACATATTCATCTCCCAGACACGACTGGAACAGTATTGACCCATCAGTAACCCCATTGCATTTAACTCCCCAGATAATGATATTTATGGAACTGCAGCTCCTTTACAATGTATGTGTTGCCATTTATTTGTACTTTGTAACACATGTGTATTCTAAACAATGAAAAAATCACAGAGATGATAAACATGTTAGCAATAGGATTTGTCTGCCTATTGTTTTAGTTAAAAAAAGGACATATTTTGATATTTGTAATAAACTGCAAAAACAATGCGGCTGAAGAATAATCTGATTTTACACTATCACTTGTCTCCTTGAGTCAGTACAGGAGGAGAAAAAGCTATTTAGTCACACTTCTCCCTCCCAGTTAATCCCTTTCTAGAACCAATTTCCCCCTTATCTCTTCAGTCAGAGACACACACAGCAGTGCAGAGAAGGAGAAGCCACTTGAAGATCTCCTATTTATATGTGAGTGAGCATATCACATCAGATGTGAGGGGTTTTAGGTTTGTTTGTAGGTTTGGAGACAAGGCGCTCATACTACACTTATCATGCTTCAGCATTCACTTTTTACATGAATGTTTCAACACTACGAATAATGGATCATTTGTTTATCTATGTTTATGTATGTATCTATGGGAAATATTGTGTGTAAAGCACTAGCAATGACAAGTGGACGTGTGTTCAGTTATGCTCCAGAGATTGTTTTTGACTGGTGATACCCCCAAGTATTTTTAGTACTATAACAGACAGTGTTGGACAGGGACACCAGGGGCCTACCCAAAAACCTTAGACCAGGGGCCCACTCTCAGTACTAATAGTCTTCATCTCCTCAATCAACCTCTATTCTCTTAGTTTGTTTTCTTTACATACTATAATCGATTATTCCATCTATTCAGCCTCTTTGTTCTCATAGAAATAGGGAATGGCCATGAAATAGGCCAACAGATTAGCAGCATGAGGGCCCACTTACACCCTGGCAATGGAAGTAGACAGAGGCCCAAACAGCACCCAACAGTCCACTAAATATTGTCTGTCTATGGGAACTCCCCAAAAATATAACTTAAGCTTTTTGAAAAGTAAACATAATTTCAAGCAACTGTGCAATATACATCAATTAAATATATAAGCTTTTTGAGGAAGTGGTTTGTCCACGAAACGCGTCAAAGCTATGGAGCTATTGGGCTCATTACGCCCTATTGTTACTTTTTAATAATGTTTAATAAACAGATGTTTTAAACTTGCTGGTGCTCCGTGACTACGACAGTTTGCAGATCAATTAAATATATGCATGACTTTTCATGATTTTAATGGTTTCCCTAAGCCTAGGCTCCTGCTCTCCTGCTGATCTGTCTGACTACTTTGCTGAGCTGGCTGACTACTGTAACTTTATATCAACAGCCAGCTGTCCTCAACCTGCATCCTCCAAACCCCACAATTCCCTGCACACGTGATTTCAATAAGAAACAGAACATCACAGTGCAATGCATTGTGGGTTATGTAGTTCCTGCATGCTCCTTTAAGCTGCGGAGAAGTTGTTACAATTTGTAACATCAGTGTTTAGTCCCTCCTTCCCTGACAGGATTTCAAATGATGCAGAAAGAGAAGAAACTGTTAAACAGCTGGACTTCAGCATAGAAAATGGCATTTATTCATACTTTTTGAAGAAACAGGTAACTGTGATGGATATATTTTGGGTTTCTGTGTTATGTGGGCCTCTTTATCAAATGTTGGGTTGGAAGTAGGAGTTCTCCTTTAAAGGGGTTGTTCACCTTTAAATTAACTTTTAGTATAATGTAGAGAGTGATATTCTGAGACCATTTGTTTTCACATTTTATTGTTTGTGGGTTTTAAGTGTAACCTCAGCAGCTCTCCAGTTTCAGCAATCTGGTTGCTAGGGTCCAAATTACTAAAACAACCATGCATTGATTTGAATAAGAGACTAGAATATGAATAGAATGATGAGTAAGAAAGAGTAGCAATAGCAATAAATGTGTAGCCTTACAGAGCATTTGTTTTTTTTTTAGATGGGGTCAGTGACCCTATTTGAAAGCTCAAACGAGTGAGAAGAAAAAGGCAAATAATTTAAAAATGACAGATGGAGAGGGGTGTTGTGCATGCCATTGGCTTTCTCTAGATGGCAGCAGGAGAAAAAATACCCCCTATGTGCCAAGGTAGGAATATCATCTTGAGGACGAGAGAGAGAATCTTATTATATACATTTTACTACACATTACAGTGCCACAAACTACAGGAATAAATCATGTAGCGTGGATTGAAATTCAATAGTTGCAGGGCCACCTATAGAAGATTTTGCTCTCACCCTCCATTGCTTTCTTTACCCTAATGATATAAAGATAAATATAAATGGACTACAGACATGGGCCCTTCTTCAGTGGGGTAACTTCTTGGCCCACACTTTGTTCTCTTTATTTTTCTTCCACCTTTTAAGGTGTCCCCTTGTCTTCCACTCATGTTTTTTGCTCCCTATTCCAATGCTTGTTCTTCCCTATAATACCCCTCTCTGATTCATTGGACCTCCATGATCTTTGCCTTTTGCTTTTCCCATATCCCTATTCTATATATTTTTTCAGCTTCTTTATTTTTTTTGCACCTCCGCCAAAGCCCACAGGCACTGCCTGATACTTAACTTCCTTACAAACCCAGGGACTCCTCCTGCCTGCCCATATTGTAACTAATATGATGATCCCTACGCAACTTGGTTGATTAAAATATTTCCTCCCTGCCCACAGAATTACATTAAGAGCTTTCATATTCCACTGCAGTGAGATTTACGAGTATTGGATGAAATCTGAATCTCCTGCAGTGCAACCAATACTTGCAAGTCTCGCTGCGGAGCCAGATAAAAGCAATCAATGTAAGTGATTCTGCAGATAAAAAGGAAATATTTAATGAACCAAGATATCTAGGGATCATAACATGGGACATATTAGTTACAGGGAGGGAATTGCTGCTGAGGTTATGGGCCCCAACTAGCCATGATTCAGGGCATTAACAGTAATGCCACTTGGTCATGGGGATCTCTCATCCATTATTACTTTGCATAACCTCTGCTCTCTATCATATCATTTTATTACAGTTTAAAGGGGTTCTTTGTCTTTAAGATAACTTTTAGTATGTTATAGAACTTTTCAACTGGCCTTCATTTTTTCCTTTTTATAGTATTTGAATTATTTGCCATCTAACTTTGGGGGTCACTGACTCCCATCTAAAAAACAAATACTCTGTAAGGCTACAAATGTATTGTTATTGCTACTTTTTATTACTTATCGTTCTGTCCAGGGCTCTCCTATTCTTATTCCAGTCTCTTATTCAAACCAATGCATGGTTGATAGGGTAATTTGGGCCCTAGCCACCAAATTGTTGAAATTGCAAAGTGGAGAGCTGCTGAATAAAATGCTCAAAACCCACAAGTAATAAAAAATGAAAACCAACTGCAAATTGTCTCAGAACATCACTCTCTACATCTCACTAAAAGTTAATTTAAAAGTTATCCACCCCTTTAACATTAGAGGCAGATTTATCAAAGAAAAATTTCAAACTTCAAGCTAATTTTTGTGTACAAATTTGATTTGAATTTGAAAAAACCCAGAAAATTCGAATTTCAAAATTTATCATGTACTGTCTCTTTAAAAATTCAACTTCAACCATTCGCCATCTAAAACATGCCGAATTGCTGTTTTAGCCTATGGGGGACATCCTAGAATATATTTGGAGTCAATTGGTGGACTTTGAAATCAAAGTTTTTTGGGGGGAAAAACTTTGAATCTTACCATTTCGAATGCTGATTGTTTTATTCGTACAATTCGAATTTGAGCAAACGGACCTATTTGGCCAAAAAAACCCTTTGATTTCATTTAGGTTGGTCTTTTTGAATTCGAATTTCGAAGTTTTTCAAATTCGAAATTCGACCCTTGATAAATCTGCCCCTAGATGTCATATATCTAAATATTTACTTTTTCCCTCCAAGCTTTAATGTATGATCTCCTGGTCCAGACACAAACTCGAATGCACATAAATAACAGAAATCAGGAGAGCATAAGTGTCATTTCCCTGAGATGGGATGAAGCAAATCATAACTGTCATGACCAACTTTCTTTTCCTGTGGTGCTGATACTTTATTAAAGGGGAAATAAATTCTAAAATAGAATAAGGCTAGAAATGCTGTATTTTGTATACTAACCATAAACATGAACTTACTGCACCACAAGCCTAATAAAACAAACAATTTATGCTATCAAAGTTGGCTGAAGGGGATCATCATCTTGTAACTATGTCTTTGCAAGACCAAGACCATGTACATGCTCAGTGTGGTCTGGGCTTCAGTTGGGAGGTTAAGCTTAGGGATCGTCATAAATTATCAAAACAGCACAAGTCAAATGATATCTGGCAGAAGCCTTTACAGCAAGACTGATAAATAAATCAGAATATACAGACTGCACTGGGTCTATGGATACAAATGTCTACATGGTCGCTGGCTGCACTACAGGGAAACAAACAGAGCTGCTCGAGGTCAGGGAAGTATGGTGGAGGGGCTCCCCCTGTCGTTTAAAAGTATGATTAGTTTTCCTGCAGAGCAGTTAGAGACCATCTGAAGAGTCCTATTCTCAGCATTTAGAGCAAGTAAAATGAAGGGGGAATTTCACTGCATACAGTCGGGTTTCTTTAAAAAATGGTACACATTGTAGATAGATTTCTTTTTCATTAAAGAAAGCAAAAATGGTATTTTATTTTTTTGCCTTTACATCCCCTTTAATAACAAAAATGATAGCCTATAGTATAATGAAATGTGGCTGTTCTTGGTACATGAATTGTGGACGTTAATGTATTTTATGACAGATTGTGAGGAAAGGTGGCTGGCAACTATAGTTTTGCACCTAGGTCCTGTGTCCAAGGTGGCAGATTCAAGGCTACCTACAGATGAAGCCACTTGGATTTGTGAGTTAAATGCGTCATGACTCAGGGGTAATTGAAGAAACTGTGTTATCTTAAGTCATCTTAACTCATTTAATGCATTTAACATTTTCATTAGCATACCAAAGCTCCATTGTTCACAATGGTGAATGCTTTAATTAGATGGGATGTTGTGACGCAGTTTTCTGTGTTAAATGAGATAAATGGGATATCTGTGTTTAGTTATTCTGTGTCAAACAGACAAACCAAAGTGGCTGCATCTGTATATATATTTAAAAAAACTCCATGTTTTTAAGACCCCAGCTTACTGCTGGAGACAAGTCTTCATTTTTGTATGTTTTTATTTTAAATGATTTAGATTTTTATTCAGTGACTTTCCAACTTTGGATTTCAGCAGCTATGTGGTTACTACAGTCCAGAGACTGGATGATAAATAGGAGATCGCATGAACAGAAATAGAAGTAATAACAAATTACAATAAAACAGTAGCCTTATAGAACAATAACATTTTGGCTTACAGGGTCAATAACGCCAATTTGAAAGCTGGACGGAGACAGAAGTTTATGACAAATAACTAAAATATAGGTATGGGATCCCTTATCTGGAAACCACTGGTGCAGAAGCTCCGAATTACAGGAAGGTCATCTCTCCTTGTTAAGCACATAATTCCTATTTGTTTTTTTCCAGTAAAAATAAAACAGTACCTTGGTAACTAAGCTGCATGCATCCATATTGGTTTTACAACAATCCTATTGGGTTATTTTAAAGTTTAAATGATTTTATCAGCCCTAAAGTATGGTGATCTAAATTATAGATTACCCAGAAAAGCCATTCTGTGCACTCATTTTTGATATACACACAATCTTAAATATTATATGTATATAATTTACATCTTTAGAGATATGAATGTCAGTTGAGTGTTTTAGTACAATTCATTATCCTCCCTCATCTGATATTTGACCAATGTTTTCCTCATTACAAGGGTGTAGTAATAACAAACAGCATTTATGGAGAATGAGCTGACAATCATTGGTCCCTGCCAGTGATGGGCGAATAAATTCACCTGGCACGAATTAGTGACGAGTTTTTGCTTTTCGCCAGTGTCAACATTTTTTGCCCGCGTGTCTGAAAAGTCGCTCGCGTCAAAATCGTAGTACGTCAACACTGTTCAGACGCCCATTGACTTTAATGCCAGCGTCAGCTTGGACGTGGGTATCAATTTCCGATTTTCACCATTTTCCGTGAAAATATCAGATTTTCCCTATTTTTCTGTGAAAATGTCAGAATTTCACAATTGTTTTGCGAAACTTTCCGATGTCACGATTTCCCCCGTGAATTTTTCATGGGAGAAATTCTCCCATCACTAGTCCCTGCTGCTAGATCACTTGGTCACTTATTATGAAAGGCTAACACTGCACAACTGCAGCTACACAATCGGAGAGCACATCTCTCGATGTCGATATTATAGGTATCTCTGTCGTCTCACCGCTCTTCTGCTCTGCTTTCCTGAGCAGTGAAATAACACAGCAATCCATCATTTATTTGTCACTCGGCCAAAAATACATTTAGCATTAAGTGCTGCTAATGGGATTTCTTTATTTTCCTGTGTGAGTTATTCTGCGGTAGCGGAGAGTACGTGTTAATATATCGGTTTGGTTAATTGCCAAAGGATTGAAATAGGGGCAGAATATTTCTATTCAGTCTGCTGTTGCTTATGATGTATTTTAAAAACTGTAATAGAAATTATTGGTTTGTGGGACTGGAGAAGACTGGAAAGGTGGATGTACCCATATAGAGAGGGGGTGTTATAACATAAATGATGGATGCACAAGCTACAAACCTTCAGTTGTTGAACTACAACCCTGACCATCCCCACCGCAAACTTCAGCGACAGTTGGAGAGCTACACATTGCACCTACCTAATGATAGGGATGGTAATATCTAAAAAAGACGTATTTAGCAACATTTTTTCTCAAAGGAATTCCGTTGTGCTGGGGTCTCACAGTAAATACTTTTTCTGGCATAACCTAAAACTGACCCTGTAGGTTGAGGCAGGCATGATACAGGACCAGTTGTGTAGGACATTGTGCTGGATCTGTTTAGACTTACAATATGCTTTCATTTTTAAAACTAACTATAGAGCTTGCTGTTGATTGTCTGTGTATAAAAAGACTCTTGGTTAAACAAAAATGCATTGGATAAGCAGTTAGACATAATAACGCTGATAACTGACAGAGACACCATAGTCTTGATGCAGAAAGGCCGCAGCTTTTATTAGAGTGTTCACTTCTGAATGTTGAGTTCTTGACTGGATCTGTAAAACAAATGATATATTATCTACTATGGGTGGACAAAGATACATTTTATGAATCAGAATCAGACTTCCACCTGCCCAGCTTCATGATCTCTCCTGGAAAGAGAACATTTCAAAATGTGTTGTTACCTCTCTCAGTAAAGAAGTGGGTGCCATAATCTCTTGGAGAAAACCTGACATTTTTTATAAATATTCCCCTTTTTGATGTATAAATCAAATACATCAAAATCAAAGGCCATCATCTCCAATGCCTCTAAGATGATTATAAACTAGATTAAACCAAACATGGCAAATCCCTAAATGGTCAAATGGGACTAGCCATATTATCTTTACCCGAAGTGTCATTTTTGGATTTGTCAATTAGGATCCTAAATGAATATGCCTTTAACCCCCCCCAGTAATAATAACTAAAAAGTGCACCACCTTTGATCATTCCCTTCATCTTTAGCTAAAAAATAAAAATAATACATACAGATGCAGCCACTTTGGTTTGTCTGTTTGACACAGAATATCTAAACACAGATATCCCATTTATCTCATTTAACACAGAAAACTGTGTCACAACATCCCATCTAATTAAAGCATTCACCATTGTGAACAATGGAGCTTTGGTATGCTAATGAAAAGGTTAAATGCATTAAATGAGTTAAGATGACTTAAGATAACACAGTTTCTTCAATTACCCCTGAGTCATGACGCATTTAACTCACAAATCCAAGTGGCTTCATCTGTATATCACAACTTGACTAGGTACAAGCAAGGAACCATTTGAGTTAATTATGATAAAATGCACTCTGCGTGAAACGCATCAGGATTTTTTAGGATGTAGTTGCCTGGTTGTACCAAGCCCGGTTTTGATATCATCATGATCCTATCCTAATTCCTTTCCTTTATCAGCATGATACATGTAAAGGTTAAATTCTTTAGGACTAGTAAAATCCCAATATTGTATTCCACTGCACATGTAATAGTCCAAATGTGCCAAGGGACACCTGGGAAACATAAGAAACATGGCAGCTGTATTTACTATATAAGAACTCAAGGGCCATTGCCTATGGCAGCTGCATTGGAGGCCAGCCCTTGGGTGGGAAATATGGGAAATTAACTTTAGTATGATGTAGAGAGTGATAGTCTGAGACAATTTGTAATTGGTTTTCATTTTTTATTATTTGTGGATTTCGAGTTATTTCATTTTTTATTCAGCAGCTCTCCAGCTTACAGTTTCAGCAATCTGGTTGCTATGGTCCAAGTTACCCTAGCAACCATGCACTGATTTGAACAAGAGACTGTAATATGAATAGATGAGGGCATGAATAGAAAGATGAGTAATTAAAAGCAGAAATAACAATACATGTGTAGCCTTACAGAGCTTTTGGTTTTAGAAATCTGAAATCTGGAAAGAATCAGAAAAAGAAGGCAAATAATTCAAAAAGTATCAAAAATAAATAATGAAGACCAATTGAAAAGTTGCTTAGAATTGGCCATTCTTTAACATATTAAGGGGCATATTTATCAAAGGTCGAAGGTCAAAGTTAAAAAACTTCGAATTCAAATAGACCAACCGAATGGTGGTGGAAGTTTTTTGGGGTCGAAGTGGGCCAAATTCGGCCTACTTCAAATTTGAAGTTTTTTTAAGTTCGAACTTTGATCTCCCAAACTCCCCCAATTGCCTCCATACAGGTTGTAGGAGGTCCCCCATAGGCTAAAACAGCACTTCGGCAGCTTTTAGGTGGCAAATGGTCAAAGTTGAAGTTTTAAAGAGAAAGTATTTCAAAAAAAATTCAAAAGTTTTTTTCAACTTCGAAACGAAGTATGACTATTCCCTAGTCCAGTTATCCCCAACCTTTTGAACCCATGAGCAACATTAAGAAGTAAAAGGAGTTGGGGAGCAACACAAGAATAAAAAATGTTCTTGGGGTGCCAATAAGTGCTGTGATTGGCCATTTGGTAGCCCCTATGTGGATTATCAGCCTACATTGAGGCTCTGTTTGGCAGTACACCTGGTTTTTATACAACCAAAACTTGCCTCCAAGCCTGGAATTCAAAAATAAGCACCTGCTTTGAGGCCACTGGGAGCAACATCCAAGGGGTTGCAGAGCAACATGTTGCTCTCGAGCTACTGGTTGGGGATAACTGCCCTAGTCGAAGTACACAAAAAATTGCTTGAAATTCAAAGTTTTTCACTTCGAAACTTCACCTCAACCTTTGATGAATCTGCCCCTAAAAGCCAACTTGAAGACGAAGTTCAGTATACCTGTTCTTTCTGCTCACATGGCAATTAAGCCTTGGGGGGGCCTGATTGAAGTTCCGGTGCCTAGTGTGGTACTGGGCCAAAATCAACCCTGAGGAAGGTGCTGCATTATTTTTTTTCCCTGGGCCAGTGCATTTTTTTTTATTAAGGAGTACCAGGTTTGGAAAAATATTCATTTGCAGTTATGGGGGGGTGTGTCTATAACAGGTTGGCACCCAAAAGCGAATTAGACGTTCCTTGTCCTTTAAGTCATATAATATAATAAAGAATGCAATACCAGACAGATGCCTTTTTATTAATGCCAGGGATGGACCTGAATTATAACCTTTCAGACCTTCCCAGACAAATAAGATCTTAGTGACAGAGGATTTTGCTTTTGCAGTCTGCCATATAGCCAAGCTATGTAAGTAACTGTCCCATGTTTTCTCAGACATATTTTGATTTTAGATCAATGATTCTACCTGAACTTGATCCAATGAATGGTCTGGACAGCAATATGATTTTGCATGAGCTTAAGTGTTGCCCTGTTTTTTGTACCTTTACTTAAGATTTATCTTATTTTACCTATCAACTACCCACCTGCACATATTAGCATTCAGAACAGGATAGGACATTTTGGGGGGGGGGCATAGCCGCCCTGGCCCTCCTGGTTCTGACTCCTATTGTCAATAAGTCTTAAAGTCTTGTTAAAACCCCTTCCTGTGGGTATTATCATGGTGGCAAAATTTAAATTCACTAAAAGTCACTAAAATGGTCTCGGTGCCTATAAGCTGAATGTTTTGTGTGGGGAAGATAGTAAGAAAGTGGATGCCACATGTATTAGCCACTTTTATGAAATTATTCCATAGAATGCTGTCAGTTTTTGTGTTATCTGGCCCAAAAAGCCATCCAGGAAATGCAATATAAAATTGGAATTGGTTAAAAGAGAGATCACCTACTCTAGAAAATTTGTGAAAATGTTAAAATAATGGCATGCAATGGAACATCCACGGGGAGGCATTTATTGTAAAAGAATTGACCCATAAAATGAAAACCTAGCAGGTGGTTAACAGCTTTACTGAATTGTATGTATGAAACATAACAGAGTTGTTAATAGATAGGCCCCAAGGGAATGATAAATAGTGTATAACGCCCTTTCACGCCCTTTGGGAATTAAGCCAAGTGGAGAATTTCCGAAACAGAACAGTGGGTCATTGTTCACCTTTTAGTATGATGTAGAGAGTGATATTCTGAGATAATTTGCAATTGCTTTTCATTTTTTTGTATTTGTTTTGAGTTATTTAGCTTTTTATTCAGCAGCTCTACAGTTTGGAATTTCAGCAATCTGGTTGTTAGGCTCCAAATTACCCTAGCAACCATGCAATTATTTGAATAAGAGACTGGAATAGGAATAGGAGAGTAATACAAGGTAGTAATAACAATACATTCGTAGCCTTACAGAGCATTTGTCAGTGAACCACATTTGAAAGCTGGAAAGAGTCAGAAGAAAAAGGCAAATAATTCACATGAGCCAATTAACAGACAGAGTTCTGTCTTTTGCTTCCACACTTCTTCCTGTTACTGTTAGAGCTGCAGTATTTCTGGTCAGGTGATCTCTGAGGCAGCACAAAATGATGGTTCAAGACAAGAGATGTAAAATGACAATATTTACTTTAATATATATACCAGTTTGATATGATTCTTTAATATGCCACTTACTATGATATAAACTACCTTCTTTGGCTTAAAAAGGTGCTCATAAACATTTGAAAGTTGATTCTGCAACACTGCTGCCTGACAGCCACATGAGTGACAAATATACTATATGCCGACACCCTAATATTGCCCCATACCAGCTACCAAATCACAAACATGTGACTGCCCACAAAGTAGTTCTCTCGTGCAGCTAATGCAGGTAGTGCTGTTCTTTCTTTGAATGGTCTACAAACAAGACAATAGCTGCAATCTTCTTTTACCGTACAGAAAAATAACACAGAGATCCATCATTTATTTCTTAGTCATCCAAAATGCATTTAGTGCTGTTAATGTGTTCCTTCCTCTGCGAGTTATTCTACTCTACTGAAGGGAACACGTTAATACAGAAGCTTGGTAAATAGTCAAAGAATGGTAATTGCAGTAGCATCTTTCTATTCCATCTATTTTCCATTCACTGGTCTGCGCTGCCCTAAGGCTCATAAACTAGAGTGTCTGCTGTAGTTACTCTGTGTATTTGTGTATTAGTCTAAAGCTGAGACACTGATGGGTTCTGCCGTATGACAGGGCTAGGTGTGCTCAGTTTAGTGTGGGCTAGCTAGACATCAAGCATGTCAACTGTCTGGGTTGTTTGTGGAGACGTTTTGACGGTGGTGCATTAGCCATGAGATATGGTGACAATCACAGGTGGGACTGGAAAGTCAGCTCTTTTAGTGAAGGAACAGAATTACTAATGATGCCGCCCCACCTCGCCCACCTGTGAACTCACGTGGCAGCAGACCCATCCAATGGCGTTGAGCAGGGACCTCACTGTACTCCAACAAAGCCTGCCTAACAGAACCAGTATTTCCCAACAACCGTTTTTTCGTTCTGACCACTGAGAATGCCCCATGTGCCATTAGCTTAAAGGGGTTGATCACCTTTGAGTTAACTTTTAGTTTGATGATATTCTGAGACAAGTTGCAATGGTTTTCATTATTTATTATTTAAGGGGGTTGAGTTATTAAGCTATTTATTCAGCATCTCTCCAGTTTGCAATTTCAGCCATCTGGTGGCTAGGGTCCAAATTATCCTAGCAACCATGCATTGATTTGAATAAGAGACTGGAATCTAAATAGGATAGGACCTGAACATAAAGATGAGCAAGAAGAAGTAGCAGTACTAATAAGTGTGTAGCCTTACAGAGCATTTACTTTTTAGATGGGGTCAGCGACGCCCATCTGAAAGCTGGAAAGAGTCAGAAGAAAAAGGCAAATAATTATAAAACGATAAAAAATAAATAATGAAAACCAATGGAAAAGTTGCTTATAATTGAACATTCTATTAAATACTGAAAGTTTACTTATAGGCGAACCACCTCTTTAAAGGAAAAGTAACTTCAAAAAAATGAAACCTTCCAAACACTTTGGGGGTTATTTATTAAACTTAAAAAAAACCCACATTTTTCAGAATTTATTATACCCCAAGGATGGAATAAGTCAGAATCCGAAAATCCGGCATCTCAGAACTGCTGAGGTTGCATATTGTCAATGGGAGAAGTCCTGAAGATATCTTGATTTCACTGGGTTACGTGCAATAATCCAAACTTATCTCATTATTTTCTGCAAACTACTCCGACTAAATCTGCACAGGTTTTTTCCCCTTATTTATCGATACATTATCCTGAAAAAAAACCCCCAAAAAATAGTGGAAAAAAACCGAATCCCACCCAAAAACTCAGTTAAATAAATCAATAAATCTGTTGCTCAGCGATGGTGCTTTATCCAATGGTGGCACAATCTCTGCCTCACTGGTAAATGTGCCACTAATTACGGTACATGATGGCAGGGCATAAGCTGTGCCCCTAACTTACTACTGACGTCAATGGCATTTTACAGATCCACTTAAAGACCATAATGTTCCCCCAGCCATCAAGTGTTTCATTCATCAAAAGCTCAATGAACACAAACTAATAATTTGCAGAGCTGTTGTGACTGTACATATAACGTGTTCTCTAAATGCTACAAGCAAGCACAACACAATTTAAACACATTAATGTGCGGCAGTGTTGCTTTCCTTCTAGGAACCAACAGTGTGAAGAGCCGATTCAGAGATATTTCTGGATTTTTAACTGATGTCAAATGCGTATACAAATGGATTGTTCATTTTGATTCATGATGGGGGTGGTAAACGCTTAGCAAACTTGTTTGGTACAAATTGGTAGCTACTGAGCCGAAAGCCTTAAGTGCTTGTACTTAAGAACTAGGCATTAAGTAGCTTTCTCTCCTTCTTTCTGCTTTACCTGCACTTAACGGCACAGCCAGAATAAAGAGTCAGCATATCCACCGCTGAATAGAGATACAGTGCTTCTAATCTGACCATTTTCATAATATAAAGAGGCTGACTGTTTCATTAACCTCCCATGTCCCAGTGAGATGCAAAATATCCCAGATTTACTTTCCAATGAGTGATAAAACTTTCTTTATATCAAATGTTCCTTCACATAGGGGCATATTTATCAAGGATCGAATTTCGAAGTAAAAAAACTTCGAAATTCGACCATCGAATTTGGGTACTTCGATAGTCGAAGTATTTTTTCCAGCGAAAACGGTCGAATTCGATCAAAGTATGTTCGAAGTAAAATCGTACGATTGGATGATTTAACCCTTCGAATCGATTGATTCAAAGGATTTTTAAAAAAACCTTTGACTTCTCAAAACTGCCCCAAAAGCCTCAGTTTTCGGAGGTCCCCCATAGGCTAAACAGCAATTCGGCAGGTTTAAGGTGACAAAGTCGACGTTTTTTAAAGAGATTTTCGAGTGGTCGAATTTTCAAAGGTTTTTCAATTCAAATCGAAGTCGAAATTGAATTTGGCCTATTCGATGGTCGAAGTACCCAAAAATTACTTCAAAATTCAACGTTTTTTAATTCGAAAATTCACTTCGGCCTTTGATAAATCTGCCCCATAGAGGCCTATAAACAAAGGGAGCTTCGCATTTCAGTAGCAGTTTGAAGGAAATAGGCATTTTTTTGGATACCAATTATATGAATATTATTACTATTTGCAGTAAGGGATCTTTCTGTAATTTGGATGTATTTACCTTATGTCTCCTAAAAATCATTTAAACATTAATAAAATAAGGATTAATTATATCTTAGTTGGGATCAAGTACAAGGTACTGTTTATTATTAGAGAGAAAAAGGAAATAATTGGAATTATTCAGTTAAAATGGAGTCTATGGGAGACTGCCTCCCCGTAATTTTTGGATAATGGGTTTCTTGATAACAGGTTTCTGGATAATGGATCCCATACCTGTACTGAGGTAAACAAGATGAATCTAATGTAACCTCTCTGAGAAATAAAATGACATATAAATGATACAAGTTTATTCTTAGGGGCAAATTCACTAACCTCCGAAAAATTCGCCAGCGACGGCTTCACTCACAGCGCAACACTTCGCCAGGTGTAGATTCACCAGGACAACATTAATTTACTAAAATACGAAGTTGCGTCTAGGGCGCCGAATGCTGGCGAAGTTGCGCTACCGTTACTGTGCCAAGCGAAGCAAAGTTGCGCTAGCGTTGCCTAATTTGGACGTATATGTTGCAGCAAATACATTACACTACACAAGCCTGGGAAACCTCAATCAAATAAAATAAAGTTGTTTTATTGCCCTACACATGAGCCCAGTGTATAGTTTATGTGCCATATGTTAGGAAATGTAGGGGGGAAGCCGGTTACCCCCCAAAAAAATTACGCTCTTTTGCAGCCTATCACCCTGAAAAAGGAAAAGACGCTAGCTTTTTTTGGGACTTTCAACTATTTTCAATTATTTTTTTTAGGAAGTCCTATCTACTCTATTGCACTTCGCCTGGTCTGAGGTGGTAAAGGCAAGTCTGGTGCAAGAGGTAACGTTCAGTAAACGTTCAGAATTTTGTACATGAGTTTTCACATGATGAACCTTTTTCTCACTAAATCAAATTGGGTCAATTCAATATTATTACAGAAATGGCTCAGAATTTTAAACTGATAATATTTATAGAGTTCCTTATTTCCATGAGATGAAGCTCAATGTTCAGTTTTCTCAATAGTGCCCCTATAATTCCAGTTTAGCTTTTAGCCTTTAATAGAGAAATATATCCATCTTTTAGACGTAGATGGCTACATAGTACATCCCAAACTGCACTAACTAGAATCCACCTATGGCCCTGAATCCTCACTCAAAACCAGAGCTGCTCAGTGGATTGGCAGCCACTATGTGTGGACACATCATTTCTTGTCCCTGTATCATCAGTGCTGATTGCTGAACAGGACTGTGTGTACTGGAAATCAAACAATCACCTACTTGCATGTTACAACACTTTTCTGTTGTCTGCATCCCAACACTGTTAAAAATAGATTCAACCAAGCCAACTAGCAGCTGGTGCAAAATTTGTCCACATTGCCCAGTGCTTTTTTACACTATAGACTTTCCGAATCCATAACAGCTTTGCAGGATCTCTTAATTATATATAATGGTGCGAGTTGATTGGATTGCAAGGCTGATTTTGCTGAGACTGTATTAGTAACTGCGTCTGTACATGTATATCAGTGGAATCCAAACGGTACCTTATATTGGATGAAATTATAGGATATTAAACCACACTAGGTTCTCTATAAGGTAGAAGTAATGACACTTCTTAGAGAAGTACTTTAAGGCTTGAACGCTTCTTTGCACTTAAAAGAGAACTAAACCCTAAAAATGAATGTGGCTAAAAATGCCATATTTTATATAGGGATGTAGCGAACCGCTGACAATGTGTTCGCGAACGCCGTTCGCGAACACCGGCAAAAAATGCGAACAGTTCGCGAACAGTTCGCGAACTTCGAACATCCGAAAATCGTTCGATTCGAACGATCGAAGGATTTTAATCGTTCGATCGAACGATTTCCGTTCGAATCGAACGATCGAAGCCATTGGATCGAATGATTTCATTCAATCCAATGGCTTCGATCGTTCGATTCGAACGAAAATCGTTCGATTTTAGTGATCGAATGGTCGAATGGTCGCGCGACGTTCGCGAACTTGCGGCGGACGCGAACAGTCGAAGTTCGCGCGAACTAGTTCGCCGGCGAACAGTTCGCTACATTCCTAATTTTATATAATAAACTTATTGCACCAGCCTAACGTTCCAGCTTTTCAATAGCAGCAATGATCCAGGACTTCAAACTTGTCACCATCTTGGAAACTCACATGCTCAGTGGGCTCTGAGCAGCTGTTGAGAAGCTAAGCTTAGGGGTTGTCGCTAATTATCAAGCAGAAAATAAGGTTGACCTATAATATAAGCTGATGCTACAGGGCTGATTATTAAATTCTGATGCTAATTGCACTGGTTTCTGTGCTGCCATGTAGTAATTATCTGTATTAATTACTAATCAGCTTTATAGTGTGACATTTATATTCTATGTGTACTGTGTATTGTGAGTGGGTCCCTAAGCTCAGTAAGTGACAGCAGCACAGAGCATGTGCAGTGAATCAGCAGAAAAGAAGATGGGGAGCTACTGGGGCATCTTTGGAGACATAGATCTTTACTGCTAATGGGCTGTGCTTGCCTTGGGCTGGTATAGAAGCCAAAAACATAATGTACAACATTTCTAGCTACTGCTTTAGTTCAGCTTTAGTTCTCCTTTAAGACTGTAAGGTTTCATCCAAAAGAAGTCAACAAAGAAGTCTAGGGTTCACTTATGACTGCAAATACAGTTGCACAAAAATTGACACAGTCATTGCACAAATCAACATGATTTATAAAAAGTACTTGCATTGAGAAATTGCTTTAGGCGCATCATCTTTTTGCAGCCACAAACAACTCTGGAATTATTATTATTAACCAAGGTGCCTGCTTCCGAAATTGCCCGTTGCATGCTCCACTTGCTCTTGTGAAAGAACCTTTCTGTCAAGCAAGAGTAACATTCTGTGGGCACAATAAAGAAGAAATGCATGAAGGTTTTTGAAAATACTGAGGATGTCAGTGATTAGGCTGATATTGCTCAAGATATTCTCAAGAAAAATAATAATGTTATATAGATAATCTGATATTGTCATTAAGATGATTGTCCTAGGTGTGCACTTCTAGTAGGGTGCTGGGTGCCTAGAAGTTAAGAATCTAAGATAGGAGGCAACTCGCTGGTGAGACACCTAGCATAGCATAAGCAGAGGGAACAGGCACTTCAATATAAGTCAATATTTATTGATTATCAAAAAGAACCGAACTAAGGACCATCTATAAGGGAGAATATATAGGAGCAGACATGTTCCTCTGATGAAATGCATTGGGTTAATTTTTTTGTAACATGTATAATTAAATAAATATATATTGTAGCGTTCTGTTCCCTCTGCTTATTTTGTGCCTCTATTGGAGCCTTTCGGGCAGCTTCCTATGCTGAGCACCCTCCTCTTGTTTATGTACTTAATGGTGTGTCATCTCTACACCCATGCATCTAGACACCTACCATAGATCTTTTACTATGGGGTGTCCATAGAACAAGGAGTAGATATTGTGCTCTGTACTTTGTTGCAATTTCTGCCATTCTTTTCATTAATACATCAAGGGTGAAACTGGACAAACTGCATGTATAAACCACATTGAATATTTAATGACATTGATGTTTAGTGGACCTTTCTGTCAGAAGATAAGTAGATCCCCAAGCAGCAAAGAGAAGTTGTAATTATCTGAAAACAAAACTAATGTGACAGGTCATTGAACTTCCACTGAGCCACATTCTTCACACCGGTTGTAAACTGATTCTGTAGATAAATATTTATTAATAACCCTGGTGCCCATTAATTATTTCCCATGCATACAAAATTAGAAATGAGCTTATGGACTCTGAGAGGCATCAAAAAGACATTAACCTTATCGTACAAAAATGGGATTTTCAAGGTTACACAGCACGAATAATACAAGATAGGAAAGCCACCAGAGATAGATTGAGACAATTAAATTTTCCCAAAATTATATTTTTACTGTAAAGCATTATATTGACCACTGTAGGGTACTTGGTGAAGCTGCTACATTACAACAGATTTGGATTGTAAGCTCTTGTGATAAGGGTCCTTATTTTTAATCTTTAACCCTTGTTTGTTAAATTATTTTAAGACCCCTGCTTGCTATAAATCAATGTAAAATGTTACATAACCAGCTGGTGCCATATAAATAAATAATGATGATGATGATGAATACGAGCTGTACAGGTATGAGATCTGTTATCTGGAAACTCATTATAAGGTAAGCTCTGAATAATGGAAAAGCCGTCTCCCATAGACTCCATTTTATCCAAATAATCCAAATTTTCTTTTTGTCTGTAATAATAAAATATTACCTTGTTATTAATGCAAACTAAGATATAATCAATTCTTATTGGAAGCAAAACCAGCCTATTGGGTTTCTATAATGTTTACATGATTTTCTAGTAGACATAAAGCAGTGCTGTCCAACTTCTGTGGTACTGAGGGCCGAAATTTATATTATTTGAGTTGAGTAGCAGGTCAGTAGAGGAGCGTAGCAAGCAGTTGGGTTAGTATATAGAGATGAGATCAGAGATGTAGGATGGGACAGAGTTATGGAGTGCTTTGAATGTCAGGGTTATTAATTTGAATTCTATTCTTAAAGGTAGCGAAAGCCAGTGTAGGGACCACAAGACCATGTCCACATTAATGGTGGTAGCACACCAAAACACCAAATGGTTGGTGCTCATTGCAGGGATATCACTTATCACATATATGTGAAAAAAGTTAAGTCATATTAAGAGATACCCTAAAATCTGTATGCCCCCTTCTCCCCTGTGGATAACACAGCACCCCCCAGCACATGATTAGGGGCCCCTAACAATCATTTTCAAATGCTAACAAACCCCCAGAACAAATACCAGGCTTATGTTCCACAGGCAGAGCAAGGCACACAGGCAGAGTATGGCACACACAGGGAGCATTAGACAGGCAGAGTATTGCACACCCAGGGAGCATAGGGCAGACAGAGTATGGCACACACAGGGAGCATAGGGCAGGCAGAGTATGGCACACACAGGTAGCAAAGGGAAGACAGAGTATGGCACACACAAGGAACATAGGGCAGGCAGTGTAGGGCACACACAGGGCGCATAGGGCAGGCAGAGTATGGCACACACAAAGAGCATAGGGCAGGCAGAGTATGGCACACACAAAGAGCATAGGGCAGGCAGAGTAGGGCACACACAGGGAGCATGGCGCAGACAGAGTATGGCACACACAGACACACAGGTTTTTCTTAGGCACTGAAAGGGAAGAATCTGCTAAATATCTAACTTTTTTGTGGACTGCCAGGATTAAAGGAAAGTGGTCTCTTGACCAGTGCAACATATATGTTTAGCTTTATGGTCATGTAGCCTAACAACAATGTATAACTAGCAGCACCTTGAATATTTTGCAGTTGCTGGTGGGATGTGTGTTGATCCTCATTAACACAACTCGTGTGCATTCCCATTACCATTTTCTACTTGTGCTCAAATAGACACAGCAAAACCACACACAGGGCATTCTATCACCCCCTCTACACAGCTAAAAGATAAAAGTAAGCAGCGTGAGAGAGAGACCATACTGTGCAAAACAGAGACATCCCTCCTAATAAATAAGTAATGAGATTCAGGGAAAATATATTAGTCTAATTGATGCTCAAAGTGAACATTCTGTATATTGGGCTGTTCACTAAATAGCAGTCAGTTTAACTGCTGTAGAACATAGATCAGTAACTTAAGTATAAGTGCTATAGATGTTTCTCCGTTCCATTGAGAGAGAAACATTATTTTGGCTTCGCATATTGAATGAGGCCGTAACCAGATGTGATATCAAATCAACCAGAAGTGGTATCATATCAACCAGATGGGCAGTAGCACTACCACCCCCTAGACCAGACTTGTTGACCTCAGGACAGAATATGTCAATTGTGACGGACGTCAGCATACAGCCCTCTAGATTATCAATTTGGATTGCAAAGTAGTTCGGGGTTTAATAAAATTCCCAGGGCCACGAACCATATTGCTGCTGGAAGGTCCAAGTATATAGAGGGCCTAGATACACCCTGACTAATGCCTATATACAATATGTCCAGGGCCGGGTTTACATAGAAGGTACCCCTAGGCCTGCTGCTGCTCATTGCACCCATGCCCTCCCCTTTCTTTGTGCACATGCACATATTTTCAGCATCGGGTTCGGAGTACTGGGGATTGGTTCACAAGAATTTTTAAAAACTATTGTATCTCCTGTGAATCCCCAGTGCTTCAGATCCAATTTGGGTGTGGTTGAGGGGCATGCCCCCCTAAAATTCTGCCACCCTAATCTTGGGCTTTTGTAGTCTTTCCACAAATCCAGGCCTGAATTTGTCTGCATAGCAAATCAACATCCCCAAAACAATTTGCAGAGGAGCCTAGAAAATGTAATTTACCATACTAGATACAGTTGTCAAGAAAACAAAACCAGCAGTCTTGCCATGTTGATTAATGATGTCTTTTCATAAATATTAGGGATGCACTGAATCCAGGATTCGGTTCAGTATTCGGCCAAGATTCTGCCTTTTTCAGCATGTTTCAGATTCTTCCGAATCCTGGTGCCTGGCCGAACCAAATCCAAATCCTTACAATCATGTGATTTTTAGGGATGTAGCGAACTGTTCACCGGCGAACTAGTTTGCGCGAACTTCGACTGTTCGCGTCCGCCGCAAGTTCGCGAACGTCGCGCGATGTTCGCCAATAGGTGTTCGCGTCAAAATCGTTCGACCATTCGACCATTCGATCGCTAAAATCGAACGATTTTCGTTCGAATCGAACGATCGAAGCCATTGGATTGAATGAAATCATTCGATCCAATGGCTTCGATCGTTCGATTCGAACGGAAATCGTTCGATCGAACGATTAAAATCCTTCGATCGTTCGAATCGAACGATTTTCGGATGTTCGAAGTTCGCGAACTGTTCGCGAACTGTTCGCATTTTTTGCCGGTGTTCGCGAACGGCGTTCGCGAACACATTGTCGGCGGTTCGCTACATCCCTAGTGATTTTCATCACAAAACAAAGAAGTAAAAAAATCTTTTGCTTACTCCTCCCTGATGTGTATATGCAGATTAGGGTTTGTATCTGGTTCAGTATTAGGCTGAACCTATCACAAAGGATTCGGAGGTTCGACTGAATCATAAATAGTGGATTTGGTGCATCCCTAATTAATATCATATATTCTGGGATGTTTTCTCATCTCTAAGCCAAATTACTGTATTTGTAACCAAACAAACGGAGCACAACGGAGGTTGTTTTTAAAAATATTTTTATTTTGATTAGGGAATAGTGATGGGCGAACTTATTCGCCAGGCGCGAATTCGCGGTGAATTTGCGCGATTCGCCGCCAGCGAATAAATTCGCGAAACTCCAGCGAAAATTCGCGTCAAAAAATTCGCCCGCGTCAAAAAATTTTTTTTCGAAAAAATGGACGCCAGCGTCAAAAACGGGCGTCGGCGTCAAAAACGGGCACCGGCGTCGAAAACGGGCGCCGGCGTCGAAAACGGGCGCCGGCGTCAAAAACGAGACGCCGGCACCGTTTCGCGAATTTTTCGCCGTTTCGCGAATTTCGCGCAAAATTCGCAAATTTTCCGGCGAAGCGAAGCGGCGCAAATTCGCCCATCACCATTAGGGAAATGACAGCCACAATGCATTGGGTGTTCTGAAGCACTGGGTGCAATTGCACCAAGTGACGCTCCCCATGTGGCCACAATTACACTGCACTTGAGGGAAAAAACATTGCATTCTGGGGAAACAATGGCATACATTTTGCACACTGCACTTTTACCCGTTTACCCTACACCAAAAAAACATGGCTCCATTTGTAGAGAGCATGATATTTTTTGAAGGGTAGTTATTGGTTTTGGTAGTTAGTTTTTGAGGGTATATGTTCCAACAAGTACAGCAAACCAGATGGGGCATATAATGGGATATATAGGGATAGTTTGTACTGTGTGGTGGTAAAGATTTTAATACTTCCCATGCTTATTAAAGATGAATAAAGGTATTTTATATACATTTATATTGGAGTACAGCACATTTATGTAGGTCTAATATCTTGCTGGATTTTTGTTCCTAGTCCACCTGCAATTTTTTATTGTTTTGTTGCCCTATTAACTAGAACCTCGTTCCATGTTGATAATATATTTATATTCTATTTTTGTGCCTAGGATAACTGATGTGCACCAAACAAACACTACTTTTAATAATAGTTTGCTGCTCTTTGTGACCCATAGCAACCAGTCAGGCCAAACCATAATTGCCCTTAGGCGGTAGCGTTTTCATGTACCAGATGTCTTATGAAATCCTATTATTTTGAATCATTATCTTCCACCTATTTTCTTATCTTAAATTGACACTGACAAATTGTTTCTCCCACTGAATGGACTATATTTATTAGTAGGAATGCAGTTTATTGCTAGGTTAAATATTTCCTTTTTCAGTGGCATCCCAGGAAGAGTTATTTTTTTCAAGAAGATGTCCTCCCTTCATCCAATAGAGCCCCAGTGCCATAACTGGAAAGCAATCTGGTAGCCATAAGCTAGTACAGGTATGGGATCTATTATCCAGGAACCAGTTATCCAGAAAGCTCAGAATTACTGGAAGGCCATCTGTGATAGACTCTATTTTATCCAAATAATCCAATTTTTAATTTCCTTTTTTACTGTACTAATAATACAATACCTTGTACTTGTTCCAAACTAAGATATAATTAATCCTTATTGGAGGCAAAACAATCCTATTTCCTAAAATCCTGTTTACCTAAAATAAATTATTTTCGAGCAGACTTAAAGTATGAAGATTAAAATTACAAAAAGACCAGTTATTAAGGGAAATCCCTGGTCCAAAGCATTCTGGATAACAGGTCCTATACCAGTATATTAATGGCTTTGTTCCAAACTGGAGTTAGTGTGTGAATTAGATGACATTGCAGTAAAAACTCACTAGTCCTTGAGGGAAAATCTAGAGAAAGAGCAACACTGATCAGTTGGTGCTCACATGTCACGGGTTAAGTTCTTGGTGAGCAGTTATCAAGATCATTAATCAGACAGTAAAATAGGAAGCTACGTTGATTATCTGCACAGAAGATTCCTTTTCCATATTTGGATTCTACCTATAAATATACTTACCTAGATTTCTTTCCTTAACAAAAGGAGTTTGGAACATTCATAATAGTTAACACTAGCGACAAGTAGAAATAGTTATATAATATGCTGAACTATTATTAAGTCAAAGGAACCAATATGGCAATTTCAAATCAAATTCAGGTGTGAAGAGTTTGCATGCACTTTGTATAAAATTAACTAGTTGGACACAGGGTTCCAGGTACCCAACTAAGGTGTCTCTAGCATAGATCTGCACAAAGAAAAATTAACTAGATAATGAAACTGATTGTATTACATAATTTAGCTCTGGACATACTCAGGGCACTTACAGAAAACAATGTGTTCAATAATAGGCAGACTGTAAAGAAAATGTGGGTTTAATTTTTGTTGATTGCATATCATACTGGATAAGATTAAAGAAAACTAATTGTAGAGTGATTCAAGGGACACTGAAAGAACCTTGGCTCTTCAGCCTATTACAGCATATTTTTAGCAATAGAAAGCCATGGATACTTTATTGTCTCTAAATGTTTCTAAACAAGGTTCCTAGAGAACCCAAAAGGGATAGTAAGAGTTGCAGAGGTATGAACACAGATTGGGTTGAGGATGGGGAATGATACAGAAAAGAGTGAAGGAGAGAACGGTAAGAAGCCAGACAAAAGACAGGCAGGAGGAAAGGTAAATATAGATCAGGAGCAGGAACTAGGAGCCAGGAAACAGGAGCAAAGAACCAGAGAGCCTGGAATACAAAAATAATTCAGAAATAAATAAACATTTAGGAGCTGGACTTGAACAGCCAGGAACTAGGGACTAAGAACAGAAGACCATGGAGCTCAAAAACTGAGACCTATGATGGGCAAAGGTAGCGAAAAGACTTTTGAAAGGCAAGTCCAGTTATCCAAGCTTGGAACATTGACAGGTTCTTCTGTATGGGAAAGCCTGTCGCATACAGCCTGTTTCAACCACATAGAGGCAAGGCCCTGGGTACAAGACCAGCAGTAGGATACAAGTTAGCAAGTGCTAGTGATGAGGGAAACATTTTGCCATGTATATGTAAGGCTATAGTAAACTGTTACTCTAACTATGAGCTTTACCCCATATACTCACAGCACCAATGGTCAATATAAATCGCTGCAGGGAAAGAGAGAAATATCCAGCATCAACAGGAGTACTCTCAGCTATTAGCCTTTACCATAAGTGGAGCTCCAAGAGCGTCCCTCTAGACCAGTGATCCCCAACCAGTAGCTTGTGAGCAACATGTTGCTCCCCAACCCATTGGATGTTGCTCCAGTGGCCTCAAAGTAGGAGCTTATTTTTGAATTCCAGGCTTGGATGTAAGTTTTGGTTGTATAAAAACCAGGTGTACTGCCAAACAGAACCTCAATCTAGGTTGACAATCCACATAGCGGCTACCAAGTGGCCAATCAGAGCAGTTATTTGGCACCCCAAGAACATTTTTCATGCTAGTGTTGCTCCCCAACTCCTTTTTCTTCTGAATGTTGCTCATGGGTTCAAAAGGTTGGGGATCCCTGCTCTAGACCCTAGCTCTGACAATTAGTCCATATTCTGGGTAATTTGTACCCAGTATCCTAGTCCCACTCAACACTATTCGCTGCTTGAATAAATAGCCCTAACTCTCTATCACTCCTAGCATGACTTATTATAGTGATAAGCACATCACTAGCTAAACCTGACCTGTCTAGGTTTCAAGTGCAATCCCTTCCTGTCTGCTCAGGTAAGGGGACTTGCAAAATGGACCCTGGTCACATGTGTGCTCAGCTTACATATTATTATACAGTGCCAGTGGCTTAGTGGCAAAACTCAGAATAACTAGGGGTCATGCTTTGACCCAGGAAGAGGAGCCTAGCTCCTGTATAAACCAAGGGCCCTTCTGCTGGCATACTTTTGGGGAATGCAACAAAAACAAGGACACCATGTATCAGTCCACTACATACAGATTTGCCATCAAATTTTGCATTTTGCCGGCGTTGTAAACATTGGCGAAACTGCGTCAAGTATTCACCACAGTTCTTGTTTCACTTTGCGTGACAAAAAAAGACACGGAACAAAAAAAGGCGTAAACAACATGTATTTGTTATTTCATCCTTCCCTTCTCCTTCCACATCAACCAAAGGGATCTGAGCCGTCCCACTGTCATTTTCATTTTAATGTGGGATACAAAGCACCCAGATATTATCTGTTGGTTGCCAGATTTATTATTAGTTGTACCTGTGTTTGTAAGTGCTTAGTAATAAATAAACTATAGATGGTACTTTTTGCTTAAACAGTAACATAGTGTAGTAGTAGATAGCATTACCTGTCAACCAGAGGTAATGACAACAAGCACAGACAGACCTTTTTTCTATTGAAAAAGCAGTTGAAGCCTAATGGATATGAGGTTCACTAACAATGTAATGCATGTGTGTAGCAGTATACATGTGATTGATTTTGCCCTCCCAATTTTTATTGGTAGCCTCAAAGCAGAAACAAGGTGCCATAACAAAAACACCCAGAGACTCTAATGTAGTTTGCTACAAAAATGTCATGCAACAAAGTATTTGTGAAAAATACGTTTGGTGAATTTTTCAGCGAGGCAAAACAGGACAGATTCACTCATCACTAGCAAGTGCCCAAATGACAGAAAATGGCTTGAAGCAGAAACATTCTTCATTAATACATTCGACTACTATATTCATATAGTATAATCCTATTGTCAAAGGCCTGTCTGTATCTCTTTCATGAGAACTGGTATCATTTTACATAGCTCTTTAACACAAACTCAGTAGCTAGAAATTCCATCTTAATACTGGTATTATTCATTTCTTTGTAACCAGAAAGTGACAGTAGAAGATAGATGCGCTGCTGGGAGTGTGTGTTCCGGATCCAGTGTGTAAGAGACGTGAAAACCCAGACAAGACTGACAGATTGTTTTTGTGTTTTGTAATGAAGTGTTAGCAACTTCAGCACAAGGCAAAGCAATCCATCGTAACTATCACAACTGCAAAGTCATTTGTTACTTGATTCTATGGGGCCCATTTACTAAAAATTGAATTTCGATTTTTTGTCCACTTTTTACAATGCTCCAAAAATTTGAGATTTATTAAGTGTAAAAACCACGAAAGCCTCGAATACGCTAATTTGCCAGGTATTGGTGAAGTCAGTGGGAACTGTGCTGATCCTATTGGACTGTTTTAAACCAATTCCGACTTTTAGAGATTTTTTGATATTTTTTTGCTAGGAATTTTCTGAAAAAGTAAAATTTTTAGAGGTTTCATTTCAGAGTTATTCATATTTTTTAGTGCACTGTTTTCGGTTCGTCATTGGGATCTTTTAATAGATTCTGTGACATTCATAGTTTTAGAGTTTGTGAGTTTAGTTGTAGATTCAAAATCTGCTAAAATCTGAACTTTGATATATAGGCCTACACGAGTCAGAATATGAATGAAGATAAGAAAACAAAGCAATTAAAAAATGTCATATATGTTAAAATAAAATAGAGTAGTACATCAGCACCAAAAAACCGTAGTGTCCCCCTTCCAGCCCCGCAACTTCTAGGGAGCAGGGTGCACACAGGCTGCAATGTGGCCCTGAAATCTACAGCTGCCCTATGGCAGGCAGTAAGGTAGTACTAGTACTAGTGATGGGCGCATTTCCACGTCTTGAAAAAAAATTTGGATGCGCATCGAAAAGTCGACCGCGTCAAAACCACCACGCTTCAACACTATTTGGACGCCCATTGACTTTAATGCCGGCGTCAAAATTGACGCTTTGTCAATTTTCTAGTTTTGCTAAATTTGTGCCGAAGTGAAATGGGAGAAATTCGCCCATCACTAGTTCCGCCCGATGCTGAAGACTGCACCGCACCCAGCGTGCCATATTCACCTTACAGATGTGAGCAAAACACAGTCAACTGGCAATGTCGGGAGCTATAACTGGGCACAAATCATTAAAGTCACTGCACGTTGCACAGAATGAAGTGATACTGGCAAATGTACCAAATTTGACAGCATATTTACTGTTTGCGTAAATAGGACACCATACCTCAAATACATTGTTTTTTTCCCCACTCTCTGCTATACAAGGCTTGAGTCCATTCCATTTTGTTATACAATGCGTCAATTCATTTAGGAGAAAAATTAATATTACTTTGCAGGGTTTTCTCCCACGGGATCATTTTAATCCAGTTTGGAGGATTGCTCTATTTTCTTTGCTGGAATGAGGCTCTTATTCGGAGTGGATGTGTGCCTGTCTCTATTATTGAGTTACATTTATATTGACCTTGGCTGATTTCGTTATCTTTATCTAGAAACATATTCATTTTCTCCCAGCACTTAAATAGCAGCTATAGGAACATGATTATCTATGGTTATTCCATTTTAGTGTTTAAAGGAATGAATATCACATTCATCTTTATTAGCAATGGGATTTTATACAGTTTTAATGGGGCTGATGGATGTGAGTTAGTAGGGTGTTGCTATTACTGTTTATCACTGGCATGAGATGAATCAACAGGAGATAATGAGAAAAAAAACCATCATTATACAGGTTCCTTTATCCGGAAACCCATTATCTAGAAAGCTCCAAATTACGGAAAGGTCTCCATAGACTGCATCTTATTTATATAATTCAGATTTTTAAAAATTATTTTCTTTTTATTTGTAATAATAAAACAGTACCTTGTACTTGATCCAAACTAAGATAAATTAATCTTTACTGGAAGCAAAACCAGCCTATTGGGTTTATTTAATGTTTAAATCATTTTCTAGTAGACTTAAGGTATGAAGATCCAAATTTCAGAAAGATCAGTTATTCGGAAAACCCCAGGTCCCGAGGATTCTGGATAACAGGTCCCATACCTGTACAGGTCATTGAAACCCACAGCAATGTGCATGAGATCTGGAGCATATGCCAATCACTGCTCTTGGTTAGTGGCAAGGGTCTGCTCATTGGTGCAACTGATATATAGTGTCATGATTCTGCAATAAATTTACCCAACTCTTAACTTGTGCATAGTTATTCCAATTATTACATAATACAGGTATGGGCCCTGTATTCCAATGTTTGGGACCTGGGGTTTTCCGATAATGGATCTGTTCATAATTTGAATCTTCATACCCTGTGCCAGATTCAGTTCATTGACAAAAAGGTTTATCACATGAAAACTCATGGACGAGATTCAATTTGAGATGCATTTCAATTCAGAAAAACTTGAAAAATCGATTGAAGTCTAGGGGCCAGATTCAATTCAGAGAGAAAAGGGTTTATCTCGTTCAAAGTCATGAACGTGATTTAAACTGAGATGCAATTCAATTCAGAAAAACTTATCTCAAGGTTTATCACATGAAAAGTCTATGGGAAAAAACTGGAACTGAATTTGGAGAAAAGTTTTTTCTCCATGAATTGAATCTCGTCCATGACTTTTCACATGATAAACCATGACATGACTTTTTCTCACTAAATTGAATCTGGCCCCTTATGCCTACTAGAAAATCATGTAAACATTAAATAACCCCAACAGACTAGTTTTGCCTCCAATAATGATTAATTATATCTTAGATTGGATCAAGTACAAGCTGCTCTTTTATTATTACGGAGAAAAAGGCAGTGCCAGGCCACGATGGGCAGGCGCCTTAGGCAGGCCCGGCAGCCACTATGCCTGCGTGAATTCGCATGTACGCATGTGTGAATTTGCGCACAAATTGAAGAAGAGCAAAGAAGCGAGGAAAAAATGCAGAGTCGGGCAGAGAAGGGAACTGGACTTGGGGTAGGCGACAGAGGAGGTACGTGCCTGGCACCCTCCCAGCTTTGCGCCCTAGGCACGTGCCTACTCTGCCTACCCCTAGTTCCGCCCTGGAAAAAGGAAATAATTTTTTAAAATTTGGATTATTTAGATAAAATGGAGTCTATGGGAGATGGGCTTTCTGTAATTCTGAGCTTTCTGCATAGGATCCATGGTCTGTAAAGTTATTATCTAAAAAGTTTAGGAGTATGGGAAAGCCATCCAATTGACTCATTTTAGTCAAATAATTAAAATGTTTTTTTGTTTTTATTTTTAAAATTCTATTGAGTTTATTTCACGTTTAAAGGTATTTTTTTTTAGTAGACTTAAGGTATAGGGATACAAATAACAGAAAGATCCCTTATCCAGAAAACCACAGGTCCTGAGCATTCTGGATAACAGGTCCCATACCAGTATCTGTTTATTTTGAAAATTTCTGTTTGTTTCTGTTTATTCTGAACATTTTGGTAGCTTGAAACCCTCTTTCCTCTGGATATTTAAGCAGAAGATGCATATTTTTTTTGGAATGCGGGATTGTTTTTTATTTTTAATTGTACTGGGTCACCTACTATAAGGTTATTCCCTCCACTGACTGCCCATATTTAACCAGTTGACATTACTTTGCAGTGGATGTGGGATATATGTTCTCTTCTACCTATAGATTCCAATACAGACATTTCAGTCCAGAAATAAATTGCCCTTCAGACAATATGACAAATAACAGCCATTATATTGCCCATTTAACTACACACAGATTCCTTGCATTTGCAAAAAAAAAAAAAATCTATTTTTGTCACTTATTCCAGAATTGATTTTACACTCAACTCTAATGATCTTCTCATCCACAGACAAGGTGCTAAATAAATCCCCAGAGGTGTCCTTGGCTATTGCCTTTTATATAATTTTGTAAGTTTAGTTAGAGGGACAAATGCAATGGCCCAATCTATAATGCTAGCTGACATCGAGTTCAGTAGTACGGAGTTGATGTTCTAGGGTTTGTCCAGTATTATTTTCTTTTGAATGATCATATTTCACATTTCCAGCTTTTTCCCAGAACGTTATTGTGGGCACCATTTCCTATGTGCAATTTGCCATAGGAATGCAAATTAGACATACATTTTTAATATGGCCACATATCTTTGCCCATCTAATGTTTATTAATTAATTTTATTGCTTATTATAAATATTAATTATAATAATTTATTAATTACTTGAAAAAGCAACCTTAATCCATCAAGTCTTTCCTTGTGACTAAAATTACCATATTTCTTCCTATTGCCGTAAACGCATAGACTTAAAATACCACTAAAACGTTCTCCTTGTTTAATCTTGTAGCATCTTAAGCCTGATGTTACAAAAAATAGCTGATTTTCTAGTTCAAAAAGTAAATTATCTACTGGTTCTTTTTATGGCAGCCTCCCAAAAGCTTTATTTTCTTTTTGGTTTAGGGCAGAGACACACGGGAAGATTCAGGGAGATTTAGTCGCCTGGCGAGTAATTGCCTCTTCTTCGGGCTCTTACTCTCCCCAAAAAGCCTTCCTGTTGGCTAGAATCTAAATCGCACTCGGGGTGCTTTGTGCTTCGTTTTCCAAAGCCACCCGAAGTTTCCTCATCATGCAACCTCAGGCGACTTCAGCAAACGACGTGTCATACCGCTGGCAATTTCGATTTTTTTATCCCCTAATCTTGCTGTGTGTCTCTGCCCTAAAAAGTGAAGTTCCTCCTATAACTGACATCTTATCGTGACCAATTGTGCTGGAAGGAGGCTATCTTTGCTTACTAAGATAGCCTACTAATGTTTTGCTCATTCTATTTTAGTGTTGTTGACCCAAAAACAGATTTTCAAAATGCTAAAGACCTAATTGTTAATGGATCTTTCAAGCATATACCATAATTTAGAAGACATCATTATTCAGGATCAATAGTTCATCTTTCTATTAACTTTTTTTTCTTTTCCATGATTTTTTGTATCCACTGAGCAAGGTTTTATTTGTTTCATTTTAGACTAGTGGTTTCATGCAGATGTTAAATTCCAAATTGTATTTATATTCTTGTATCTTGAATCTGCTGTAATTCCATAGTATTTTGCCTGTTTAATGAAAATCTCAATACATTTTAAATACAAAAAAAATCCAATGACACCAGTGGGACTTTGCCAGTTCTAAGGTCTGCACTCTTGGGGGCAAATTCACTAAGATGCGAAGCGCCGAACGCTAGTGTTAATTCGCTAGCGTTTGGCATTTTCGCTACTGCGCAAATTCACTAACGAATGCTGGCGTAGTTTCGCTAGTGTTACTTCGCACCCTTACGCCAGGCGAATCTTCGCTAGCGACGTAACTACGCAAATTCACTAACTTGCGCAGTGTACTGAATGCTACCTTTTACGCTAGACTTCCTTCACCACCTCAGACCTGGCGAAGCGCAATAGAGTAGATAGGGATTGTTTCCAAAAAAATAAAAAAATTCAGAAATTCAAAGTCCCAAAAAACGCTGGCGTGTTTTCTACATGATGGGTGATAGGCTGAAAAAGATCGAAAATATTTTTGGGGCTCTCCTCCTTCCCCCCTAAATTGCCTGACTCATGGCAACTTACCTAGACAGTGGGCACATGTGTAGGGCAAAATAAAATTTATATTTGCAGATTTGAAGCTTTTCTTGGCATTTGTAGTGCTAATACGTGTTCCTCCATTGATATTTGAATTTCGCACCGTATGCAAATTAGCCTTCGCTAGCGTAACTTCGCTTTACATAGCGAATCAACGCTGGCGCAACTTCGCAACCTTACGCTACCCCTGAGCTCAACTTCGGATTTTAGTGAATTTGCGGAGCGCTGGCGAAACTATGCCTGGCGAAGTGCGGCGAAGTGCGGCGAAGTGCGGTGAAGCTTGGCGAAGTTGCGTCTGGCGCAACTTTGCATCTTAGTGAATTTGCCTTGGTCACTCTTCCCATGGTTGGTTTTTCTGTTGCTCCTGATCCAGGTGTTACCCCTTGCATATCTGACTCTGCCTAAATGCTACCAGCCCTGAACCTTTGCCTGAACTTTGTACTTTGGTAACCCCCTGTTTGCTGAACCTTGGACTTTTCTCTGCCTTTTCAGTGAGCCTACTAGCCTGCTTGTACTGGTGCCTACCTTCTACCTTGACTTAGTCCCTATATAAAATGTATAATGAAGCAGTAGACTGCTCAAATGAAAGTGATTGTTGGACTGGCCAGACCAGGGATGACTTTGATGTGGTTGGACAGCTTTAATATATTGCAATATATGGATAATCTTTGTTTTGTTTAAATGGGAGGGCATTTTTAGTAGCTCCTTGTACAATATGTCCCAGTGTCCTTAATATATTGATAATGGGTTGAGTGCAGAGGACTCTTGTATTTGTCTGTATGAATTTTGTAGTCACAGCCTCATTGCACCCCCACCATAGTTCAAAATTGATGGTGAGCACAACTTTCCCTTCTCTGCTATAGTTTATACAGGAGCAGTGGTCAGCTCCATGTTGCATCTGCCATAATTTCCAGCTATAATCAGGTGATCCAAAGTGATCCCGCTGGCATTTCGTATTAGAAGACAGTACAGGGAGTTTTCCCCCCAGCAGCCCATAAACAGAACAATGAGAAGGTGACCTGTCATCCGCATTGCTAAAAATGCTCCCCAACTAGTGGTAGATATGAGAACAGCACTTAACAGTAAACCTAATCAAGCTAAACCAAGTCCCAACTGCTCTAGTCATATTGAGCTGGAGAAACAGTAGCTTATCTGAAAGTAGTTCCATTGTGAAGTGCTAGCTCTTTCTGAAAGCACATGACTAAAATGACCCGAGATAGCTGCCCATACACCAACATTACAACTTAAAAAAATACATTTATTGGTTCAAGAATCACATTGCAAATGGTAGAATGAATTATTCGCAATGTTCATAGCATAATTAAGTAATAAAAACGATACCATAAATATCATGACAGAATCCCTTTAAGCCTTACTGAATGACACTAAATATAATTATTCTTACTAACTGCATTCTAATGGACTTTTATTCTGTTGGTGTAACTTCATTATATTTTTCATAATAAATGAGCGTGTGAGTGTATTGGAAACTCTCTAAGAAGCTGGTTAATTAGCTCAGTTCTTTTGCTAATTGTTACATCTGGCTTTGCTCTTGAGTGTCCCAGATAAAAGTTTGCATCATTATGTGATTATAAATGTTCTACCTTGAGGTTTTGTTTTTAGTTGCTGGTTTAATACTGGGCACATGTTCCTCTCATAAGAGTTCAACTTGATTATGAGCCAGTGTAAAATACCAAGTGATCTGTCACTTTGATACATCCCAGAAGCCATGTTCATGAATGTTTCTGTTTGATGAAGTCTTAGACACATGAAGTCTGTGTGCCCCACAACATTTTGTTCCTGATGTCTTTGTTTTGTTTTTGATTATTTTTTCTACTTGTTATTAGTCAGTGTTATAAGTAATCTAGGTTTTTGTATTGGTACCCATGAGGGATTTTTATGGTGTTTTGCATCTAACTGTATGCACTAGTGAATATCTCTATCATGAATATGCTCTTGGTCCATGAAATTTGTAGGGTTTGTAACATAGTGGATGGGTTTTGGGTGGATTTTAGCATGTTTAAACATGACAGCTCATGGCCAGGCAAATCAGGGCATGGTGAGCTGTGATCTGTTTAGACCAAGGCTTCCCAACCTTATTTTACCTGTGAGCTACATTCAAATGTAAGAATAGTTGGAGAGCAACACAAGCATGAAAAAAGTCCCTCGGGATGCCAAACAAAGGTATTTGTTAGCCCCTACATGGACGGGCAGCCTACTGGAGGCTCTGTTTGGCATTACGACTGGTTTTTATGCAGCCAAGACTTGCCTCCAAGCCTGGAATTCAAAAATAATGACCTGCTTTGAGGCCACTGAAAGCAACATCCAATAGGTTGGTGAGCAACATATAACGAGCTTCTGGTTGGGGATCACTGGTTTAAACAATCAGTCCTTGAAATTCTCCATTCTCCTTATTTAGTAGGTTCTTTTCAAAGGACCAGGGCAAGCAGTGAACTAATAATGCGTTGCTAATGTTGATTTAACTCATATCATTCAGGTTTAACAGTGTAGGTATTTTATCTAATATTTGGGTTCAATGGTGTACTTTTTACTTGCTGGGGTCCGGTGCAAATCTATAACAGGAACCCACCCTCTCGCCTCCCCACCCCCATCAGTTCACACATCAGATTACTTTGCCAGATCGCTTATAGGTCAGAGATGGCTAGGAAGTGGGGTCACAAGTGGGCTAGTTGGCGGGTACTAGTCTTTGACACTTATCACCAAGGCACACCGGGCTTATTTTGTCAGGTACTTACCGGGGTAACAGACTCGGCTCTTCGGCGCGATGCGTTCCAGCGCTGCGTTCCAGTGACGTCACATCGCGGGCGCCATGACGCCGGCGCAGGAGAATTGTTGGGTGCAGCGTATTGACGCAGGCAACAGTATTTCTTCCAGCGCAGAGTTTCTCCCAGTGCTCGGACATCGTTGTACCTAGCTGTTTGTGAGTAAGTTTCCCTGTTACTACTGAACTTTGGCTTTGACCGTGATTTGCTTGTTTGACTACGCTTCTGCTTAACCCTTGGAACCCTGCCTGTTATATTTGAACTCCTGTTGTGAGTAAGTTTCCCTGTTACTACTGAACTTTGGCTTTGACCGTGATTTGCTTGTTTGACTACGCTTCTGCTTAACCCTTGGAACCCTGCCTGTTATATTTGAACTCCTGTTGCCGAACCTGCTTGTCTTGATTACGCCTCTGCTTAACCCTTGCAATCCTGCCTGTTATATTTGAATTCCTGTTGCCGAACTTGCTTGTCTTGACTACGCTTCTGTATTAACCCCTTGAACCCTGCCTTGATATCTGGAACTCTTGTTGCCGACTCCTGATTGCCTTCTGACTTTGCTGCCGCATTAACCCTTGGAACCTTGCCTGTACCTGTTATCTGTTGCCGAACTTTTGCCTGTTACCGTTTATGCTTTTGCCTTGACCCTTGTCTATCAACGGAACAAGAATCACCCCTGCCGACCCAGTATATCCTGCTCGACTACGCTCAGTCTTCATCTTGGGAGCCTTTTCCTGTGATATTTTACCCACGTGCGCTATCTGCTTAACCAACGAGTTCAGTGAAGCGGTTACTGTGTCTGTTGTGCTGATTGTCTATCTGCCGACTACTCGTCCATTGTAACCTGCAGTTGACGCGAAGGTGATTGCCGCTCCAGTACCTGTGACGTCCTTTCTACTCCTCATTGCTCAGCAACTAAACCTGCACCTTCCATATCTTCACAGACACCAGACCTACTTCTTTGCTGACCAGCGCTCCCTGCCAGGAATCCCAGGCTCCCATACTACACCTTCACTGATCTCCCTCTGTTCCCATAGGAGGGTGTTTCAGTAGAGGAGCTGTAAGGGTAGTCTTCCTCCCATCCGTGGTTCCTCCTGGTCCGGTAAGTCTGCTATATTTACTATGGGTACTGGCATAAGGGATGTAGAACATAGTGGCACAAAAGTATTTGTTAGAGTTGGCACTGATAGGAGGTGCAGCATATGCTTGACCAGCTTTAGGTCCTGCAAAGATTCGGAATTACATCTTTTTTTTGTAACTTAAATTTTTCTTGTAATTTTTTTTTACAGGAAAGAATAACAATTATAAATACACAAGTCCCAATCAAACAGTGTATTCATAGGTTTTGTCTGAGAAATTCGGCCAGTAAAGCATGGTAAAGGAATTATTTCTTTAAGTTTTTTTACAATACCTTCAGAACAATAGTAATTGATATATATTGATTATTAGCAGTATCACATCCTATCAAATCATTGAAAGACTTTTGCTTTATCCATAGTCTTGATCGCTCCTTGAAAAGAATTTTAACTTGCCTTGGCTCTTAAAAGTGCTAAGGGAAGGCATAGACACATTTATCAAGGTTTCCCGTTTATTTATAGTGTAAGATCGATGTCATAACCATAAACTATTACAGCAATAAGTATAGAGGTAATAATTAGAACATCAAAAAAGACATTTTGGACATAAGAAATTAGAAATAAAGTGACCAAGCTATCTGTTTGCTTTAGTGTCTAGTCATATAGCTTTAGTTAGTTGAAAGAAGTTCCCATGTGGTCCAAATTTTTAAATATTTGGGGACCATATTATGAAGGGCTATCCTATACTCAAAATTCTTATTATTGTTAAGTTTCTGGCAAATTTCCCCCATTGTAGGGAGGGCTGGTGATTTCCATTTTACTGCTATAGATATTCGGGTAATAGCTTTTGTTGGGCATTAGTGAGCCCAGAAATAGGTTTACCTAGTAGGAAAGTAAGGCTATCCTTCAGTATGTCGGATTTACATCCTGTCCCTCTCGTTGATTCCCCTTATATGCTTACTTTACGTCCAAGCTGCTAGCCTTTTACATGTTTCTCAGTAGCAATGGTCCACTGATCTATCTTCTACACGTTTATTACCCAAATTCTATTGAAACCCTACTTGTTTATACTAATTAACAATATTCTTGTAAGGAACTGGAACCCTTGTGATAGGAGGCTGGTAGAAGGGCCAATAGGTATGACAGTAGTTGCAGATTAGTTCTGATTCTGTAGTTGAAAGTCTTTTAATCTGCAAAAGATGAATTATATCTCTGTCTGCAGATGTTTCACAGGAACAAGAACTCCAATGGCAGGAATATTTTCCAGGAGACAGAACAGATAAGTACCACAATGACCTGATTATCTTCTGTTTTATTTTTCTGCTGTAGCTTTTCAGTTACATTCAACATGGTCTAAATAACATATGGACAAGCTGAGATCAAATTTGATAAAGTTGATCAAAATGTAATCTGTTATTGTTTTCAAAACAGTATGCTGCTAAGAGGGAGTTCAAATTGTTGCCATGGTTCTAGTTCATAAAACACCTGGATTCGAATTCTATTTCAAAACCTCGAATGTCCGATTTTTATCTCCCATCGAAAATTTAAAAAATCGGAATGGCAAGTTCATATAGTCAGAGGGAATTGTCTATGGTAAATTTAAAGCATTTTGTCAGTGTAAGTTTTTAGAATCGAAAAATAATAAATAGAATGCAAATTTGCGGCATTCAAGCATTTTTCAGTATTTTATTCAATCACATTTTTTATGTTTAGATGTTTTAATAAATAAGAAAACTTTAATTTTCAAAATGTTTTAATTTAGTCAAAGTAGGGAAAATTCTCTAGCATTACGCAAATTGAAATTTTGACAAATAGGCCTTCCCAACTCTAATGATGATACTGACAAAATCTCAGGAGCTAATTTATGTGAGATATAGCTTTGACCTAGTATTTGCTCTCAGCACACTTCTACCCAGTTGGTATAATTTAGGGAAATACCTGTAGTGCAGTGTAGACGATCTCAAGGTTAAATGAAGTGTTAAACCCCTTGTATTTGTAAACAATTTAGGATGTTACAAAGTGAATTGAAATGTTTTTTTCATTAAGGTTTATTTTTTTATTGCTGGGCACAGTGCTGACTATTTGCAAAGCACAATAATTTTTTTGCACTTTGTACCATGTTCCTAGTAAATTTGGATGTTGTGCCCAAATTTGGCAGGTCTTTGCTATCAACAAACTGAGCATAAATAGTTGAGGACCTTTGATGTATGTTTCCATCAATATCTTCTAAACCTGCCTTGCCCTTTGAGAATAGCACAAAACTGCTACTCCAGTTTATATCTCATGTTTCTGTTTTTATAATTGTTCAGTCCTTTACTGGTTTATTCTGATTTATTTTTGTTTGGTTGCACTTGTGCCGCATTAATGAAAAAAGCCTGCAGCCCACTTTGTAATTGTTTGTTTCTGCACATCTACATGTTTATCTGTACTCATGCTTGATTTAACACCCCAGACAAAACATGAATAAACAGTTGTGGATTTGCATTTCTCAGCAGGCGAGTGGATCTGTCTCTGAGCTAAAGCATGTGTTAAGATGTGGAAAATAGCATTGCAGCCCTTCACTCAAGACCTACAGCCCCACAAACGAGGAGTTGTAGGTTTGAAACATTTGATACGGATGAGACAGTAATACTCAGCCTAGTCTTGTCATCTTCTCTTGAACTTGTCCATGCTGCTTTTCACATTTGATGTGTTTCTTGCATCAGCAAGTGAAGGAATGTATGATCATAAACGCTCAATGGTTATTGGACCATTCATGTAGCTCGGCACTGTCTTTCAGGGCAGGCTATTGCTCATTCAGGCTAATACCACCCCTCCAGGTCTTGGCACCTCTGTGGTGCTAAGTGAGATGCTGAGAAGGCCTACTTCTTGCACAGCTATCCAATAATCCCTCTGTCCTCCCTGGGGTTGCCGTTTGATGACAGCAGGCATGCCAAATGTTGACAATCCTTCCACAAAACTATTTAATCTTAGAGATTTCATTAAAGATGTTTTAATAAGCACCACCAAGTCATCACTTTAAAAATATATAACTGCATTGTTTTTGCTATTATTCATGAAAGCAGGCACGGTTGTCCTGCTGCAGTAATATTTTAAGAAAACCCAAGAGAAGTGAATTCAATAAATCCCCAAAAATCCATCCTAGAATTACCTACATTTGAAATAAGAAAAAAATGCTTCAGATTTGTATTTAAAGCAACTATGAAATATTAAGTGCTTTGATCAAAAGATAGAAGGCTTGGGGCATATGAGCAGAAACACAAATGAAAGCAACTTGGATACATACATAATCATGTCAAACTGTAACCTATATTTTCACTCAACCGGAGATCCCACGAGAGAATCATTTGCTGAATTACAGAAACAGAGGACAATTTGTTTTTATAGAAATGGAAACACTTTTAGGGTAAATAAAAAATTGCGTTGTTACACAGTCTGTGTTTGATCAATCACTATTAGTCTAATGCAATTTCAGCATGAAAATTACAGCTGGCCTCTAGATGTGAATAGCAAATTATTGTTCCATTTTTGATAACCAGAGTTCTGATTTGATAATGCAGAGAGACATTTAGAGATGTATGTGGAAGAGAGGTACATTGGCCAAGGTCTCTCTAATTTCTTCCATATAGTGGGCCAAATGTCCTCTATGCCATATATTGTTGAGATTATTCCAGTGAAATTATTATGGTATGCAAAGAAGTAAGAGCAGCTCTTGGTCATACTGGAGACCATAGAAACATTTCCAGAGTTCCTTGTGTGGTCCACAAGGACAGCCTTAAAAATAAGTGCTAGAGGTATAATAATAATAGTAATTCAAATAAAGGAAGCTCATCAAACCTAGGAAACCTCGCTTCGAAAATGCATCCTTCCATTACCAATAACTGAACAAGAAGGACATATAGTATGTGCAGGTATATAAGATATGTGAATGTCTAGTTGAATTTTTTTTAGAACAGTCAAGATAAGGTGTCATAAGCAACATTTTTGATTAGAGAGTCCTTTTTGCAGCTAATTCAAACCTTGATACCCTAACCTGAGAATGAAAGGTCTACTGATTTTTTTGGAAAAATAAGGCACAGGCTTTTACCAAATCTTGGAAATACCCAAAGCATAAAAAAGTAAAAATTAGGTCGACTAGTTATAAAAGAAATGTTAAACCAATACATTCATTAGAAAATTGGCTGGGGACATTTTCACTGAGTTCTGCATAAAGATGTTAAACGAAGGGCTGATTCATGGTTCAACTCTTCAACATGATACTAATTGTTGAAGACAGAAAGAGAATAATTATGAAATGAAACACTGAAAAATCTTTATGTGAGTGAGAAATAAATAAAATATAAGTGAAAGTCAGAGTTTGTTTTATATTTCTTTTGTTTTGACCAAGAGGCCTTTCTTTCAGAGCACCTTGGGGGGAGAGGTGGGTGGAGTGCAAGAAAGAAAAGGCAGGTTTTAGTTATAGGGGATTCAATTATTAGAAAGGTGGAAAGGGTAATCTGCCATAAGGACCCTTCATGGCAAACGTTCTGCTGCTTGCTTGGTGCTAGGGTTAGGCATGTGGTGGAATGAGTGGACAAATAATTGGGTGGACCCAGTAGTCTTGGTACACATAGGTACCAATAACTAAGTTAGAGGGGGGCCCTCAAGAACCATTTTAAAAAAACTAGGTGAAAAGTTGAGGGTGAGGATTCCGAGGTAATTAAAGTGTGGCTAAGCGATTGGTGTAAGAAGGAGGGCTTTGGGTTTTTGGAGAACTGGGCTGAATTCTCAATCAGCTACAGTCTGTTTGCCAATGATGATGGTGCAACTGATTTGGGGGAGAATATGGCGAGAGGTTATAGGAGATTTTAATCTAGGCATGAGGGGGGTTAAGTAATGGATTCCGTGGAAGACAGGTTATATGTGGTAGTGGGCACAGGAAGGGAAAATTGGGGAGGAGATTAGAGGAGGAGATTTGGTTAGGGGTACTGTTAAGGACAGGGAGAACCACATGTTGTATTTACAAAATTCTCACACTGGTTCCAGTATTAAAAGTTTGTTTTCAAATGCAAGGAGTCGATTGATAAAATGGAAGAGCTGAAGGTGCTTGCGCTGGATGGGAAATATGAGGTTATTGGTGTTGCTGAAACATAGTAAACATAGTGTTGCTTAAAAATAGTAAAAAGATGCAGGTTGAAAATGTAGCTCCTTTAAATAATAATACCAGTATGGAGGTAAGTAAGATTCTGGACAGAAACGGCTGCTTTCTAAACTAAGGTCTGTTGGGCTTAATTAAGTTGTTTGCAAATGGATAGGAAACTGGCTACAGGATCGGGTACAAAGGGTGGTTGTTAATGGTACATTCTTTACTTGGAATAAGGTTCTTAGTGGGGTTCCTCAGGGCTCGGTATTGGGTCGACTTTTATTTAACTTGTTCATTAATAACTTAGGGGAGGGTATTGTAAATAATGTATCAGTGTTTGCAGATGACACAAAACTATGCAAACCAATTAATTCCATCCAGGACAATCTGGGCAGCTAAGTGGCAAATGAGATTCAGTGTTGATAAATGAAAAGTCATGCACCTGGGATTTAAAAAATATGCAAGACACTTATACCCTTAATGGGACTGCACTAGGCAAATCCATTATGGAAAAGGACATTTGAGTTCTTGTAGATGATAAACTTGACTTTAGCAAGCAATGCCAGTCAGTAGCTTCAAAGGCAAATAAGGTCATGAGCTGTATTAAAAGAGGCATAGAGGAGGAGGGGGTCATTCTTCCACTGTAAACAGCTCTAATAAGACTCCATCTAGAATATACCATGCAGTTTTGGTCTACAGCACTCAAGTGGCACATTCTTGAATTAGAGAGGGTCCAAAGAAGGGCAACTAAGCTGGTAAAAGGTATGGAAAATCTTAGCTATGAGGAAAGACTGGCCAAAGTGGGGATGTTCACGCTGGAGAAGAAGCGCTTAAGGGGTGATATGATAACTATGTATAAATATATAAGGGGATCATATAATAATCTCTCTAATGCTTTATTTACCAGTAGGTCTTTCCAGCTGACAAGAGGGCATCCATTCTGATTAGAAGAAAGGAGGTTAAGGCTAAATATTTGGATGGGGCTTTTTACTGTGAGCTGTTAAGATGTAGAATTCTCTCTCTCAATCATTAGCTAGCTTTAAGAAGGGATTAGATGGCCTTTTAGCAAGTGAGGGAATGTGGAAGATAGCTCATAGTACAAGTTGATCCAGGGACTGGACAAAATTGCCATCTTGAAGTCAGGAAGGTTTTTTTTCCCCTCTGAGGCAAATTGGAGAATCTTCAAATGGGTTTTTTGCCTTCCTCTGGCAGTTAGGTAGGTTATATATAAACTTTAAAGGTTGAACTTGATGGACGTGTGAACTATGTTGTGAATTTTCATGATATCCAGTAAAGTAGAAAGAAAATATATCAAATGTGCAGAGAGGTCAGTATGTACTATTAATTGTATAGATTGGCATGCACTGGAACTATGTTCAAAATGAGTTATTGATCCTTGGAAAGGAAACAGTGGCTATAAGCCATCATGGAATTATTTATCAAAATAGTAAAATACTGCTGTGGATATTTGTAATAATAAAATATCTAATTTTATGTCAATATTTGCACAAATGTTTACTGATATAAGTGGAAGAGTAACTATGTTTTGAATTGTGTTCATCTATTTGAATGCAGTATGCAATAAAAATAATAGAGAACTATTTAAATACTTACATAAAGATCAAACTCTCCTAGTTGTACTCCCTTACAGTATTATATACTTTCATTCACTTTCATTCTTCTAAATAAATCATACGACGTGATGCTTACAAAAACTGAATAATGAACATGATAGAATTTATAAATTTATTTACTATAAAATAAATCACAATAGAGCCATTAGGTAAAATTTGTACATTTCAAAATCACATTTTAGGGGTTTTCAGGATCACAGACTCTGGATACGTTTAAAGAGAAAATATCACTAGCTACCAAGTGTTTCTCAAAACGCTACAAGAACGAAATGATGACAAACTCTTTGGTTGGCCTGTGCTTTCCTAATTTTAACAACTTTAAATTCCAACTAGATTGGCAGAACAAATGAGAGAAATTAGGTCAATCGAACATCAGTTAATACTGTTTATTGTGTTTAGGAACATGCTCTGTTCCTGCCTTTCTCCTTTACCAGAGCCAAAGTTAAAGATCACAGGGTCCCTGGTATTGGGAAAAAGACTGAGACCCCATCTGCGAATATAAATGAATGTAACTTAGGGGCTGATTCACTAAGGGTCGAATATCGAGGGTTAATTAACCCTCGATATTCGACTAGGAATTAAAATCCTTCGACTTCGAATATCGAAGTCGAAGGATTTAGCGCAGATAGTTCGATCGAACGATCGAAGGATAATTCCTTCGATCGAACGATAAAATACTTCGAATTGAAGGATTTGAATCCAACGATCGAAGGAATATCCTTCGATCAAAAAAAAGTTAGCCAAGCCTATGGGGACCTTCCCCATAGGCTAACATTGACTTCGGTAGCTTTTAGATAGCAAACTACGGGTTCGAAGATTTTTTTAAAGAGACATTACTTAGACTATCGAATGGTCGAATAGTCGAACGATTTTTACTTCGAATCCTTTGATTCGAAGTCGTAGTCGAAGGTCGAAGTAGCCCATTCAGTGGTTCAAGTAGCCCAAAAGTTCAAGTTTTTTACCTTCACTTGAAGTTAGTGAATCTGCCCCTTAATCTGTGATGTTTCAACTTTTGTTAAATAGCCACTCCTGAATCCCTGTTGTAAGCCTTTAAATAGCCATGGTCGACAGGGAGAGTTGCTGTCTGCACTAAAAATGCGGGCGGCTAATCTCCTGAAAATACTTTGCAAACAGCAATAATTGAAATCACCAGTGGTAAAACCTATGCATTACAAAGTCGTCCAAACGACAAATAAGAGCAGCAGCTTTAAAAGGGTGGTAATCAGGTGCCTACATAACAAATTTCAAATTTCACTTCTGCAATTGGGGGCCCACTGAGGTCTTGTGACTAGGGCTGCATGAGCTTAAATATGGTGCTGCTGGTGGTGGTGAATATATTTCTGGAGATTTGGCAGTCGTACATTTTAATTGCAGGCGACAAATCCCCCCATCGGGCATTACCATCCATTAGTGAGTTAGTGAGTAATGGTAAAAAGAGGCACTTTCTGCAATTCCTTCATTGTTTCCTTGAGTATCATGACTTACATATTACCCCACCTTTTTTTGTGTATTTTGGTTTCCCCCTGTTGTTCACAGTATAATCAGCTGTTTACTCCTTGTTGCCCTCTAAACTCATCTTAAAAATAGATCATCTAATTGATATTCATTAATACTTTAAATTAAGCAATAATGACACTCCCCCTTTTTAAAAGCCTTCCATGCCCCACTACGATTGCCACCTGGATTTTATTTTACTTGCCTGACTGTTAAAGATGATGCATACAGTAGAAAATAAAGCTAAACATATAGGAATAGAAGAAAAAACAGCGGAGCACCGTAGGAGTCCAGTAAAAGTATTAAAAAATGAAAATTTTATTTAATAGATGAAGTGGCAGGACGCCACGAAACGCGTTAAGCGGGCAGCCAGGGTTCACTGCTGCTGTAATCTGCATTTACATGTTTATTAAGGTTAAGTAGGTTAACTGCATAGAAGTAAGTATATTATTTTCATTATTAACGTGCTGAATAGTGATGGGTGAATAAATTTGCCCGCGTTTTGCCGCCCGCGTATAAATTTGCGAATCTCCCGTGAAAATTTGCCGGCGTCAATTTCCGATTTTCAAGATTTTTTCATGAAACCGTTCAAATTGCTCGATTTTTTTTGTGAAAACGTTCCAATAGCTTGATTTTTTTGGTGAAAACGTTCAAATTTCTCGAATTTTTCTTGAAAACATTCAAATTGCATGATTTTTTCGTGAAAACGTTTCAATTTCACGTTTTTTTGTGAAATTGGGTTTTCGTTTTTCGTGAACCCAGCAGACTTTGGAGGGGAGAATTGCACAGTTTCATGATTTGTGGAGCTGTGTGAATAAGTAAGAGGGTAATGAATGAATACTAAAGAAATGAATATACAAACAAAGGCGGATGATATAATATTTTTTGTTTTGAGAAACTCTTGGTCCTAAGCTAAGACTACCTGATCATTATAAAACCAGGGCTATATCAAATGAAAGAAAGTTGCAGGGATTGTGGATTGATCACAATCATTGTGGCTTTTCTAGCTGGAGAAGGCCTTAATTTTTTTATATGATCTGGCAATGGCATTTTAGTTAGATGTTTTCTCTTTTGGTAACCAGTTCACAAGGGATCACAGTCACACATCTTTTAATTTAGAGGTAGATCCTTTTTATATAACAGCAGAGAACAATGGGTTTACAGTGAAAGATATTAAAGGGCAACATACCAAGAAAGTTCAAATTATCATTAAAATAAAAGCTATATGACACTTTTATATGTACATATATATATATATTTTGAGGGAAAAAAATAAAATTAAGAGCTTCCAAGTAAGCCAGCCTGATTACATTGTAGATATGATTGTCTCAAGCCATTCCTCTAGGGCATATTCATTCTCTCTGCTGGTGTGCAGCTTTCTAGCTGCTGATTGGACAGAAGAGGAAAATGAGCTAAAAGTAGATAAAGCTATAGGCATTTGTGTGCCGTAAGTTCTATTGTGCTAGAAATAAGAAATATCAAAATGGCCTTTGGGGGTAATTAACACACAAGCCAAGCACATACAAAAACAAATACAAAAGTCCTTCAAATAAAATACTGTATACTGTATATACTTATCAAATATAGTGATATAGTTGTACATTGGACTCTAAAAAACAAGATGTATCCTATGAACTGCAGCTAGCATAAAACATATTGTGTATGTCTGGCGTCTTTAATGTTACAAAGAAAATATACAAATCTCCACCTAAAATAGATAGGACTTTTAAAGGCAGAGTGAAACATTTTGGGTAGGTCAGGTCGTATTTTCATGATAAGTATAACTTCTGTGATCATTTTTAAAGTTCATCCTATGAATTTAATTTTATTGCTGTTTTCTATGTTGCCAGCGCTTATGTTATTGACAAAACTTCTATTTGACTTTATGTCACTCCAAGGTAATTTACTAAAGGTCATTTAAAATATAAGGCTACTCTATTTTATTGCTAGTCCTACATTAGTGCTGGATCATCTGTACAACAATATTGAATCAGCTACAATAAATGCTGTTTGTATCCCATATAAGATGTTGGTACCATTGGATAATGATTCCAAACACTGACTGGATCTGCAGAGTTCTTGGGAATGTGAAATGATTTTTGAAATACGTATGAGTTTCAAGTCAGCGTTACCAAGAGGGGACTGGTAACTATACTTGTAAAAGAACAAGAACCCCAAGCATTCCCACAGCTCACATGATGACGACTTGCTGGAATTTGTACTTTTACAACATTTGAATTGCCGAATATTTTGTTTAGCCTGCTTTAGAGACATGATTCTCAGCCCTTTTGGATTAGTAGAAAAATCCACTTTTCCTACTGATTGGAGTTGCAAACAACATGCCCTGTTTTTTTGAGGGAGGTTTGGAACTGGAGTCATCTTGCTATGGTAACAAAAATATTCAGAGTGGACTCACAGGGGGTTATTTGCTAGAATCCGAATGTATCTCATATATTATTTTAAAAAGACACCCCCGAATCCCATGGCCAATTTTAACTTATTTATTAATTAAAACACGTAATTTAATGGGATCACAGAAAAACTAGATAAAATCGCTCGAATTTCCAGCTTTTTCCAGAATCACTCAAATTTTTACGCTTTTTTCCTGAATCACTCGAATTTCTTACCTGAAAAAGTCAGATGTGTAGACTAAACCCAGAGCAGACCACGAAAACTTCAAATTGAGATAGGCGCCCCTCCCATTGACGTATACAGGACCACGACAGGTCTGAGAAGGCGGATTTTCCTGGCTTTTTGCATCATCAGGGTATAATCAATCTAAAAAAAAATACTTTTTTCCCCCTCTAAATATTCAAGTTTTTTGGTGATAGAAACTTGAATTTTTTGAGATTTTAACATTCAGATTTTAATAAATAACCCCCTTGTTCTGTTGGAGTAAATCTCAATAAATGGGCAGCCGCTTCTCAAGCGATGGGGATAAATAAGAGTTTGTTCAGACAACAAGCCGATATTTTCATGTCAAAATGGAAATTGGAAATTTGGAACTGGGGACATGACATTTGTATATGTTATTGTAAATGCTACAAGATGCCAGGTTCTATTTCACTTTAATGGAAAAGTCTAAACCTATACAAATGTTATTAAGTTTACTGCACCTCCATGAGATCAAAAACCTGCCCTTGAATATACTTATTCATGATTTTTACCCTTTAACGGTTCTCCTGTTCCTACTGGAGACTAAATGAAATGGTCACTGACAGTTGCAGTTGGCTATAACTTTCTTAAATAGAAACAAAAAGAAGGTACAGGTATAGGACCTGTTATCCAGAATGCTCGGGACCTGGGGTTTTCCGGATAAGGGGTCTTTCTGTAATTTAGATCTCCAAACCTTGTCTACTAAAACATAATTTAAACATTAAATAAACCAAATAGGATTGCTTTGCTTCCAATAAGGATTAATTATATCTTAGTTGGGATCAAGTACAAGGTACTGTTTAATTATTACAGAGAAAAAGGAAATCAATTTTAAAAATGTGAATTATCTGCTTATAATGGAGTCTATGGGAAAAGGCCATTCCATAATTCGGAGCTTTCTGGATATCGGGTTTCCGGATAACGGATCCTATCACCTGTATTGGGAACTCTGGAAATCCACAGACAGGCCAAGTAAAAGAAGTGAATTAAAAATTTTGAATAGTCATCTCAAAAAGATTATGACTAAGTGCAGATGGACACAAATGCTAAAGGCATTTTGAGATGACTATTAGATAAATTTTATCAAATTTTTTAATTTTGCCTGGCCTGTCTGTGGATTTTCAGAGTGCCCAATACCGCCTTTTTGTTTCTATATACATGGTTTATCCGCTCCCTTAAGCTGAGTGTCTGGTGCACCTGGGACACTGTTCCATACTGGTGAGTTCTCTACAAGGATGAATGTATTTACGCTTACATTTGCATTGGGATTGTGCAACCTTCTTATACCAAAAACAGTCACAGTATTTTGTTCTCCACCAATGACCACAAATATTGCAGTACATTGCACATTGTCTCCCCAACTTTGATGCTTCCGTAGTTAAGGTTATAACAGAAGTAGCAAATTGCAGCTGTCCTCGTCCATCAAGGTGTTATCATATATTACTTTTCCTCGAGGGAATTATAATAAAGAAAGGAGACCTATTCAGGACAGTTCCTTGAATGGACTTCTAAGCTGCCCTACATTATATAAAAACAATCAATTAAAATGTACATTTTGAAAGAATATGCAGAATTTCTTTTGTTGACTTGGAAAGATAAATTCAGCTAAAAATTAAGACATTTTCCATGAAATGCTGACATACAAAGTAGATACAAAGAAATAAGTGCTCCTGCACAAGATTAAAGAGTAGTAATAGGAACCCGGGCACACACAATTAAGGCTTCCTGTTTCCTGGTGATACACATGTGACCTCTGAGAAACCAACTGTAGGTGGGAGTAAACATTTTTTGAAAGGTTAGTATCACACAGGTCACGCCATGACACCAATAAACCAAAAACACTTGCACACTTGTGCATTTTGTATTGCTGTTTTCTGATTAGCGGAAAAGAGTAGCATAGTCCATATAATAATTGGAATAACCCAAGAGGAATTCTACTACGCTATCAAAAACCACAGTACAAAGCTTCACATTGTCCCCTAAAGGGGATCAAATCACAATTCCAATAAAGGTTCGGATACATGATTGGGAAGGTTTCCACACTCACGATCAATGATTTAAAATGCCAGTGCTTTAGTTATTAGCATTATTGCTCCTGAAGGTCATTGCTCCTATCATGGTTACTTTTGAAGTGCATGAAAGAAGGTCATTTTTTGGTGTCCAGTATAAATAGGAATGGGGAGCATTGCAGAAGAACATAGCTCCCATAATGGTTAAGGCATCCCTTACTGCAAATGCAACCCATTCTATCTCTTGGCACACAAGTTTTGTGTAGGAAAAAATTCAAAAAGTACATTTTCATTACACTTCCAACACGTGTTCTTTGGTTTTCCTTAATCCTTTTGCTCAGTGCAGTTTCACTCCCTGCTTGGTATCACTTCCATGGCTCTTCACAGTCCTTCTTAACTGCTCCATTCTCCTAGAGTCAGAGGGTCTTCTCGTACTCATCTTAGTCAGCTCTTTATGGTCTTCTCCTGTCAGGAGAACATGAGGAGGGGATCACTCCCAGTACAAGAACACTAAATTAGTCAATGATAACCTAATATGACTGATCTGTTGTGTGTCAACCCATTGTCTTTGATTGGGGAATCATTATTTCAGCCCAAGTAAGTTTAAAATGTTAAGGGGAATTAAGAAATTCTCTGTGCTCAACATAAGCCCCCAAAGTGTTGCTTATTCTTTTTGAACTTAAAATGTATATTATTTTTGAACGTTAAAAAGCTCTAATGAGCAGGGCCCTCTCTATCAAGCACTCTACTTACTTATTCTTTGCTGAACTCCTTTGTCTCTAATGAGTTGGCCGTTAGATCAGGTATAATAATAAATGAATTAACATTACAATGAGGAATGCTTTAGTCTCATTTTCTCTTCCATGGACAGGGGGTTTGTGTGCATATTATACATGCCACAAGGGTAATTACTTTTATACAGGTATGGGACCTGTTATACAGAAAACTAGGGACTTTGAGTTTTCCGGATAAGGGATCTTTTCCTAATTTGGATCTTCATACAGTAAGTCTACTACAAAATCATGTAAATTGTATCTCAGTTGGGATCAAGTAAAAACGACTTCTTTATTATTACAGAGAAAAGGGAAATCACTTATAAAAATTTCAATTATTTGATCAAAATGGAGTCTATGGGAGATAGGCTTTCTGTAATTCGGAGCTTTATGGATAACGGGTTTCCAGATAACAGATCCCATACCTGTAGTTTAGTGAAATTGTTATAGATATTCTATTCTATACTGTATATTCCCTTATCATCTGATTTGCAGTTCTACAGTGTTTATAGGCTAAATGGCACCAGAACAAAATAAAAATAATAATGTCAGCTTTTAGAAACATAATGCATAAATAAAGTTGAGTAAATGAAAAGGAAATTATAAACAGTGGACTAATGACCAGCTAAGAGGAATGGTAAGGTTTGGCTGGACCTGTAAGGAGAAAATCTGCCGTTGGAATTATGTGAGGTCATTTGGAGCCATGGTAGATTTTATCTGCCTGGGGTCGTTCAGGTATTTGCTGAAGTTTTACATGCATCAGGCAAGAGGAGACTTTGCATAGGTCTAGAAATAGGTTCTCTCAGTACTTTGTTAAAATGCATGCTGACAACATCAAAGTACAGGTGTGGGATCTCTTATCCAGAATTCTCAGACCTGTGGTTTTCCGGTCTTTCCGTAATTTGGATCATCATACCTTAAGTCTACTAGAAAATCATGTAAACATCAAATAAACCCAATAGGCTGGTTTTGCTTCCAATATGGATTAATTATATCTTAGTTGGGATCAAGTACAAACTACTTCTTTATTATTACAGAGAAAAAGGAAATCATTTTTTAAAAAATTGGATCATTTGGTTAAAATTTAATCGGGCTTTCCGTAATTTGGAGCTTTGTGGATAACGGGTTCCCGGATAATGGGGTCCCATTCCGGTATTGATGTGATCAGCATGCATTGTTTAATGCAAGTAAGCAAATGTTTGTAAGTTCAAAACGCATGGGTCTGTTTTGATACATTCTGAACATGTGTCAACTGGTTAAGACTAAATCCTGACAAAAGTGGGTCCCTTCCAAGGTCAATTACTAACCATTAAAGCTGGAGGCTGTTATGGTGCCATTTATGACCGAGTACAAAGCCTCAGTGAGATAAACCTAACGCAGTCCTCTTTATTCCACCTGAGCAAAATAGCCAAACATAAACATTTAAAATAATAACACCAGATGTCTTACCAAATTTACCACAGGATCCACGAAACTACCAGGGTTTTCGCAGTCTATCAGAGAGGCAAACTCTCTAGAATCTTTTAAAAAGAGTCTTAAAACTTTCCTATAAATTTTTCCTTTTTACAGTTGCTTTTAAAGAATACTATCTCTTGCAATCCTGTTATATATATTGTACAGTGCTTTCAGGTCACATTGGAAGAAAAGTGCCATATAAATACATAATTATTATTTTCACCCAGTAAAAATGCCCTCATTAATGGATCACTGCACCAGAGGCCTCCCCTTCAGACTAGAAGAAAAGAACTTTCATTTGAAGCAACGTAGGGGGTTCTTCACAGCCAGGACAGTGAGGTTGTGGAATGCACTGCCGGGTGATGTTGTGATGCTGATTTAGTCAATGCCTTTAAGAGCTTGAACAGGGTCAGACTGGACATTAGGGGCCCACTGGGTTACCAACCCCAGGTGTTCCATGCGCAAGAGTGAATGGCGGCGCACAGCACTCCTAAATCCTGCGAACAACGCACATGCACCTAATGCTGTCGAGCATGCTAATTACAGCCGGATCGCAGCACTGGAAAACATTTTTTGGGGTCTGGGCCGGTGGGGGCCATGAGGGCCAGGGACCACCAGGTTTTTTACCAGTGTCCATCCATCCCAGTCTGACCTTGGGCTTTGATGATTTCTTGGACAAGCATAATATCAGGCTATTGTGACACCTAAATTTACAATTACTATAGATATTGGTATTCTGTATATAGATAGGTGAGTGTGTATGTGCCCTGGGGTTTGTTTGGAGGGGTTGAACTTGATGGACTTTAATCTTTTTTCAACCCAACTTAACTATGTAGCAATGGGCCAGATTCAATCCAATGAGTAAAAGTGGTTTATCATGGAAAAAAATGAATGGACAAAATGTAGTTTGAGGAAAACCCTTTTTTTTTATTCAAAATTGAGTTCCAATTTCTTCCCATAGACTTCCATTGAGTTTTCACTTGATAAACAGGGAAATAAGTTTTTCTGAATTGAATTGGATTTCAAATTGAATCATGTTCATGACTTTTCAGGTGTTGAACCTTTTTCTCAAAGAATTGAATCTGGGCCTATGTTGGAAGTTGTGGAATCCTGTAAATAAACTGGCTAAGGATTGAGCCTACCATACATCTGACTTTTGCGAGTATCTGATATAATTTTTATAAAAAAAAAAAGTATTTTTTTTAAACTTTGTTTTTTTAAACTTTCTACTGAAATCTATAGTTCTCATATCATATGGTATACTAGCATTGCCCCTCCAGTGTGTAATGATGCAAACGTGGATAGAGCCGCAATCTCATTCCTAATTCCTAAACCCTATATCTTGCAAAAATGCAGGCGTCACTTCGGATGCGACAGAAATAAGGTAAGTAATGGAAATGTCAGATGAAGTCGCAGCATTGATCCGACGCGACACGACTGTCGGATGCACGCTGTGTCTGCACCCGACAGTCATGTTGCGTCAGATCAATGCTGCAACACCATCCGACAATGCATTCACTTACCTTATTTCCGTCACATCCGATTTGACGTCTGCGTTTTTGCGCAGCGTGTCGGATCGCGCCGAAATCATCCGCGAAGTCCTACCCTTAAGCACAGGCAACTGTAGGAAGGTGTATGAATTGTGATCCTGACAAAGTAAATGTAAAAGTGGGCTCATTTAGGGGCCTATTTATTAGGGATGCACTGAATCCAGGATTCGGTTCGGGATTTGGCCAGGATTCGGCCTTTTTCAGCAGGATTTGGCCGAATCCTTCTGCCAGGTCGAACCGAATCCGAAACCTAATTTGCATATGCAAATTTGGTGTGGGGAGGGAATCGCGTGACTTTTTGTCACAAAACAAGGAAGTAAAAAAATATTTTCCCCTTCCCACCCCTAATTTGCATATGCAAATTAGGATTCAGATTCTATTCGGTATTCGGCCGAATCTTTCGAGAAGGATTCTGGGGTTCGCCGAATCCAAAATAGTGGATTCGGTGCATCCCTACTATTTATCATGCTGTGTAAAAAATGGAGTGAAACATTACCAGTGATGTTGCCCAGAACAAAAAAAAGCCTTAACATGAAATGCGTAAGGCTGTGGACACAAACTATTTCCAACCAACTATCTGGTGGAAGATTGCCTTTAATGAGTGCCTGCTCCAAAGAATTTTCAGTCCGGTCCCCGTGCTAAGGGCACAAGGCGGTGCACCTGGGCCTCTTTCTTTATGTGGTGTAATCACTTACTATTTGGAGACCCTACTTTTAGATTTATTATGTTGCCCAGAACAACCAATCAGCAATTAGATTTAAACAGAAAACAAAAGCAAAGATCTGATCACCGGTAATGCTTTACTCCTCTTTTCCCACAGCATGATAAACAGACCCCTTAGTGTGTGTCGGACTGGCCTACCGGGATACTACGAAAACTCGTGGTGAGCACAAGGGTCAATGGGCCCCCCTACTGAACCGCCATTTTGTCATGAGTATGGGTATCTCATGGTTATTCCCCATTTCTATGAGAATAAAGAGGAAAAAAGAAGGAAAGAAAAAAAGGGTATATAAAGAGAAGATACTAATAGAAAATTAAATTATACTAGAAGGCTAAATAAGGTAAGTGAAGACAGAAGTAAATTTAGTCTAGAGAGTGGGCTGGTAGTCTAATGTTTTATGGTGGGCCCCTGACAACCCTGTCCAACAAACACAAGTGTAAAGTTCCACCAGTGTTGACTGGTTTAGTGAAATAAGGTGCCCGCATACATTCGGACATTGGCCCATGCATGGTAGGGTGAGATGGGTGGCTAAAGACATCATCAACCCATTGATACGTCTATAAGGTCCGAGCGATTGGCACACAATGTATGGAGGCATATTTGGCAAAAATCTAATGTTTTTGTGATCCAAGAAAGCAGATGCTTACATGTATAACCAGCCTTAGAAAAAGAAAAGAAAATGCCCCTGCTATGAATTCCTGTTCTGAAGACATGTTGGTATAGAAACTGAGCTCCCACCGTTTTGGTACATCTGAGATCTAACATCTTTTTATCTGTCAGACTGTGACCTCTGGACTTGTTAGGAGTTTTTACTTGACAATATATTGTGCAGGGATGTAGAGATTCCACCTCTACTAGGGCAATGCTTTTGTCATCCGCATTTTTTAATCTCGTGCTGTCAGAAAATCTCATTTAATGAGTTAGGTGCTGAGAACATTTTTATGACACTAGAATACTTACTCTTGAACATCTGAGTGTTTATATGTGAACACTAAAGATCTTGTTCTGTGAATTTCCTCTGAAAGGAAAGAAAGGAACCCTAGTCTAATAGAATTATTGCCAGTGAAACATTTGAAACAGCAAAACTCTAATTTAATAAGGATTGTTTACCCTCATGCTTTTCTAAATGGAATCTGAATGAGGAATTTACCAACGTGTGTTTCAGGGACATGGAAAGACAAAGGGCTACAGGTTGGAGGAGAATATCATTTTATTACTGGTCAATGGCCTAGTAGTGAGAAAGAAAACATCTCTTGATTGCTTTTCCATAATATATAAATAACAAGAATAAAAAAAAAACCCTTATGAAGATTTAGGGAACTGATTGATCTAGCTAACCCTGACATAATGGAGGACCCCATATAAATAAATTGTACTTGTCTGTTTCTTATATACTTTACAATTCCCACCACAATCCGAGTAGTCAAAGACTTGACTTGCTGGAAGTTGTAGTTTAGCAAAAGGCAGTTTCTTTTTAATGTATATCTTAATTTTGCTTAAAGGTTTTCTGGAACAAAATAATTACATCATACAGGTATCAAATGACATTATTTTCTTACATCAGTCATTTGCAGTTGTTTTGGCCTCAAGAGGATCAACCTGATACATATATCCCATAATTAGTTAACAGATGCCTCGGGCACGATGCTGGGACTGATTTTAAAGTGAACCACAAGAAAGATCCTGTAGGAAATATGTGGTGCAATGAATGCAACCCAATTTAGAAAGTTTGGAAACTTGAGAACCCAGCCCCCCCCCCCAGCACCATTTATATTACCAACCCATCCTGTTTTCTGTTTCTGTTCTGTTTATGGTTTATGCTTTTTATATACAGTTTCCCCCTTCTTTGTAACGCTGTAAAGCGGCATCCCTCTCCCATCACAGTCTTTCTCATGACTATAATGAGTTTACTACCTGAGGGATTTAACAGCACGGAAAAATAACATTTGTCACATCATTTTCTGTCTAAGCTGCCAAATGTAAGAAGATAAACCTATCTCTAGTGACCAGTTATACACCCTTTCCAAGTTCTGCAGGTGACTGTTTCTAATCAGCCCAAGTAGGCTCCTCTGCCAGGATTAACATTAAGGGGCATATTTATCAAGGGTCCAATTTCGAGGTGAAAAAAACTTCGAAATTCAACCATCGAATAGGGTAGTCCGACATTCGAAGGATTTTTAAGATCGTACGACCGTACGATTTTACAAAAAAAGTGCTTTGACTTCTTAAAACTTAGCCAAATACTGGCTATAGGTTCTAGGAGGTCCCCATAGGCTAACATAGCAATTCGTCAGGTTTAAGGTGGCAAAGTGTCGAAGTTTTTAAAGAGACAGTACTTCGATTTTGGAATGGTCGAATTTGTGAAGTATTTTCAATTAGAATCAAAGTCGAATTTGGCTTATTCGATGGTCGAAGTACTCAAAAATGACTTCAAAATTTTAAGTTTTTTAATTGAAAAATTCATTCTTAGTTAATGGGCCCCTAAATATCTACGTGTGCTGCCTATGGTGCCGTCCAACCTAATCCCATTTTAGCTGCCACTGAGTTGATGGAAAAGAACCTACCAAGAAAATCTGAACCACACTGATCACTCAGATCAATTAAAAAGTACCAGCAGGTAGACACCAACTGTATAGAAGAATGGTAAGGGCTTGTGAGAAGGAATCCCAGCCCCCTAGGGCAGTGTTTCTTAATCCATTTCCCAGGGGTCCCAAAGTCATTGGTAGAACTGCCTTTGTGACCCAAATACTGATTAACTGAATAATTCAAGTTATGCTCCATGTCTCTGTTACTAACCTCCAACAATACTGTGAATACTAAGAAGCACCATTCCTACCTATTATGCTTTTTAATGATGACCAGATGACCAGACAATTCCCTTGTCCTCTAGAAATATTCTCATGACCCATATAGGTTAGATGAGAAGATGTACACCAAGTCATTGGTAGAATTGCCTTTGTGACCCAAATACTGATTTAGATCAAGTTATGCTCCATGTCTCTGTTACTAACTTCCCACAATACTATGAATCATCATAAGAAGTGCCATCCCTACCTATTATGTTTTTTAATGAGGACCAGACTCTACAATAAAATCACTTTGTCCTCTAGAAATATTCCCATGCCAACATAGGTCAGACGAGAAGATGTACACCAAAAGATCTTTTCTTCAATAGAATGTCACTGAAGATACTCTTAGATGAAGGCTTGGTTCCTAACAGGGCACATCTCAACATGAAGCTAGGCCTTGTTGTTAGAAATGTGCTCTCAAATCATAACCCCTGTCTCTTCAATACCAGAGCTACTGCTTAAAGAGCTATATACTGTAATTTAGTAAGATTACAAAGGGATCGAACACGGTACATGCACATCCAGCAAAGAACTGGGACATTGTGGGTCTCCTTTTAAAAGGAACTCTACTGAATTTCCATTGCATCACCAATATGAATCATTTCAGTTTCCATGTGTTTCACTCTCCAGAACTTATATATTAAACTGAAATAACACAAGAAGCATGCTGAGACCTTAACGACTGCCCATGCTGTTAGTGTCCTATACCAATGGTAAATCATCTATAAAACTAATAGTACATGGGGTTGATTTCAGCTGATGCATAAGTGTCTGAAATTGGTTCCCCGCCATGTCCCATTCAGTTGGGTGGTATTTGCCTTAAAGCAACAGCACTGATGCTTTCAAGCCTGAAAATATACCCCAAACAACTCAGTGAGAGGGGACAATTTCGAATGCTTTGATAGAAATGTACTACCCAGGATGGGTTGATGGACTTTGTAACTATGGAGGGAAACTGTTTGATGCAATCTTTGGAGATTCAGGTTTTGCGGTTGAATCAAACTTCCCCAATGCAACTGGCTTGATGAAACAAGACATTTATTTGTGAAAATACTGCTTTTGTTTTAAGAGTGAAAACATTTACATAGTTAAACAGTCATACGTGATATACAGCTACATCACAGCTCAATGGGCACATCACAAAGCTAAACAATTACACTGTGATTATCAAGATGGTGGAGTGCATGAAAGCCAGGGTGCTAGACCATAGCAAACATATTGATCAACACTAAAAATATGGAGGAAAAATAATACGAAAGAAACAATCATTTTACTCCATTATATCATGAATGTATCCTTCAGAATGGGAGATCTCCATCATGGAGCTTTCTGATTGGCTTGCAGTAGTGATGGATAAATGTATTCACAAAATATACATAACATTTTTAGATGCTGCTATTCCTCCAAAAAGAATTTGAGGAGCGCAACTAAGTTGATATATTACAGGGCTGCCATTTGTTAGGATTTTATGTTTGAATAGGGAATTACGACCGCAAAGTAAGGGTTCCAGAATCCAGTTTGACTATTCCTACTGCCAACACAGATCCTTATCAAATAGAATCTGGGTGACATGGTTGGGCGCTGTGAATGGCAAATCAAGAGAGTCTGTGTATAGCTATGATTGGTGGTGTATTATATATCTGAATGTAAATGCTTATTGACTTAACTAATATTTCTTCCACAACATGGCCAGAAATGTAACTTTCCTTTTAAGGCTTTTCTGAATTTTTTTTCCTAGTAAATTAAATGTAATCCAAATTATTTACATATAAAACTTTCAACTGTGGCATAATCATGATTCTTGTTACACACATGGACAGAATTTATCATTTTTTAAAAATTCAATTAACTCCCCTCCTATTTTTGGTTTCCTCCTTCCAATAATAGAAGCTGATAGTGTCAGGTGCTCTTTCTTGGCCAAAATATTGGGAAACGATTTGGAATGCCCCAATGTTTGACCCAACATTAAGGGGGTTATTTACTAAAACTTAATTTTTTTCTAATAATTTCAATAAAACAAACTAGCCCAAACTCACAAACACGATTTTACCTTATTTATTAATAAAATAACTAGAAAAATTTGGTTTGGGAAAAGTCTCGATAAAATAGTGAAAAAACTGTCCACTTTAGGGCAGAGACACACGCGAACATTCAGGGAGATTAGTCGGCCGGCAACAAATCGCTTCTTCTTTGGGAAACTAATTTCCCTTAAAAGCCTTCCCGCCAGCTAGAATTGAAATCGCGGTGGGATAGCATTTAGAGCGCTTTATTTTCCCAAGCCGCCCAAAGTTGCCTCATGAGGAAACTTCGGCCGACTTCGGAAAGCCGAAGCGATCCGACTGTCATCCCGCTGGCAATTTACTTTCTAGCCAGCAGGAAGGCAGTTTGGGGAGATTAGTTGCCTGAAGAAGAAGCGATTTGTCGCTGGGAAACTAATCTCCCGAAATAGCAGTGTTTGCTCTGGCCCTTAAAAATCCGACCAGCGTAATTCGAGTTTAATAAATAACCCCTTAAAATATTGCATCAGTTTCACCTGCATTATCTTTTACTTCTCCCAGAAATATAAAATGAGTATTTTGTAAATAAATGTGGAGCTAGATCACAGACTGGGGCTACCTTTAACAACCCAGCTGTTGTAGATCCCTTGACCAAGTCCAATTGTAAGCGATGTAGAAGCTCCTCGAAAGTGAAGATCTCAACCTGTGTGTGTGAATGTGCAGATCTGCACTCTTGCACAGATGCTGTACTTCCAAGATACCCTGCTCTGGAGTTTTCCCTTTTAAATCTAGAAGGCACTGGGTGGAGCTGGTAGATTGCGTCTGAATAGGAGGGAGGATAGTGGTGTGTTTACCTGTGATCCAACACACAACTCTTTATACATTAGGTGTGTCCAAATTATGGCTTTGTTGTGTATTTAAACAACATATATTTCTAGGAAATATACATTTCCACATATTCATTGCCTCATATTGCAAGCATACCAACTGTATAACTTGTAATGAGTCTATGAGAGTACTTGCTGGTTTTTAGTCTATCTAAACATTTGGCAGTCCTGGAATATTAAAAAATAAACACTATAATTACATTGTAAGCACACTTTTTACTTTTCACATTCATAGTAGTAAAGACCCTGTTAATAATTCCATAGAAATGTTATAGCTTTAAGTACATCTTCGTTATGTAAAGAAGGTTCGTAAATGCTTAGGCTAATCACACAACTCTGAGGATAAGCAGTAAATCATTTCCCTGATAAAAAATAATAATACTTTTAGGTATATAAACAATATAAGTTAGAGGAGGATGTCCAACTATAGGCTTCAAAGGCATTAACAGGCCAGGAGATATATCTATATATAAATCCCTGCTTAAGTGCAAATGAGGTCACTAGTGATTTAGACATTTGTTGGACTCACCAGTGCTAAATGGGTCAGTGCATACCTCACAAAAGTCATGGTTTTTCACACTCCTGGTTTATGGGAAAAGGCTGCCGTCTACTAAAGAGTGGTATTTACAAGGCAGTTTATTTTTATGAGGCCATGGACTCCGTAAAGCTTTGACATGGCCAAGCTTGTACCTATTATTTTAAATTAGACTGTCTAATACCTGCCCCATTGAAGCCCCTGAGGCCTGGAGCTGGACAGCTCTGAAATAGAAGGACATTAACTATATCAGGAATACAATTCAAGAATTCTCTGCTTCCTTTACAGGAAAATATATATATATATATATATATATTATTTGTCTCTGTTATATTTGTCTAAACACTGGCACCTTCACAGTAGTTTTGTACAGCAAAAAACTACAGAAACAATCATAGCGAGGCGGTTAAGTAGTCAATAACAAGTCTTATTTCTTATTTAAAAAACAAAATCGAACTGTGCTTGAAAGTATTTGCAGTGAAATAATAAGGCAGAAATGAGGAATTCGATACATCCCAGAACAATATATATGTCAAGTTACTCTCCGTAAACCAACCTTACTTAATTAATAACACAGATATATACAGAATGTCCATAAAAATGTATCATGTAAATAACTCAACTTTTGGCAGGCAAGAACTTTGTACCAAAAAACAATAATTTTAAAATTGAATAAATATCTTACTGAAGATATTTAAAAAAAAAAAAAAAAAACTTTAAAAATGTTCGTAGTGAAAGTGTACCTCCCCTAGCTAGCATATTTTGAGTACCATTAAAATTCTTTTTTTTTTTTAAAATTGACCAGCATTTGGTGGCCAAGCATCTGACGAGGGATGTGTAAAGTGTAATTAACCAAAATCTCTGAGCTAAAATCTTGAAAATATGTAAATATCAGGGTAGCTGTGTATGGGGTATAGAGGAGGAGAACATTTTTTTAGAGGTAAATGGACACTAATGTGACTTCGTGGAAACATTCTTTATAGGTAGTAATGTCTTCTACCACTTGACTAAATGCCATTAGATTGTAAACAAGATCTCCCTGATGGAATTGATAAAGGTAAGAGTAAGGACTCTGGAATAGTAAACAAGCTCTCGTTCACTTTCAGCCTGAAGAAGGTGGAAACTGATCGGAGCTGCGCGCCGTGCTTCAGGGAACTTGCGGCATTTGAAACCACAGACAGGACACCCAAAACCATGGATGGATGGTGTCTCGTTTATGAAAGATTATTGGAGTAAAAGCTGGATGAGTCAGACATAGTCTTACAAACACTGCGTGAGGAACCATTGGAGGTAAGATCCAAAGACAGACGTTTACTGCTCTTCATGGTCTCCTCAGCATCTTCATCATTGGCACTTAGGACTGACGAGACGGTGGTTTCGATACGACTGATTTTGTACATGCTGCTCTGGGTTTGAAGATAGCGTGTGGATTTCATTTCCAGACCTTCATACTCACCAGCGTGTATAAATGGGCACCAGCGAAATACGTGCTTAAAACCAATGCGGAACCTACAGAAGGAACATGAAAGCAAGACAAAAACATTAAGTTCATTATTCTCATTTCATCATAAGCACTAGTGATGTGCGGGTCGTAATTTGGACCCTAGCAACCAGAATGCTTAAATTGCAAACTAGAGAGCTGCTGAATAAAAAATGAAATAACTCAAAAACTACAAATAATAAAAAATTAAAACAAACTGCAAGCTGTCTCAAAATATCACTCTCTACATCATACTAAAATTAAACTTAAAGGTGAACAACCCTGGTAAAAGGGCAGTATACCTTCTTGTTCAACATAATCAATAGGGTTTGTACTGGAAATACATTTTGCCTATTGTTTTAACAATAAATATGTTACTTTCTTACAGGTATGGGATCTGTTTACCAGAAACCCATTATCTAGAAAGCTCAGAATAACGAGAAGGCCATCTTCCAAAGCCTCCATTAGAATGAAATATCTCAAATTTTTAAAAATGATTTCCTTTTTCTCTGTAATAATAAAATAGTACCTTGTACTTTATCCCAACTAAGATATAATTAATCCTTATTGGAGACAAAACTATACTATTGCATTTATTTAATATCTAAATTATTTTAAGTAAACTTTTGGCGTTCCAAATAACAGAATTACCAAATTACAGGAACCCCATGTCCTGAGAATTCTGGATAACAGGTCCCATGCATGTATTCCTCGAACTAAAAAGGGCAAACAGAGAAATTGGAGCTATTCCCTTAAACCCTTTGTTATGACTGTTTTGTATGGGTAATGTCACCTGTGCGCTGATAATCAAAATACTTCTACTTACTTATCAACTACTTGTTTGCTTCTAGTGAACCCAGCCAGTGTGATTGTACATTGTTTATTCTCACCTGTCATTCAGACAACAGTAGATGATGGGGTTGTACATGGTAGAGCTCATCCCAAGCCACATGATCCCCAAATAGAGTTGCTGGTAGAATTTCTGGCTCTCATCAGGTAAGAAGAGCTGGAGCAGGAAGTAGATGTGATACGGCAGCCAACAAATTGCAAATGTGCAAACTACAACGATCATCATTTTCACAACCTGAAGGATATAGAAAAGAAGGTAAGTCTTTTCCCTAGGGGACCCCTCATATCAGAATCAGTGATGTGATTTCGGGGACTAGTTCTGCAAACACAAGTGGGCCCTGCCTCATTTTTGGAGCAGCCCAGCATGTTGGTGGCTTGGGGAAAAGTTTATCATCTATCCCAAGCACACAAAATGCATGTAAAATTGCACATTGGCCCTTCATGCTCTAGTTTATTTTCTTTGCGGCAATATATCTAATAATTTGTGCTTATATCGTTCCCTTAATGGCATGACACTATATGACAGAGGAGTAAGTTAACAAATGGAGTTACAATGTTTTTTTTTTTAAATTGTTTAGGCAGCATAGAGGGGCCCACCATTTTATCCATTAATTAAACATCCCCAGCTCAAAGAGCTCAACATATAATCTTTTAAGTCTTATGTTTTTACTTTTTGCTCTGATTTTCTAGGGCCCTGCCTTGAGCACACAGAGCCTGTAAGCCAGGGGAATACTGTATGAACTCAGCACCCATACAAGGCAAATAATGGACCAATCCAATAAAAAGGATTTATTATTAGCTTAGGGATTTGCTCTTCTCTCAGCATATATTTACATGATGGTTGGTTTCCCATAATTATACTAACAATGATATAAATGAGTACTGATACTGATAAGCTCTTTGGTACGTTATGGAAGTTTCTGGCTGTCAGTCTTATTAATACAAACAAGTGTGTGTTGCTTTAAGGTAGTGCTGACAAAAACTTGTAGGGGGCTTGCTGGGGGCTGCGACCCACAACAGGATCTTTGTCTTAGGCCCACCTAGGTCTCTGGGTCAGAGGAAGATCATTAAAATTATAGGTCAACATTTCCAGCAGTAATATTGCCCATCCCCAAAACTCAAGTAGAAGAGTAGGTCCAGTGATGTCTGAGGATTCACTTACCTTGCGCTTGGCCACCACTTGCTCGTGATATCGGTCTGAGGAGTCCCCAGGAATCTCACTCGCCCACAGGGTCATGCCAATAAATGTGTAGGAGCAACCAATCACCACTAGCGGCAGGAAGTAGATGAGACCAAATACTAACACTTGATACCTGGAAAGATAGTCAACATTAATGCAATTCAGCAGCTGCTATGGGGTCAGTATATATCAGTGCTTGGTGTCTCTACATCAGGTGAGTTCTTTGTGTCTCACTATTGGTGCCAATGAATTGATAACACAGACATAATTGCTTGCATACATTGCTCTGTAGGGAGATTCTACCACATGTAGCCCCATGTATACATTAAAGAGGCTGTCCGGATGGATGATTAAAAATTAAAAACTCTTTCTGTGAATAAATTAACAGGATGCCTTTGCATCAAGCTCCCTGTATTAGTCTTAATTGCAACATTTTTGTACTTTATATTTCCCTCTATATACTACTTTTTATACTACAACATGGGGGGGGGGAGAATATAAAATGGAAATATGCGCCGATATTAACATTTTCCGAAATACCACCTGTAATGAATGCTAACCATATAATGAACTGCAATTAAATTCATAAGGAAATAAGTTAAAAGGCAAAAGTATCACTTTATTTTGTATAATTGCTTTTCATTAAATACCGCAATAAAGGAGAATAAATTATCATCTGCTAATTTGCTTTACAGTAATGCTTAAAGTGATACTGGCACTTCTAAACTAACGGCAACTTGGCTTTCTGGCAAAAATGTCTACTAGTTAGAGTGCTTGGCTATAATAATAGATAATATAATTATTATCCCAAATTTGCATAGGTTGGGACAAACCAGACTCACAAAAAAGGTGGTGCATTAAAAATAGTTTATATAAAGAAAAAGCATTGCAGAAAAGAAAGCCTTAATAATTTGTGCAAAAAGGGGCACTTAATCATAGGTTATGATCTTATGATTAAGTCCCCCTTTTTCAAACGAAACACATATAGTTTCTTAAAGCCTTATGTAGGCTGAAGGTTGTGGGCATGTGCACCTGGGCCCTTTACATGGTCCACCCCTTTTTGGGAAATTCTTGGATTCTTTTTCTCTATATTCATCTTTCTTATAGCAATAGCTTGCCATAGTCCCTGTTACCAGGGGGTTTATTGAGTGGCCTTCAATACAAAACATTGACCTGCCAATACATTGTACGCACATTAGCTTGTGTGCCAATGGGTTAATAAAACATTAAAACAGTGGAATGCACAAAAATGAACACATTGTGGATTCAGATGGATTTTCTTATGCCCTTCAGGAGTTGGTGAACTACAAAGCCCAGTTGGAATTAATATTATACAACAAACACTTTTATGATCCCATGTTCACTGTCAAATAGTCCTTAAAGGAGAAGGAAAGGCTAAAACTAAGTAAGCCTTATCAGAAAGGTCCATCTAAATATACCAGTAAAGCACCAAAGTAATGTTGCTCTGAGTCCCCTGTCAAAAGAAACACTGCCTTTCTTTCCTTCTATTGTGTACACATGGACTTCTGTTTCAGACTTCCTGCCTTCAGCTTAACCTCATTGCCCTGGGCAAGAGCATGCTCAGTTTGCTCCTCTCCCCCCACCCCTCCCTTCTCTACTGTAATCTGAGCCCAGAGCAGGGAGAGACTCAGGCAGGAAGTGATGTCACACCACATTAATACTGCAGCTCCTATTCTAAACAAACAGAGAGTTTCCTCGTCTTTTTACTCAGGTATGGTAAAATATTCTAAAGAATAAATATAGCATTCTAGCTTGCACTACTGCAGCTAATCTATTGGCAATAAAATGCCTCCATAGCTTTCCTTCTCCTTTAAAGGGCATGTAAAGTGTAAAATGGAATAAGGCTAGAAATGCTGTATTTTGTATACTAAATATAAACATGAACTTACTGCACCACAAGCCTAATCAAACAAATAATTTATGCTTTCAAAGTTGGCTACAGGGGGTCACCATCTTGTAACTTTGTTATACATCTTTGCAAGACTAAGACTGTGCACATGCTCAGTGTGGTCTGGGCTGCTTAGGGATCGTCATAAACAAAGCTGCTTGAGTTCTGCATGGCTGGGAAGTAAGGCGGGGGCTCCCCCTGCTGTTCATAAGTATGATTATTTCCCTGCTCAGCAGTTAGGGACATCCGACAATTCCTATCCACAGCAGTAAATGATGGGAGAATTTCACTCAATACAGTCAGGTTTCTTATAAAAATGGTACACATTTTTTAATTAAAGTATATTGGAGATTCTTTTTCATTAAAGAAAGTAAAAATGGGATTTTATTTTCTTGCCTTTACATGCCCTTTAATAATTGAATTGCCCCTATCCGTTTCTTTTTCCCATTCAAAAAGTAATGAACGGATATAACACAGTGAAATACACATTGAGGATACTTTGGCTCATTTTCAGAGGCTACTCTTTTGGAAATGGAGAATAAAATCAGTTGGAATGGTTCTTTAACTAGAAAGTAATGACAAGTGACAAGATATTTCCAGTGTTTCATGGAAAATCAAAGGCCCTCAGAGCGCCAACCGTGTCATCTTTGCTTTATCCGACATAGCCAGTGGGAGCGCTTGTGCAATTTTCATGGCCAATTTGAGCGTTCATCAATGAGTTAAGCAGCCCTTTGCTCCCTTCCCAGTAGATCCTACTAGTTAAGAAGACCCAAGGAAGCAGCTGCAGGCATCAAAATGCTTTTAGTCAAGAAAGTGTAGAAAAGTATGCAGAATGGTTAAATATTCCTGCGTTGCTGAAAACAGCTCTCAGGAGAAGAGGCATCTTTACATTGCTTAACATCAATTAATATGTCTTTAAAAGTTTCTAAAGGCTTAGAAGAAAACAACTTTATCATTAATCATCTGTTTTTATCCAGACGGAGGTGTGTTAATCAGTCCCTTACCACCCTATCAAAGCACTTTTCAGTGCCCGAAGGGAAAAGAATCCATTTCCCGAGCATTACTTAGAGGATTAAAATAGGCATGGCTTCTTCACTGTCTCTTCTCTGTCTTACGCAAGCCTAATCAATTCTGGACATTGTGGGTTTGTTATCTGCAATCAAAGAGTCATGCTGCTCTGTAAACATAATGGCACATCTGTTATTTTTATTGTTCCACTTAAATCACAGGATGAATCTGTGCGATGTGACAAGAAATTCATAGAGCTATATGGAAGGTAATGTAAATAAGAAATACTTTCCCTATATCCAGAGGTTAGGAACACATAATGCTTGCCTGGGAAACGTAAATGGTGGCACTGGAGCTATTTGAGTTCTGAATGTGTCCTCAAGCAATAAACAAACGTTCCTTTTACAAAGACATTGCTTATACCTATAGTAAAGTCAACCTGCCATATCAACAATGACTCTATGAACTATATTAACCACTTCATTTTCAAAAATAGGAGTTTAGGGTTCAGATATTAGGGGTCATTTACTACCACACCGCAAGGTGATGCTCATTGCACTTCCGCATAGCTGCACTTGACTCCTTTTGCAAGCAGAGTGGAGTGCATCTATTGATTAAGGTCCATTTTAATGGAAGCAGCAGACTTGTGGCCAAGGAATCAAGTGCAGACATCATTTTGATACCAAACTCCCGAAATCACAGACATCATTTTGATGCCAAACTCCTGAAATGACATCATCACAACAACACATTTACGGGGGAATGTAATAAAAATCGCTAACGGAAAAACTATTCGCAATGCGAAAAGTTATGCCTCTGCGCGAACAAATTTTGCTTTGTGCGAATTTAATATAGCTTTTGCGAGCCCGGAAACTGTTTAGCGACCACTTCCGACAGTGAAAGACCGTTTGCGAATTTTATAGTTTGCGCCAATGCGCAGTCAATGTAATAAAACTTCTTACTGAAAAAGTCGTTATGTTTGCTCCAAAAGATTACGACACCTTCAAGCACTTCTTATGAGTGCGCAAAGAATATTTGCAATGCTCAATTAAAATTCGCAATGCGCAATTAAAATTCGCAATGCAGTAACAGTTTAAGGAACAATATTACATTGCGAGATGTGGATTTTTAGTCTTATTGGTGCGCATTGTTTTGCTCTTTGCGACTTTTATTACATTCCCCTGTTAGTCTTATTGGTGCGAATTGTTTTGCTCTTTGCGACTTTTATTACATTCCCCTGTTAGTGCCTTTAATCACACAGAAATTGTGGGGGAAAATGCTTCATTTTGGGTACATATTTTTTTTAAATGTAGTTTGAAATTGCACTTTGCACACTGAACTTGTGGTCATAAGAGACTCCTATTATTTCCCCCAATGCAGCTTTTTCCAAAGAATGGTTGTTGCGTCTGATTCAATTGAAGCCAATTCGTCAAAAATAACAAAAATTGCTGTAAATCAGATGCAACTGTGCTGAAAGTTTTCCAAGTCCGGATGGCGTAATTTCTGGTGTTCGGAACAAGAGTGCTGCTTGTGGCCCGTTCCTTAGACACAAGTGGACTGCTCCTAATGATACACGGCACTGATAGAACCTGTTCCTCAGTGTCAATAGGTGAAATAGCACATGATTTGGAACAGGAGGCACAAAGCACTGTGTGGTGCCAAGTTTAACTATATGGAAGTGCAAAAAGCACATTTACCTTTAATGAATTAAAGTCAAGGTGAGAACATTGCCTCAGACGGCAGTGAGCGATCAGCTACCAGGGGCAGCTAAAAAGCTGAATTTCTGTATTTTAAAATGGAAATTTGTCTCTGCTAGTGCACAGAGTGTACTGCTCCAACACTAAAGTTTTAAGCACAAGGAGTAAGGGGGGGGGGGGTCAACAACCCCAGGACCATCCCTGACTAAGGGGTAATTTGCGCAAATGCAACTGCAGTAGTGAAATTATGCCATTTATGGCAACCGTGGTGCTGTACCACCATCACCAATACTGTCACCCAACATGAAGTCATGTGACCAGCTGCTCTGGTTTCATACTCACCCTAAATGCCCTCACCATTCCCTACCCACTGAGCCGTGCTGGTCGCCACAACCAGAGGTGCCACCCATCCTGATGCTGCGTTTTTGGATGTGGCATTTCAGCATCAGAAATGTGGTACTTCTGGAAATGACGTTCCTGTTATAATAAAAGGATGATGGTTGTGGTTATCTAACCCCCAGTCTGGGATGTGTAAGCGCAAAGAATGATTGGCAGGTAGCTACACGCCATAACGCAATTTGTGAGATGATGAAAATGTTACCATATCTCCCAACATTTTTTGACTGCTAAAATGTAACCTTTTTTACAGTCATAAACACCACGATAAACAAAGTCATGCCACCAGAGGAGGACATGAAAATTATATTTTAACCGCTCTGTTTGTTTTCTCCTATACACCAAAGATAATGGATACAAGGAACAACAGCTTGCTCTTATATACAGTATATGGATTTCCGTAATTCCGGAAATCCGTTATCCAGAAAGCTCCAAATTACAGGAAAGCCATCTCCTATAGACTCCATTTTATCCAATTAATCCATATTTATAAAAATTATGCTTTTTTCTCTCAAATGATAAAACAGTAGCTTGTCCTTGATCCCAACTAAGATATAATTAATCCTTATTGGAGGCAAAACCAGCCTATTGGGTCCATTTAATATTTACATAATTTTCTAGTAGACTTAAGGTATGAAGATCCAAATTATGGAAAGATCCTTTATTCAGGTCCTGAACATTCTGGATAACAGGTTCCATACCTGAATATATATATATACTGTATATATTGTCCTATGCAGCATGAAATGCATGAAGATGTTGGACTTCTGTTTAACTTAGTTAAAGGAAATGTAAACCCTGATAGCAGATGAACATTAAATTGTTTATAATGATTTCTTTTTTCAATTTCAAGATATTAGAAGCTTTTAAACTGCTGGTCAATTTAGTTGCCTGGAACTGAAATTCCTGAGAGAAGCAACATATTTGGATGTCACTCTGCTTAGAACTGACCAGAGGAACATGAGATGATCTTCAGCAGAATGTCATAGTTTGCCTGAATGGTCACCAGGTTAAATTTCAGTTTATTATTAGATATCTGATTTTATTTTTTCTTAGTCTGTGCAACACAATCTTCATAATGTCAGAGAACAGGCCTAACCCCATTTGCCCATAAACCATTTCCCAAGCCTGGCCTTTGATCAGCGAAGTGAGGGCTCTATGGCCCCGCTACATAATATTTCATTTGGTAATACATTTTTTTTAAAAAAAATTTAATATATGTCAAGGTTGTATATAGGGGCAGATTTATTAAGGGTCAAGTTGTGTTTTACAAGAAAAAAATCTAGTTTTCGAGAATATTTTTGAGTCAAAATAGATTTTTTTGGGGTTGAAAAAATAGTTTTTTTTAAAAAAAATAAACTAAAAATCGTTGAGATTTATTATACCCCGACCCTGGAAATAGCTCACATCCATATATACACCATCTAAAACATGTAGAAGTCAATGGCAGAGGTCCCTTGACCCATCTGAAGATATTAATAGTCTTCACAATGTTCTATTTTTTTTTTTGGTGCGTTTCACTCGGAAGCTTGATTCGACAATTCGAGCAATTTGAGTATTTTCCTGGGGAAAACTCGATTGAATCGAGTTTTCAGGTTGTTAACACCGACTTCACTGATTCACATTTTTTACATTCAAGTTTCTTCTTAAATTAGAAACCATTCGAGTTGTGAGTTCATTCATTCATTCAAAAAGCTTTGATAGCTCTAAAATTTGACCTTTGATAAATATCCCCCATGGACTTTCAGCTACTGCTGAACAATAATGCACCTCTGTATCCAACAGCTCTACGGGCATACAGGTATGGGATTCATTATAAGGAAGGTCATACAGAAAACTCTGGATTACGGGAGCCCATTTAAATCAAATAATTATATTTTTAAAAAATAATTTCCTTTTTCTCTGTAATAATAAAACAGTATCTTGTACTTGATGGTAATTTAGCTGCATGAATCTCCTATTGGATTTATTAAAGGGATACTGTCATGGGAAAACATGTTTTCTTCAGTTAATAGTGCTGCTCCAGCAGAATTCTGCACTGAAATCCGTTTCTCAAAAGAGCAAACAGATTTTTTTATATTTAATTTTGAAATCTGACATGGGGCTAAACATTATTGTCAGTTTCCCAGCTGCCCCCAGTCATGTTACTTGTGCTCTGATAAACTTCAATCACTCTTTACTGCTGTACTGCAAGTTGGAGTGATATCACCCCCTCCCTTCCCCCCCCAGCAGCCTAACAACAGAACAATGGGAAGGTAACCAGATAGCAGCTCCCTAACACAAGATAAAAGCTGCCTGGTAGATCTAAGAACAACACTCAATAGTAAAAAGCCAAGTCCCACTGAGACACATTCAGTTACATTGAGTAGGAGAAACAACAGCCTGCCAGAAAGCAGTTCCATCCTAAAGTGGTGGCTCTTTCTGGCTCTTTCTAAAATCACATGACCAGGCAAAATGACCTGAGATGGCGCCTACACACCAATATTATAAATTAAAAAAAAATACACTTGCTGGTTCAGGAATTAAATGTTATATTGTAGAGTGAATTATTTGCAGTATAAACAGTGTAATTTAGAAATAAAAACGACACCATAAAAATCATGACAGAATCCCTTTAAGGGGCCCATTTATTAAACCTCAATTTTTTCTGGTCGAGATTTTTAGGGGGAAAACTTGATATTTTCATGGAAAAAAACCTCACATATTTAGAGATGTATCATACTCCAAAGCTGCTAAAAATCCGTATCTGAAAATACTCCATCTCAAACCTGTCAAGGTCATGTAGAAGTCAATGGCAGATGTCCCATATACATTTTTTGTAATTTTCCTTACCAAAAATGTGTATTTTCAGTTTACTAATATATTGCCAGCAAAAGAGCAGCGACATGTGTTACAGGGCATCTGCTGCTCATAACTGCTTCTCTTAACACATAGAATATAGTTTGGCGTATCCATTGTCTTTTAACTGCTACAAAGGGCGACCTGACATTCCTTTTATATACAGATCTCTTAACAGATGCACAGAGTTATGAGTAGATGTGAAGAGACAGCTTCCACTCAGAACATGGTGCATCTGTTATAAGATCTGTATATAAAAGGATGGCAGGTGGTTCTGCAAGGCAGGTGGTCCCATTAGCACATTATCTCCCAGACGTCTTGGCAGCTGGAAAAACTACATGTTCTTTTTTTGTGCAGGCATATATGAATATTAGAATAAAATTCATAGACGTCAACCTAAAAACAACTATTATTTTATGTTAACCTGAATACTTTTTAAACATTTTTCAAAAAGTGAACACTAAGAATGAGAAAAGCAGCTCCTCACTGCACGCTGTTTGGATAGGCAACATTTTGCTTCCCTGAAAAGTTGGGAAACTGCAGAAAAATTTGTGAAATTGCAGAATTTCGCCAGATGCATTGGGGACAGTATGTTTGTTTTTTCCCACGCCAACTGCTTTGGAGTCAGTGGGAATTTTCTCTTAAGTTTATTCTGATAACAAATGCATTGACGTCAATGGGGCAGATTCACTAATAGGCAAATTTTTGCCAGCGGCAGCTTCGCACCAGTTCGCCAGGCGCAAATGCAATACGACTACGCCAGTTCACTAATATACCAAAATGCGTCCTGGGCACCGAACACTGGCAATGTTTCGCTAGCGTTACTTCGGCAGTGCGAGAATTTTATAGCGAAGATGCGCTAGCGTTCATTTGTGCCTAGTGAAAATTCGCTAGTGAACTTGCGATTAGGTCAATTTGCATAGGGCGGGTAATTTAAAGTTGTATGGACGTCTTTATTATTAATGTTGGTGCAAATGCTTGAAGTTACCACTAGTGATCGGCGAATTTGCGCCGTTTCGCTTCGCCGAAAAATTCGCGAATTTCGCGAAACGGCGAAAAATTCGCGAAACGGCGCCGGCGTCTCGTTTTTGACGCCGGCGCCCGTTTTTGACGCCGGCGCCCGTTTTTTCTTACGCCAGCGCCCGTTTTCGACGCCAGCGCCCGTTTTTGACGCCGGCATCCATTTTTTCGAAAAAATTTTTTTGACGCCGGCGAATTTTTCACGCGATTTTTCACTGGAGTTTCGCGAATTTATTCGCTGGCGGCGAATCGCACAAATTCGCCGCGAATTCGCGCCTGGCGAATAAATTCGCCCATCACTAGTTACCACTTTTTATTACAAATGTCCAGGGAAGCTTAATAAAGACAAGAGAGTTAATATAATGCCGTACACATGTAACTGTAAAATGAATGTTCCTTATGTTATGAAATGTCTGGAGAAAACCAGTTACCCAAAAAAAGTTTAAGTCAGGACTTTTGCAGGCAATTCTGCTTAAAAAAGGATGTCACCAGCGTTTTTTTGAACTTTAATGCATTTTCAGTTCACAGAATATGATGTGACAGAAGATTGAGGAAGATCCAGCTTCTTCTCCTGGTCTGAGGCGGTGAAGTCAACTCTGGCGAAAGAAGTAACGTTTAGTAAAAAACGCACTTTACTGAAATTGCAGAGGAATGATTTTCGCCAGAGAGAAAAGTCTCCTGGCATTAGAGTGAAAACGAACGCTTGTGACGGTCTCTTTCGCCTGTTGTGAATTGGCAATGTCCCTGCGGGTGGCAACTCTGGTGAATTGTCGCTAGCGTTAACCACTTCATCCTTAATGAATCTGTCCCAATGGGGTGGGGTTTTTTTGTGTTTTCCCCTTGCCAAAAAAAAAAAATGAAAAAAGGAAAAAATGTTAAAGGAACACACACAAAAAAATTAAACCGTTTTATAGTAATGAAAATATCATGCACTGTTATGCTGCACTTGTAAAGCTGGTGTGTTTGCTTCAGAAACTCTACAATAATTTATATAATCAAGCTGTTGTGTAGCAATGGGGACAGCCATTCAAAGCTGAAAAAGGAGAAAAAGAAATAAGCTCTGTATTATACAATGGGATTCTTCAAAACTGTTATCTACTGTGTATCCTGTGTTTAAATGGCTGCCCCCATGGCTACACAGGGAAAAAACTGGAACTGAATTAGGAAAAAAATGTTTTCTCCTAAAATTGAATCTCGTCCATGAGTTTTCATGTGATAAACCATGAGATACATTTTTCTCACTGAACTGAATCTGAGCCAAAGAATTTTTTCATGGGTGGCTGCAGTTTTCTTCAAACAGGCCCAGGGAAACCCCTTAGAGATTTAATGTCACATGGAAGGTTCCCAACTTTATGGCACAGTTTGCTGTATAAGATGCAACTGAGCTGAAAATTCCCAAAATCAGGAATGCATAATTGGGACTGACTTAGTGGGTATAATTATGTTTGGCTCAAATATTCACATGTGGGGAATATGTTTAGGTGTAAGTAGCTTTAATAAATGGCATCAAGGTGCACAACGACTGCATTCATGTTTGCATGACCTCAACTGTGGCTATGGATGTAAATGAGCCCTCCTGTGTTGCCCTGATGTCAGAATAAACTGAAATTTTAATCTCATTTAACTGAATCCCAGTAGAGCGTTCATCATTTTAACCTACAAAATATGCTGGCGCTATATAAATAAATGTTAATAATAATAAAAACCTGTATTTATATTTTTCAGTACTGATATTGTTCACTATTCACATCTTGCCTCTAGTTAATATCAAACACTTTCATGTTCTGCCCCAGGATTCAATATGAAATCATTTTCAGTTTTATATTGCCGAAATGTTGTATAAGCTTTGAACCAAAGAAATTCATACATAACCCAAATCGTAATTATTTTGCTCACCTAAAGCTAAATGGGATATTGCTAGTGATATATCTCTGTTGTATTGCAGACTGTTTGGTGGCCTCTGATCTATTAGTGCAGAAACAATCTCCTTTCTCTGTAACTGAGTTTGTTCAGGTCCCATCACTGGGAAGCAGCTATTTCTTATACTATTCCCCAATGTAAAGGATCATGAAATACAGGTATGGGACCTGTTATCCAGAATGCTCTGGGCCTGGTGTTTTCCGGATAACTGATCTTTCCATAATTTGCAACTTCATAACTTAAGTCTACTAGAAAATAATGTAAACATTAAATAAACCCAATAGGCTGTTTTGCCTCCAATAAGGAGTAATTGTACCACCAGAAATAGGCCAGGAGAATAAACCCTTTTATTTGACTCCACTTATAAGTTTATTATAAAAGCGCTACATGAGTAGGCATCGCTGTACAATTTTAGAAAAGCATAATAATAAATACTGAATAAATAACAAGCAGAGCACAGGTATGGGATCTGTTATCCAGAAACCTGTTATCTGAATTACAGGAAAATGATTAATCCTTATTGGAGGCAAAACAATCGTTTTGGGTTTAATTAAAGCTTAAATTATCTTAAAGGAGAACCAGAGGGGTTTAGCTCTCTTTTAAGTAGACTTAAAGGGATACTGTCTTGGGAAAAAAAGTTTTAAAAACGCATCAGTTAATGTTGCTGGTCCAGATTTATTTATATTTAATTTTGAAATCTGACATGGGGCTAGACATATTGTCAGTTTCCCAGCTGCCCCCAGTCATGTGACTTGTGCTCTGATAAACTTCAGTCACTCTTTACTGCCGTACTGCAAGTTGGAGTGATATCACCCCCTTGCCCCCCTCCCAGCAACATTACAATAAAACAATGGGAAGGTAACCAGATAGCAGTTCCCTAACACAAGATTACAGCTCCCTGGTAGATCTATGAACAGCACTCAATAGTAAAATCCAGGTCCCACTGAGACACATTCAGTTACATTGAGTAGGGGAAACAACAGCCTGCCAGAAAGCAGTTTCATCCTAAAGTGCTGGCTCTTTCTGAAAGCACATGAGCTACTGCTTTACTTGGAAATGGGTATCACCCTATTTGGATTTTTGCATATGGAAAATTGAATGGTAACCCTTGGACTGGGAGTTCCTTTGGTGAGAAACCACTTTGTTATTGTTACCTCTTCCATATTTCATTTTTCTAGTTTCTTTATTTCTGGTCTATTTATTTATTTATTACTGTTCCTGGACAGAGCCACACACCAATCATGTATTCAGTGAACGGACTACTCATTTGTGTGTATTTGTATTTCTATGGACATGTTTGTTTAAGTATATTTAGGTATATACTCGAGTATAAGCTGAGTTTTTCAGCCCCCAAAATATGCTGAAAAACTCTACCTCGGCTTATACTCGGGTCAAGCACAAAAATGGTCGCCGGCGTCTAAGAATAGTCGCCGGCGTCTAAGAATAGTCGCATGCACCTAAGAATAGTCGCCGGCATCCAAGAATAGTCGCCAGCGTCCAAGAATAGTCTCCAAGAATATTCGCCAGTGTCCAAGAATGGTCGCCGGCACCTCCAATGGGAGCAGAAACCCTCAATTTTTTGATTGAAACTTACCAGAAGCTGCTGCATTTCTCACCCTAGGCTTATACTCGAGTCAATAAGCTTTCCCAGTTTTTGGAGGTAAAATTAGGTACCTCGGCTTATACTCGGGACGGCTTATACTCGAGTATATACGGTACCTGTTGGTTTATGAATTTTTCTATGTGCATTTCTGCATTAATAATGCAATAATTTTGCCTGTATGCATGTGCATGGGCATATGTGTGTGACTCTTTATATTGTGTATTTTATTTGTGTGTTTGTGTGTGCATACAGCATTTTGTGTTCATGTTATGCGTGTAGATGTAAGGACGCAATTATATATGTGAAATGGGCTGTAAGGTTTCGGATTGCTGGGAACGTGATTCTGCAGAAAGCAATGTGTTCTCCCAGGGCAGCATTTTGCTGTCATTTATCTGCAGAATGTGTCGGAAATATTGGAAAGGGAAAAACCACACAGCAGTGACTATAAAGAAATAATAAAGAAAAGCAGAGAGAACTCAATTGAGGCCTGATATTGGAGGAACTGTACGCTTTGCTGGTCCCATCTGTTTTATTAACTACAAGCAAAGATATATTTTGCTCTGGACAATTTCCAATGCAGTGTTATATTCCAGTACAATTACTTAGTGGGAAAGCTGGGGAGGCAGGTGAGAAACAGATTGGGGCTCATTTATAAACACTAGGTAATTTTACACCTGGGCAGTAACCCATGGCAACCAATTAAATGTGTGCTTTCATTGTTCAATCTGCAGCTGGCTTAAAAAAAAGCTAATCATTGATCGGTTGCTATGGGTAACTGCCCAGATGCAAATTGTCCACTATGGAAGTATAGCTCAGTGTCCTATCTTGTCCTGTATGTGGGCAAATAGAAGTCCTGATTTATTTTACAATACATCACTTTACTATACGCTCATTGGTGTGGATTCATTGTCTGCTTGCTCAAAAGAACCAGAAACCCTAGTAAGTGGGTTGAGGTATATTGATATGATTATTAATGATATAATATAATATATAAACTTACAATGTGTAGGGCATTAAAACAACTCTATTGACTTTATTAAGGTTCCCTGGACATGTCTGGTTATCAGTGTCAATGTAACGTATTAGATGCAACATGTAACAGAAAGAAGTCCATTCAACTTTAAATTTCAATATGAAAATTAGCCTGAGCGCAAGACCTCTAACGAATTTGCGCTAGGCAGAATTGAACGGTAGCGCATCTTCGCTTTGAATTGCCTTAGTAATGCTAGCAAAAATTCACCAGCGTTCGTTGGCCAGGACGAAAATTCGCATTTTAGTAAATTAGTGCTGTCTCAGCGAATTGTCGCCCAGCCAAGTGTTGCGATGGGTGCAAAGCTTAGTAAATTTACCCCATATGTCACTGGACTCTGCCAAGAGTTTCATTAGCACAAGCTGCATTGGTGGGGTCACCATACACAACGTAATTAGCAAATATATAGTTTGATATGTTCTAAGAACACAGGGGTATATTTATCAAAGAGTGAAGTTAGAGGTCGCTTCAGTCCACTAGAGTGAAATTCCGCCACTCTCCAATCATTTCTATGGGATTTTTAAAAAAGAGTATTTATCAATGGGTGAAAGTGAAAGTTCATCCTTTGACAAACACTCCTTTCAAAATCCCATAGAAATGAATGGAGAGTGGCAGAATTTCACTCTAGTGGACTGTGGACCTCTAACGTCACTCTTTGATAAATAAACTCCATATTATAATATTATCAGAGTCAGGGGCAAAAGTCTGATCTGCTCCAGAAACCCTCAGCAAGAGATATTTTCATTTCTACAAAGACACGAGAGTAAGAAAATAACAAGGTGGAATGAATGATCTCAGCAACCTTCATAATAAAGGGCAGTGTGCCATGTTTTAGGAGTGGGTGCCTTATTAAGCACTGATGTTAACAAGCCTTGAAGAAATGTCAGACTAAGACAAGGTCCATGGAGAGCAAGTGGCTATAACAATGGTCAGGCGTTACACTGAAACATACTTGCTGCAACATGTAATAGATTCGTGGAAGTGCGTCTGGGTAATTGGGCACCTTCTTTTTTTTTTTTTTCAATTTAACAAGCAATTTTGTTTAACCAAATCAATGTTGATTGCATCTGAACCGTTGACCTTTTAAGCCAATATCAACCCACTGCGAAGGAATGATGTTTAATCTAAATGCATATCACAAGAGGGATTTCACCAGGCCAGTTCCCCAGGTAATAAATCATATTTAACGAGACACGGTTTAAAGAGAACACGATAGAATTTGTTGCTAACTCTAGGCACAAGGAAAATAGATATTCAAAGGTGTGTCCCAAATGTGCTACAATCAGGTGTCACTGGGCCCCACAGCAAATTCAAGGTAGTGCCCTAAAATGTTGCTAATGCTGACAAATTGCTCATTAATTAGGGCCTAAATGGGCCATCCAACCTCCTGGCATCCTGCAACCACAGGGTCTGCTTCCTCTATAGTTACGCCCATGGCTCCAATATTTCTTGTGCTTTCTAAGATTGTTAATCAGATTTATTTTGTAAATGATTCTTTAGATATGAAGTGTAGACATGTTGCACATATTTGGTCCCTTGCACACTGGGTACCCTGTGTGGGTGGTAAGTACAGGGGTCCTTTGTGATTTTTTACCCTTAAATCGAGCACAAGGTAGAGGTTTACTGGGGGACAGACAGTTGTACCCAATACAGAAAGAGAGAGAGTGAAGTTCTACTACTGGCATTTCATTGTGGGAGCCCAGAATGAAATGTCACACTTGGGTGGTGGTAAGGTGCACTGTGGACATAAAACATTTTGCTTTTGGCTTTTAGTATTTTGTAATTTGCCTTCCCTTAGTAAATAAGCCCTTTAGTGTCTCATAATTTAATTTTAGATGCTCTCCTCATTCAAAGTTCATATCTTGCCATTCCCTTTGTACTTTTTTTCTTTTGGTTTCACAGTGTCCAGCCTGCAACCCTTCCCGTCTCCTACCCTACAGCCTTCACCCTTTCTCCACCAACAAAGACACCGGGACACCATGGTTGGAAAGAAAAGGCCACAGTTATTTATTAACCATAAAACTTAACATCAATTAATATGTGCAACATTAGTAACTTGTAAAGAAAACTGTTTGTATAACAAACATTTACAGAAAATAACAGACCTTCCTCGCCTACAAGAGGACTAACCTAAGCCCAAATGTAACACCTGGTTCCTCCCTCCTTTCTCCCCAACCTAAAGGCTGACTACCTTCCAATCAGGATCCCAGGCCTACTGGGCTACTCACTCTTCTTGTAAAGTACCCCCTGGGGCATGGAGTAAGGAAACCTCCGCCAACTACGACAAAGAACTACCCCCTCTTAGGGAGGGAAGGTGGGATGTTCTGAGCTACTGATCTTTCCACCACCCAGAGCCAACTAAAAGTAGAATTACCTGGGAAAAAATTCAGTACCCAATGGCCAGCCACCATGTATTAAAAGGAAAAGGGCTGCTCCTTCCAACCCTGTCTTCCCTACATTGTCTGTCGGGTCATTGGACCCCATTCTCATAATTGCCCATTGCAACTTTTGGAATACCAAGATATTATTATCCTGGGATTATGGGGCAAAACATGTTTACCCACATTGTGAGTAAAAAAAGCTGGGAATTTTGCTTTTTCTGCACTTGAACTTAGAACTTTTCCCCATTTGTAAATATGTGGATTTGCCCCTTGCTCTTTTTCTTTATTTCTCATTTTTCTTATATTAGTATATAAATTCATTTAAATGGCAGAAGTGAAAATACCTTTTCCAAAGGATGAGGCAGTGACATCCAATGTAATTTTCAGGCGGCTAAGCTGTGTAAGGCTACAGATTTATTGTTATTGCTACTTAATATTACTCCTCTTTCTATTCAGGTCTCTCCTATTTATATTCCAGTTTCTTATTCCAATCAATGCATGGCTACAAGGGTATATGGACCGTAGCAACCAGATTTCTAAAATTGCGAACAGGAGAATTGCTGAATAAAAAGCTAAATAACACAAATAATAAAAAATGAAAACCAATTGCAAATTGGCTCAACGTATCACTCTCTGCATCATACTAAAAGTTAATTTAAAGGTGAACAACCCCTTTAAGGTATGACAATCCAAAATAACGAAAGACCATTATCCAGAAAACCCAGGTCGCGAGTATTCTGGATAACAGATCCCATATCTGTAGTATTGTTTTGCCACCCATGTGGCTTTATGCAGCTAAGTAACCATCAGATACAAGGAGCTGACTCATTATTACAGATATGGGATTCCTTATCCAGTTATCCACAAAACTCTGAATTACAGGAAGGTAATTACCCATAGAATCCATTTTAAGCAAATACCTATATTTTTTTTAAAAATGATTTCCTTTTTCTCTGTAATGATAAAATATTACCTTGGGCTAGATGGAAACTGAGCACTCCTATATATCAGGGATTTTTTGGATAATCGGTTTCTAGATAATAGATCCTATAGAAGCAGAGCAAAGCAGTGCCATATTGGTATGGAATAGTGATGGGCATTGATTTATTCATCGCCGTCGAAAATATTCGCAAAATTCAGTGAAAATCGCTGCCGTCAAAATAATTTCGACGCCGGCGACAATTCCGACCCCAGCGACAATTCTAGGCACCCATTGACTGTAATGGGCGTCAGAATTGTTGCCGGCATCAAAATTCAAGTTTTGCAAATTTTTCCCAGTTTCACAGGAAATTCACAAATTTTTCGGCGACGCGAAACAGGAGAAATTCATCCATCACTAGTATGGAACAAAAATGTAAAGGGACGTGTGCTCGGCCGGAGATGAATGTTGCTCGAGGAGCTGGCGCTCTGACAATGAAACATGGTGTTTATGTCTGGATAGGGTACCTTGTTAAGTATCTCATAAACTTAATCAACTGAATTAATGGTAAACTACCATTCCTGGAGAATGTAAACTTAGAAATGATGTGGTAATGTTATCTTTGGCTGTCATAAAATACTGCTAAAATTGTTTCTTGTTTAAAAAATACTGGCGCCCACATCGTTTCATTTACACGATTACCGAATACTGAGCCTGAACAGGAGTCCAAATACACAGTGATAAATAGCATGAAATCTATTTATTACTACGTAATATATTGCTTTATATTTCTGCATCCCACAATTTGTACTGGTCTCTTTAATATTAAAAGGAACAGACCATGGGCCGAGGGGGAACAGGGGGTCCGGACAGTGAGGTCCTCTTCCTTTATATTTCTAAAGAATCCCTCCCGATTCACTCGCCTACCTTTGAGTGGACATTATGGGGAGGAAGGACATAGGGAGGCAAAAGAATGGAGCGAGAGTGGGCTGGAGATTTTTTTTTGTAGGGGGGCCCACTGCACACTAGTTACACTAGTACTGAAGCTCATTTCCATTAATCCGATTATTAGTATTTTTTTGGTGGTTGAGGTCCATGTAGAGAAAGTGACTTGACTACATGATTAGGGAGATGATACAAGAAGCCAATAGAAGCTCTTGTCAGAGTTCATAGAGATATGTGTTTTTTCTACAGGTAAGGGATCCGTTATCCAGAAAACTTTCATCCAAAAAGCTCCGAATTACTGAAAGGCCGTCTCCCATATACTCCATTTTCTCAAAATAATCCAAACTTTTAAAAACAATTCCTTTTTTCATTGATAATTAAACAGTATCTTGTACTTGATCTAAACTAAGATATAATTAATCCTTATTGGAAGAAAAACCAGCCTATTTAATTGTTACATGATTTTCTAGTAGACTCGACGTCTGAAGATCCAAATCATGGAAAGATGTCATCAAGAAAACCCCAGGTTCAGAACATTCTGGATTACAGGTCCCATACCTGTACCACATTATGGGACAAATTCACTGTCAGGACAACGCAAAATTCACTAAAATGCAAAGTTTTGTCCAGGGCGCCAAATGATGCGAAGTTTCACTAGCGTTAATTCGGCAAGCAAAGCGAAGTTGCGCTATCGTTGGCTAATTTGCATACGGCGGGAAGTTAAATTTCAATGTACGTATATGCTGCAGCAAATACATTACACTACACAAGCCCAGGAAACCTTAATAAAATAAAATAAAGTTGTTATAATGCCCTACACATGAGCCCAGTGTATAGTTTATGTGCCATATGTTAGGAAATGTAGGGGGGAAGCCGGGTACCCAAAAAAAAATTTACGATCTTTTGTAGCCTATCACCCTGAAAACTAATTAGTCGTCGTTTTTGGGACTTTTTTTTTAACCTTTTTTTGAGGAACTCCTATCTATTCTATTGCACTTCGCCTGGTCTGAGCTGGCGAAGGCAAGTCTGGCGCAAGAGGTAACGTTCAGTAAAATCTTAGTGAATTTGCGTAGCTATGTCCATTCGTCAGAGTGAAAATTCGCCTGGCGTTAGAGTGCAAAGTAGCACTAGAGTCTCTTTCGCTATTGAATTTACGCCCATTAGTAAATTGGCAAAGTATCACAATTACGTCACACTGGCGAATTTTCGCCAATGTTAGTCACTTCACCCTTTAGTAAATTTGCCCCTATTTGTCTGTGATTTGCTTTATCATCACTAACCACTTGACCTTCAGGGGTCAAGTACAAGGAGCTAAATACTAAATATTGTTTATTGGAGGATACAGGGCCATGTTGCTGTATTGTATATATTCACTGTATTGTTATTCCCCTGATGTGCTAACTGCTGGCAAGGGGCTGTGTAAACAAAGTACAATATATTTGTGGCCAATGTGTGTACATACATAAACAGTTTGTGATATTTTGCTTGCCCTTTTTTCTTCCTTCCACTATGATGTCCAGTATAATCAAATACACTCACATACAGTGTTAATGAGGTTATATTACTAAAGCAATCAGATTTCCTCTTTAATGCTGGAATATGGCCCACTTTGAGGTTTAACTGATGCCCCTGCAAACTGATTTTCCACAGGTCTCCTTCCTGACAGCAGAATCCATGCCCGTAATGTTATACGACTTGCAGAGAGAAGCTTGCTTCCTGGTAATTGTGTGATTTGTAGTCATGTTCCACTGATCAAAAATAATAGTCTGGCCTTGTCTGTGGCAGTCCTGCTTCTCCAGCCCTGCTAAAATGGGCAATTTGTCTTTATAGGAAGGACAGGGCATTCTATTAGTGCTGTAAAATCTCGAATTAAGCCGAGCCATTTAGCAATAGAGGAGATAAGAACAATAAACAAAGGCAAATCGGTCACACTAGCATGGAAATGATCTGCTTCTGTGCCATAAATAAACATAAGGGTTCCAACCAAGCCTTGGAGTCTGGACATGTGGCAGAATCCATTAGAAATCTTGGTATTGCTAGTTTTGCTTTGCAGTTAGGTTTACAAGCAGTTTCCAATAGGGAGCACCTTACTGTAAGGTACCCAGAAGGATTTGCAGTCTGCATTGCCTTTGCTTATTAATCCTCCTATATAAATCCACCTCATTGAATTCTGCTAGCTAAATTTGGAAGTAATGGTTATATATCTCTGTCCCAGAATGCAATGTGCCCTTTCTCAATATATAAGGAATAGTGTCATGGGCTCATTATTTCAAGATTGTGATTTAATCATATCATACAGCTGCACTTGCTAATAGAGCTCTAGTGTGCTCCTCAGGATTCCAAAATGGACTGGAATGGTTTGCTTACCTTTAGGTTAACTTTTAGTATGCTATAAGCAGCTTTTCAATTGGCCTTCATTTTTTCTTTTTTATAGTTTTTGAATAATCTGCTGCCTTCTTCTGACTCTTTCCGGCTTTCAAATGGGGATCACTGACCCCATCTAAAAGCAAATGCTCTGTAAGGTTACACATTTATTGTTATTGCTACTTTTTATTACTCATCTTTCTATTCCGGCCTCTCCTATTCATATTTCAGTCTCTTATTCAAATCAATGCATGGTTGTAATGGTATGGCAATTTGGACCCTGCAAACTGGAGAGCGGCTCAATAAAAAGCTAAATAAACCACAAATGTAAAAAAAAATGTAAACCACCTGCAGATTGTCTCAGAATAGGATTTGTTACATTCATGCTAATAGTTAATTTAAAGGTGAACAAACCCCTTAAATGGCTCAAAGTTAGGAGCTAGGTTAATATGTATGTATAACTTTATCTTTGTAGCGCTACTAGGATACGTAGCACTGTACAATGTAGATCAGGGCTGTCCCTGGAGGTCGAGGGGCTTACTGTGACCCTCCAAAGGATTTTTATGGCCCCATGTCGGCTCTAGGGCTTCATAGATTTTATTGTATGACATTATTATTCGAATATAATCTGGCCCTCAAACACGCTATGTGAGAGTTAGCCCACTACATGTAATAAGTTGGACAACACTGATGCAAATTACTGATTTACTGATTTATTTTGCACTTTGCATATTTGCAGTGAATAATCCAAATTTACACATTTTGTCTCCCACTCACACCCCCCTGGCACAGTCTCCACAATTTGTTACATTGCAGGACGATGGCATTACAATAGAGAAAACAAAGTTAATCTACCCTCTAGCCGCTCACTAAGCCCCTACTCTGAAATCCTTAAACACACGATTCATCAGATAAAACAGACAATAACTGAAGAAAAATAGAAATACTTTTTGTTTCATTATATCACTCTGTTTTGGGGTTTTGTTTTTTTTTTCATTTTTTTCCTGGTCAGATTAAGTGCTGGCATGGCCTGTATCCTGAATTCCAGATTTCTTGCAAAGTGGGGCTGCACAAATAAGAACCTTTTAGAGGTAGTTTGGTGGCAAATGGACCTTTTGCTGTAAAACAAGTACCTAAAATAATCACTCGTCTATTTCATTTGCTCCAGGGCTGCTGATTTCCCCACCTCCCCATCTCTGTCCTAGTCTCTGCTAAGTTATGCATTTTATTCTACATTTAGCAATTCAGGAGCATGCAGAAGTTCCATTAAAATGTTTTATTAGCATTAGGGTAAGTATAATTTCCTAAAAAATGCTTTTAGGCATGTTTTCCACATTACCGATTATCCAAGGCAACTTAAAACCTGTTTATCTCGGCTTCCCAAGCTTCTATACCCTCTATGCTTTTAGGCGACAAGGATAAATTGGACTGATGATACAGTTTTCTTCCAGAAAAATAGTCCTACAGTCCTGCTGCTGCATGTACCTAACCAATATCCATATCTTCCACGTACAGTACAGGCTGCTCTGAAAATCTCTGCTTATGTGTAAAAAGCCTACTATTTATTTATGGATCAGCTCTCAGCATCTGACCCGTGACTTAACTAAATGCCCATGGGCCCTAGTGCTAAATCTGTGTCTGCCTCTAACTCCCCTGTCCCCAATAACCACTAGATTGCAAATCCCAGGCCCTTGTTACATCTACAGTATATGTGTTAACTTTTTTGTGACCATGACTCATGGGCCACAACTGCTGCACTTCCTACAGCTATGACGTATATATGTGACATGCACTCACAGTTGTGATAGAAACACACACACACACATATATATACTAAATGGGCAACAGTATCTGAACACCCCTTCTAATCACTACAATGGATAACTCATGCCAAGGGCCAGAACTAGGTAGTCAGAAGTGGAGGCGCCAAGTACATTCTCGCACACACTGGGGAAGGGCCGAAGTGTCCGGCAGGGTTTCCATTTGCGGCGGGACAGCTGGGCCCAGGCCTGCTTCTGCCACATCCACCAACAACCTTGGTTTGCTAAAATGCAACTGGAAAAAAGCCCAAATGCAGTGATGCAACAACATGGTTCCCACATCTAGTGGAAAGCCTTTCACCTGTTGGCCTCCAACATGTGGGTAGCCAGATATCTGCTTCTTTGGCCACCTTTGCCACCAGATTTCAAGGTGCACAGTACTAGTGATGAGCGAATTTGTCGCGTTTCACTTCGCAGAAAAATATGAGAAACTCCGAAAAAATCACAAAACGCATTGAAGTCAATGGGCGGCAAAACAATTTTTACACGTGCAGCTTTTTTGTCCTAATGCAAATTTTTCTGCAGCAAATTTTTGCAGCAGTTTCGTGAAAAAAGTACGAAGTGCTGAAATTCTCCGCAAATCCATGCCTACAGAATAAATTCTCCCATCACTACCCAGTACCACTTTCCCTACAAGGTGATTCTCTACAGCTCTTAAAGGAGAAGGAAAGGTACAGAAGCAGTTTATTGTCAATAGATTGGCCACAATAGTGCAAGCTATAACATTATTTATTATGTAGTATCCTTTACCATACCTGAGTAAACAGGAAAGCAGCTGCCATATTCATTTGGTGTAACATCACATCTGGCCTGAGTTTCCCAGCTCAGTCATAGCTCTGGGCTCAGATTACGGAAGGGAGGGGGCGAGGGAGAGAGGAGCAAACTGAGCATGCTCAAGCCCTAGCCCTGGAAATTTAAGATGAAAACAGGAAGTCTGATACAGAAGCCCATATATACACAATAGAAGAAAACATTTTGTAGTTTCTTTTGACAGAGGACTCGGAGCAGAATTACTTTGAGGGTTTACTGGTGTATTTATATAGACCTTTCTGATAAAGCTTACTTAATTTTAGCCTTTCCTTCTCCTTTAATACAAACATGAGATATATACATTTTTATTATGGCTTTAGGCTGCATTGTCACATCATACAAGAAGTTCACATCCATTTTCTGGCCGGACATTGATTCCAGGCGCAGTATTTATGTATATACACACTCCCACGTACACACTCATGCATGAAACACAGGCCAGGCCTGACATTTGATGGAAATGATATAATTAAATGCACAACTGTCACGGCAATTTATGTGGTAGGAAGCAAGGGTGGTGTTATGTAGTGAAGAATAATAGCATAATGCTTTGCATAAGAATTCACTCCCTTTGTCTTTTTTCTCATTTTCCTGCTTTACAACCAGGGACTGAAATGGATTTTAGAGGGATTTTTACCATTTAATTTACACAACATACAGTACTTGGCACTTTGAAGGTGAAAAATATGTGTATTTATGCCTGCAGCCATTCCCTAAGGCAGAATGAATTAACACTAAGGGGGGTATTTACTATACTCTGAATACCAAAAACCCGAAACATTTGTGTTTTTTAGCATAAAATCTGAATTTTTAGTGGGAAAAAAAACCCACAAATTTTTCGGGATTTATTATACCCCGAGGATTGAAAAAGTCCAAATCCGAAAATCCGACATCTCAGACGTGCCAAGGTTGCATATAAGTCAATGGGAAACGATATTGGGGGTTTCAGGCAAAAACCATGAAACAATCAGAGTTTTTGGTGGAAAATCCAAAAAATTTGTACGATTTGGGTTTTTTCCCGCAAGCAAAATTTACGGAAAAGTGTATTAATAAATAAGGTGAAAAAACCAGTGCGGATTTGGTCTTTTAAAAAGTTCAAATGTTTCCTTATTTATTAAAAAATCCAAATATAAATGCAGAACAAATACAAAAACCAACAGGAATACCTTGAAATCCTCATTTGCATAAGAATTTTATGAAATTACAAGGAAAAAAAATCATTCTCTACTTCTCCATGCCCTTGGCAGGATTTAGATGCAGATTATGTTATGTATTAGAGTTGTTTTGTGGTTTTTACACTTAATAAATAACGAAGATTTGTAGTTCATACTAATTACTTAATTGCACAATTTGATTCACTGAAACTAAGAATATAAGAACGCTTACTAAGTATACGAGGTGTCCACATTCTGCTATCTATGAATATAGTTCTGCCAAACTCAAAGAGCACTGAATTCTATTCCACTGAAATCAAGTAACTTGTCCTGTGATTATAGGAGCTTATGAAAAAACAAGGAGTGTAATTGTCTCCCTGAAGTAGGCCTCAGGGGAATGGGTGCAATACAGATGAATTACTGTATATAGAAAATAGAATCCCCAGGAACCAGAACCTAAGCAGAATGATGGAAAATTAATTATTCAAACAAGACAAAATTATTTTTGGAAAGCTCTAAGATTTTAAATGAGATTAATGTAGCAGACCTTCATGAGAAAATGTTCCAGCCACTATGAATTATCCGACTGGCTGAGGGGTGATGAAGGATGCTGAAAGGATGGAGGATGCAACATGGAAGACTACTGAGCTGAAGGGAAGGTAAAGTGTAAAACACGGGTAGGGATTGTTCAGTAACAAAGACAAATGTTGGGTACAGTCCAGTATCTTTGCATCTTTGTATACCTGTTTTGTGTTTAATTTTGTGTTTCTTATATTAAATGCTCAGAGAGTTGGTCCTGGAGACTGGGTTTAGGCCAACCCTCATGTAACTGGCAAGCTCCTAATTTGCTATATACATTGCCGTCCAGTTGGTAGCCCCTTTATACAGAGGTGCTCCTGGCATGAGGAGAGTCAGTGTCGGACTGGGGATTGGGGGCTCACCATCCCCACTCACTTCGACCTTCTTAAATGCAAGAAAACTAGAGGGGGAAAACTAGAGGGGGAGGGGGTCTGACTGGGTTGGCGGGACACTGATAAAAAACCCGGTGGGCCCTGTCAGCCCAGTCCCGCTATTGACACTGCCCCTCCGACCTCCCGGGCCCCGATTGCGGCCGCTAACAGGAAAAAAGGTAAGTGGGGGTGGAGGGAGGTTGCAGCTATGGGGGGGGCTGCCCAATGTGTCTTCACCGATGGGGCTGGGAGCCCGGGGGTGGCAGTAGCTGGGCATCTTCAGGGCCTTGCCCTTATACAGTAACTCTGTAAGTCTTTCTTGACTGTCCTTTTGTATAGGACTTTTGCCCTGAGGGCCCCCATATTTACCTCTATATGCTGAGATCAAGTACAAACTACTGTTTTTATTACAGAGTAAAAGGAAATCATATTTAAACATTTGGTATATTTGATTATAATGGAGTCTATGGGGTAAATTTACCAAAGAGTGAAGTTCCGCCACTAGAGTGAAATTCCGCAGCTCTAAATTCATTTCTATGGGATTTTGAAAGGCGTATTTATCAATGGGTGAAAGTGAAAGTTCACCCTTTGATAAATACGCCTATAAAAATCCCATAGAAATGAATGGAGAGTGGCGGAACTTCACTATTAACTTCACTTTTTGATACATATACCCCTTTGAGAGAAGGTCTTTCTGTAATTCAGAGCTTTCTGGATAATGGGTTTCTGGATAACGGATTCCATACCTGTACTAAATTTGCACAGTAGCAGTAACCCATAGCAACCAGTAAGATGTTTGTTTTTAAGCAGGTGACCAGTAAATGCTACCTGCTGATTGGTTGCTATTGGTTACTGCTCCTGGGCAAACTTAGTGCCTTTTATTACATAACCCCTTTATAATGCAAGAGTATTTATTACAGCCCAGCATGGAATTTCCTCAGAAAGCTACGGTGCCTAGCAAGCTTAATAAACTCTAATATACATTTCTCCCTCTAAGCCATTTGCTTATGTGAATGGCATGGGCCAATGGTGCAATAAGAGCTGCAGATAAAGATATTGCTGATACGAATCAAATTCATTCTTCATCTGCCTAAAACAGTTATGACATGTATATGGAACTTGCCTGCTACGTTTTGTTAAAGTAGCCGCAAAGCTACTGGATTTATACAGCCATTAAACACACATATTATATACATTTCCCTGCAGACTAAACAGTTCCAAACCCGGAGATGAGCAGGCACTTTTTAAACAGCGAAAGGCGCTGAATAATCATAAGCATGGGATAAATATGATGTAGGCTTTTCTTAATGCTTGCACATTCCCCAACAGATGTGGAAATACAATTCTCACAGGTCATTATTTCTTGGTTTTCCTCATTATTAGGATTATGTGGCACACGACAGCAGCATGCAGCCAATGAAGCAGCCAAGCAAGTATTCATTTACGAGTCTATGTACTTAGACCCAGATGCTGCTTAGATATGTGGCTTGATAAGAACAAGAGGAATTCGGCTTGGACCTCCTTGATTAGAAATAGTGATGAGCAAATTAATTCGCCAGCCATGGATCTGCGGCATATTTCCGAATTTTGCCATATGTGAATTTTTTTCGTGAAACTGCAGCGGAAAATTCACAGAGAAAAAACGCCCATAAGAAAAAACGCCCATTGACTTAAATGCATTTGGAGAAAAAAGTCACTATAAGAAAAAAACGCGCATTGACTTTAATGCGTTTGGAGCGAGAAAAATGATTGCGCATGTAAAAATTTCGTGAAACAGAACAGATTCGATCATAACTACATGGAAACCGGTTTTTTAATCTTTTATTTCTTTTATTGTAGGGCCTCCCAACCATATTTTCTGAGGACCCAAATAAAGTTTGGCTGGATATTTATTATTAGCCAGCGTTGGACTGGCCGGCGGGACACCAGGAAAAAACCTGGTGGGCCCCAACCATTAAGGGTCCCTGCCGGGCCAGACCCCACTCCCGATGTTTGGCATTTAAAAAAATATTTTCAATGGCTAACATGGTACACAACTTTATTCTGTTTTCTTTGTAATAATAAAACATTGTAATACATCCAAACTAATCCTTACTGGAAGCAAAACCAACCTATTGGGTTTATTTCATGTTTACATGATTTTCTAGTAGACTCAAGGTATGAAGATTCAAATTACTGAAAGCTCCATCATATGGAAAACCCAAGCATTCTGGATAACAGGTCCCATACCTGTACTAAAAGTTAATTTAAATGTGAACAACCTCTTTAATGCTCAGATGGTTTTTATCATGTAAAGAAAGTATGGCAATACAAAGCAAGATTGTGGCTTTAACCTATGTATTGTCTATAATATAATCCTGAAGAACTATTCTTCACCAAAATGGGGTGTATTTACAGTAAGGGGCAGATTTATCAAGGGTCGAAGTGAATTCAAGGGAATTTTCAAAGTCCAAAAATTTGGAATTCAAAGTAATTTTTTGGATACTTCGACCATCGAATAGGATACTACAACTTCGACTTCGATTAGAAGTAAAATAGTGTGAATATACGATGATTCGATACTTAATTAAACCTGTCGAAGTTCTATGTTAGCCTATGGGGACCTTCTAGAGCATTTTTCTAAGTTTTTTGAAGTCAAAGAAAAATCGTTCGATCGATGGACGAAATCCTTCGAATCGTTCGACGAGCAAATGGCTAAATTCGATGTAAAAAAACTTCGACTTCAATATTCGAAGTCGAAGTATCCCAATTCGATGGTCGAATTTCGAAACTTTTTCTACTTCGAAATTCGACCCTTGATACTGTAAATGTGCCCCTAAGTGTCTTTTTATCTCAGTTAAAGCCCCACCTACTGTATGTATATAACGTCGGATATGGAGAAATAGAAATGCCCTGTGTCACCAGTTCAGCTGTGTTCCATGAATTTCAGAGGTATTAAAAATACAATAACCAGCAATTACATCCACAGGAAACATTCCTATAACTCTCTGTCATTTCAGCGCAGTTAACCCCTGGCCGGCACTTATTGTTTCCAGAGTGATAAGTATCGTGGCATGCGGAGCAACTGAATGGTAAACGAACACCCAGCACCTGTCCTTTAGTCACAACATTGACAGATCTGTGTATTACTTGATCTTAGATATGTAAATAGCGTGTGTCATGCGAGGCTTTTACACAGATACAAAAACAAACCTGGCAGCGTGGAACTTATCTGGAAATCCTAGAGACGACTGCGCGGCTCTGTCAGATACAATATTAACTGCCATGTATTAGATTTAAAGGACAAGGAAAGGCAAAAAAATAAAATCCCATTTTTACTTTCTTTAATGAAAAAGAAACCTTTCTCCAATATACTTTAATTAAAAAATGTATACCGTTTTTTATAAGAAACCTGACTGTATGCAGTGAAATTCTCCCATCATTTACTGCTGTGGATAGGAATTGTCAGACGGTCCCTAACTGCTGAGCAGGGAAACAATCATACTTATGAACAACAGGGGGAGCCCCCGCCTTACTTCCCAGCCATGCAGAACTCAAGCAGCTTTGTTTATGACGATCCCTAAGCAGCCCAGACCACACTGAGCATGTGCAGGGTCAGGCCAAGATGTTTAACAAAGTTACAAGATGACAGCCCCCTGTGGCCAACTTTGAAAGCATAAATCATTTGTTTGGTTAGGCTTTGTGGTGCAGTAAGTTCATGCTTATGTTTAGTAAACAAAATACAGCATTTCTAGCCTAATTCTATTTTAGACTTTCCTTGTCCTTTAAGGCATTTATTTCTGACAATGCCACCTGACTAATGACCCCGGGCTGTTGCTCTACACTGGCAGGGAACATTCTCTCCTTTCTCGCACACACACAATCCTAACAACACACTTTGTTTTGATCCTTTGCAAGCCACTGATCAGGGATGCCTATAAATAGTCTTTATGAGGGAATACTTGCAGTTATGGCGGGTTGGAGAGGTTACAGCACTGACCAGTTAATAAACTGAAGAACGTGAAGCACTACACAAGCTCAGCACAGGGATGGTTGGACAAACACCATCGACTAATTGTGCCAGAAAACAAAGTGTAATGTTTAGGATAGGTATGGGACCTGTTATCCAGAATGCTTGGGACCTGCTGTATTCCAGATAAGGGATCTTTCCTTAATTTGTCTCCATACCCCAAGGGGTTATTTATCAAAGTCCAATTTTATCTCAACATTTTCTGCTGCAAACTCCAATCAAATCCGCTCTGTTTTTTTCCCGCTTATTTATTAAATTTTTCCGAAAATTTGCTTTGCAGGAAAAAAAATCAGATTTTTCATGATTTTTACGGATTTTTCACCCGAAAACTCCAAATTCTTATGTTTTTTGCCCAAAAACTCTGAAAACTTCAGGGTATTGCACAAAACCCAGTGCGCATAAAAAATCATTGGGACTTCTCCCATTGACTTATATGCAACCTCGACAGGTCTGAGATGCCGGATTTTCTGATTCAGACTTTTCCATCCTCTGGGTTTAAGAAATTCCTAAAAAATTTGTGATTTTTTTAAAAGTCTGATTTTATAATAAAAAAAAATCACAAATTTTTCTTGATTTTTGCATTCGTAGTTTAGTAAATAACCCCCAATGATTACTTTAAATAATTTAAGCATGAATTAAGCCCTATAGAATTGTTTTGCCTTCAATAAGGATTAATTACATCTTACTGTAGTTGGGATCAAGTACAAAGTATTGTTTTATTATTACCAAAAAAAAGTATATTATTTTTTTAAATTATTTGATTCAAATAGAGACTAAAATTGGAGATCGCGTTTCCCAGCTTTCTGGATAATGGGTTTCCTGATAATGGGTCCCATACCTGTGTAGTAGTGTTGCAAAAAAATCAAATGCGAATATCACTGTCTACATCATACCAAAAGATAATAGGATAAAAGGTGAACAATCCTTTTAAAGAGGGTTCTCTTCCCTCTCCCCAACTACATCTAGATAGGGGCAACTGGCAAGGAAAGGGACACAGCGGGGGTCATTTATTAACAACTGAATTGTTGTTATATATGAGTATTTCCACAAATCACAAAAAATAGTGTTTTTTCTATATTTCTTAAAGGCTCTAAAAATGTAAGATATATTAAGTGAAATAATCAAGACACTCTTTAAAGGGCATGTAAAGTCTAAAATAGAACAAGGCCAGAAATGCTGTATTTTGTATACTAAATATAAACATGAACTTACTGCACCACAAGCCTAATCAAACAAATAATTTATGCTTTCAAAGTTGGCTACAGGGGGTCACCATCTTGTAACTTTGTTAAACATCTTTGCACATGCTCAGTGTGGTCTGGGCTGCTTAGGGGTCGTCATAAACAAAGCTGCTTGAGTTCCACATGGCTGGGAAGTAAGGCGGGGGCTCCCCCTGCTGTTCATAAGTATGATTGTTTCCCTGCTCAGCAGTTAGGGACCGTCTGACAATTCCTATCCACAGCAGTAAATGAAGGGAGAATTTCACTGCATACAGTCAAGTTTCTTATAAAAACGGTACACATTTTTTAATTAAAGTATATTGGAAATAGGTTTCTTTTTCATTAAAGAAAGTAAAAATGGGATTTTATTTTTTTGCCTTTACATGACCTTTAATGCCAAACTTCGCCAAGTAAAAGTTGAGGTGCTGCAGCAGTCAATGGGAGGTGTGTTGATCCTATTGGATCATCCCATTAGAGAATTCTTTGTATTTTTCACAACAAATTGTCTGAAAATTCCAATATTTTGAGATTGTTCAGAGCTTTTTCTCTTCGTGTTTTTTTAATTGGAACTTTTGATAAATTCAACAACAATTGTGCCTTTAGAATTTGTGAGTTTAGCTGTGGTTTCAAAAACCTCTAAAACCGCGAAAATCCGACATTTAATAAATAAGCCTCCCTGTGACACTCAACCATTTCAGAGCTTACAGTATGTTTATATCATTACAGAGATGAGTATCGTGTAAACACGAAGGGGTGCAGAACAAAGACAAGGAGTTATTCTCCGTCAGTGGTTGCCATTGTCCATCTCTGTCACATGTCCTTTGGCAGCTATTCTTAACTTTCTGCAGAATGCTGGAGGAAATACAGAGATATATTTGGCTAAAGGGAAAGTCATAAATAAGTTACCTGGCTTTACTGTAACCGGAAAGAAATAATGGGGTATAGAAATGAGACAACATGTTTCTGGTATCCACAAAACACAAGCTGCATCGATAAATCTATTTATTTACAACGGACCAACTGCATTATCACATTTGCCCCATATAATGGTTGTGGGGGTGGGGTGAGTACACATTCCCAGGAATATAAAGGCAACAGGTGTGTGAAAAGGGTTGTAAACCCAAAAATGTTGCCTAATAAAAGCAAATTTCACTAAAACCATAACGTGATGATAAAATAACCTGTAATTATTTGCTACTGAAATCAGTTTCACTCTGTCCCTTCCAATTATCTTCACTGCTGATCCTGACTACGCGTACCAATGAAATAATGTAGCCGATGTCAGTGCTTCTCTAGGCAAAACTCAAATTCCCACAATACCTTGCCTGTTTCAATGGTACGTGTAGTCAGGAGCAGCAGTGCAGAAATAGTAAAACACAGACAAATACTGCATAACAACTGCATTTATAAAGCTTCGAAAATGTTTTATCAGGGTATAATGGAAAGTTGCTTGTAATTAAATTGTTTGTTTTCATTAAAATTGTATAGTTAAGTCTGCTCAGACCCCTAGCTAGCACCTTTGCATTCTGAAAATTATTATCTCGCTGGAAACATCTTTACTAATAACTGCCAACTACTGACTTCTGTTTTTCTGTCCCCCATTGCCCTAAGCTCCATTAATGTCGGGAATTATAGTATACCTCCCAATGTTTTGGAAATAGAAAGAGGAACAAAAAGATTGCTTGACCGTGCCCATTTTGTGGCCACACCCCTAATTACCATGTTCATTTTATACAATTTGGCAGGTTATGAAAGTTTCAACACATTTCTGTGGTTATTATGTGTTATTACAGTTTTGCTAATGCGGGGAATTATCCTTTAAGCTGCAAGTCACAGTTTCCCCAAGAGACCTGCTTATCTTAAATTGTTACAATTGTTTCTTTTCTTAACTTAAATAGTTACAATTGTTCCTTTGCTTATCCTAAATGTATCTAAGTGCACCTGTCGAGTATTCTGGGCTCTCTGCCAAAAGCCAATTACGTTTTAGAAACTTTGGGGCAAATTCACTAATATGCGAAGTTGCGCCAGGCGCAACTTCGCCACACTTCGCCAGGCGTATTTTCGCCAGCGCTCCGCAAATTCACTAAAATCCGAAGTTGCGCACAGGGGTAGCGTAAGTTTTCGAAGTTGCGCTAGCGTTAATTCGCCAAGCGAATCGAAGTTTCGCTAGCGATGGTTCATTTACATATGGTGCGAAATTCAAATTTCAATGGAGGAACACGTATCACCACTTCAAATGCCTAGAAAACCTTCAAATCAGCAAATAACAATTTTATTTTGCCCTACACATGTGCCCACTGTCTAGGTAAGTTGCCATGAGTCAGGAAATGTAGGGGGGAAGGAGGGGAGCCCCAAAAAATTTTTCGATCTTTTTCAGCCTATCACCCATCATGTAGAAAACACGCCAGCGTTTTTTGGGACTTAGAAAAAATTTTGACTTTTTTTGAAATAATCCCTATCTACTCTATTGCGCTTCGCCAGGTCTGAGGTGGCGAAGGAAGTCTAGCGTAAAAGGTAGCGTTCAGTACACTGCGCAAGTTAGTGAATTTGCGTAGTTACGTCGCTAGCGAAAATTCGCCTGGCGTAACGGTGCGAAGTAACACTAGCGAAATTACGCCAGCGTTTGTTAGTGAATTTGCGCAGTAGCGAAAAATGCCAAACGCTAGCGAATTAACGCTAGCGTTCGGCGCTTCGGCGCTTAGTGAATTTGCGCCTTTGCATCTTTTTCTGGCTGTTCAGCGCAGGAGATCAAAGAGAAAGTCAGGACATTTGAGTAACAATCCAGGACTGCGGGTTGAGCTGTCAAAATCTGGACTGTCCCATGAAAAACGGTGACAGTTGGGAGGTATGCTATAGTTCTGCAATAGTTATAGCACCATCAAATGTCTGTCCCCGAGTTAATGTTTGAATTGAGACAAAGCAATAGACAAATCCCAAACCAGCATTTGGAAACAAGCCCGTTTCTCCCCATGCACACCACCTTCTGCCAACAAAAGAAATAGGAACAAAAAATGAATTGAAAAATATATCACTTGTGTCTGTAGGAGAGAAGGACAAAATATAAACATGTCATAGTAACAAGACACAGTTCCAGTGAATGACTATGCAAAATAACGTTGGTTCAATCCAACGATCTACAATGAAGCTGGTGCTGATGTATGGGAGAAACATTATGGGCTGTGCACTTATAGAAGTAGAGATCACTATAAGGTGCCCGTTATGAATATTCTTTATGAAAGGTCTAATGGGGAGTGTCCTGTCTGATTCTGGGTGGATATATAGAAATGGTTATGCACTTGATCTGTAGCTCTTACATATTCTTGTCAATCTGCACATGATTCGTGATTCATACACGTAACACACAAGAGGCAGGTTAATATATAATGCATTATTGCATGCAAAGGAGGTGACGCATGTGATGCCCCCAGCTCATTCGTTAATGAATTTGATCTTGACTCACAACAGGTTAGAAGACTATATGGAAAGTTCCTAGCGCCTTTAAGTGCTCTTACATTTTTCTCCAGGGCATAAGTACCAGTGGCGGATTAATGAGATATAGTATGGGGCCCCTAGGCTATATCCAGACTACTCTAGACTATTGCTGGTTCCGGATGCTTACAGATCAGGCACGTGTGCATCCAAGCTCTCTATGCTGGGTCAGGTTTGGCATGCACGAGTCATGTCACTGGATCTGCACACATCCTTGCGTATACACACATCTTGCCTGTCTTCTTCTACCAGTAGTTGCACCAAACTGGACCCAGCAGCACAAATAAAAATAACTATTTAAAGAAAATAGAAATAATAATTGAAAAAAGCTACATGGTGGGCCCCTGATCACACTGGGCCCCTAGGCTATAGCCTGTGCATTAAGGTAACACAGTAGGGCTCATAAATGACCCCAAACACAGTTGCAAATGCTCATTGTTGGACAGTTCTGCATAAAATGTCTTCTACGTGGTCATGTCTTCTCCAAGCTACTGTACTGCCTGGTGGTGCTTTTCTCATCTACAGTTTCAGCTTTTCTCCTAATATAACAAATGCAGTCCACTACAGATGCATACTGCACATGGCTCTAACATGTCTATCACCAGTATCCATGTGTTTTTCTGCACAAGCCTCATCTCATCAGAAGAAACCATTCCCAGGCCTCTAAAGGAGCACTGATCTTAGCCTGACTTTCCAGCCTGGGTCTATCTTTCTCCCGTCGGCTTATCCTCTAACCTGCATTGCCCTAATGACAAACAAAGCAAAGAGAGCTTTGATTAATGATATACTGAAGACACCAGATAAACTAAAACAAAAACAAAAACTAAAAGAAATATTATTCTTCAGTAGTCAGTTATTTCATAATTATACCCTGTATTGATGTGATAGGCAGAATGGTTTGGTTGGGTGACTGTAGCAGTGTATAGATTTGTATTTGATGCAGAATATAAAGAAAGATCTGTAATTATTCATGTGGTTAGAAAATCACACCTTGGGGGGGTAGATTTGTTGGCTGTCAAGCATTGACTAAATACCATTTCCCCAAGGAGTAAGAGAACTCTTAACTAATTCTATTCATTGATAGGTTATAACTATATAACAGTCTATACTGAAGTCAACACAATCGCAAAAAAAGTCAATATAAAGTGATGTTGCTAAATTTATCCCTGAATTTATAATCTATAGCAATTCTCTAATATATTTATTACTTTTCATTACAATCAAATCTTTGTTGTAATCAATAGCCCCCCTTCAACTCCAGTCATACACAGCCTTCACTGCTCCGCTTGGAGACTCAAAATCCAACAGTGGTGAGACTTGGGGGCAGATTTACTAAAGTGCAAAGTGACTAACGCTGGCGACAATTCGCCCGCAGGCGTCACTTTGCTAGCAAAGAAGGTAGATGCTAGCACTCGCCAGGTGACTTTCCGCAAATTCACTAAAATGCGGATTTTACTGAATGTTACCTCTTTTGCCAGACTTGCCTTCACCAGCTCAGACCAGGCGAATTTCGCTTCTTAGTAAATTTACCCCTTGGTGTCCTGGGCATCTACGACGTTTAACTCACAAATCAACTTGTGCCTCAGATGCATCTTCATTTTTGTTCCCTTTTTAACATATGGGTATATTCTTTTGTTGTGTTGTTATTTAGATGATTCCATGTATGGGAATGATTCTTTTCTTTCACGCCCACTGCACAGTCGAACAAACTAGTGTTAAGATCCCAAACAGATTTTCTCTACGTGTTTTATGTGATTTTCTGAGTGACAGATTTTTAATAACTCTCACATCTTTCTTTCCGCCAACGTTCCCTATGGCTCTCAACACCTCCACCTTCTGATGACTGAAGAATGCTGCCGATCCTACAACACGTAGGACCAGAATGTCAGATTCAAGTCCCTTCAGGGACTCATGTGGCACCAACAAAAATTTAGGGGGGGTATTTAATAAAACTCAAATTTATCTCATCTTTTAATTAAAACCAAGTTTACCGAATTCCCATCCACAAATTTAACTCATGTATCAATAAATCGGCTTGATAATTCAGTTTGAAAAAACATTGCAACAAATTCTTGTGTTAATTCGAATCCTCTGATGCGAATTGAAGCTCCGAAAACAATACTTAAGGGCAGATTTATCAAGGGTCGAATTTCGAAGTGGAAAATACTTCAACCATCGAATAGAATCCGATCGTACTCCGATCATACTCCGATTTTATCGTACGATCGTACAATTTTCCTTCGAATACAAAGAACTTCGAAAATTGCTCTGGTCCCCATAGTTAAGTTTTAATAGTTTCAGTATTGAAGTCAAAGTTTTTTTAAAGAGACAGTACTTCGATTATCGAATGGTTGAATAGTCGAACGATTTTTACTTTGAATCGAAGTCGAAGTAAATTCGAAGTCGTAGTATCCTATTCGATGGTTATTCGATGAAGTATTCAAAAAATTACTTCCAATTTCGAATTTTTTTACTTCGAAAATTTCCTCGAATTCATTTCGACCCTTGATAAATCTGCCCCCAAATCTAACTGTTGCCACTTGAATTTGTTGGATTATCGGATGAAAACCAGCATAGATCGTGATGCCAAGAAACATCTTTAGGGACATCTGCCACTCACCTCGACAGGTTTGAGATGGGAGTATTTTTGGATTCAGATTTTTAGCAGCTTTGGGGTATAATGAATGTCCTTTTTTTACCCCAAACTAGCAGCTGGTAACAAGGTTTGCAAGTCAATTTGATTTCAACTTTCTTTTCCTGGATGCGCTTGTGTATTTTAATACCGCTCTATACAAATACTCCCTTCTCCGTGTTTAATTTCATCAGTTCAAGTAGGTAGAGATATTTGTTTAACTTGGCATGTGTGTTGTTCATGGTTTACATTCTGTCTAATAATACTTCTTCTGCTTGTGAGAGCGATAACGGGTTATACACGATGGGCTAAGCACAAAATGTATTTGTTATTCATGTATTCTGCGTCATATAAAATATACAATGTTTAAATATGAGCACATGTACAAATAGGAATATGACCTGCCACTCTCCAGATATATCGCTGCATTCTTTAGCTTAAACTGGCGGACTCCACTGTAAAAGCGACATTTATTACAATGATACATTTAATCGTGGCTCTGTTAAGTAAATGTGGTGTGGAGATTTAAGAAAGAGGAGGAAATGTTTAATTTTCAGTGTCAAGCTACGAAAAAACATGGCGCGGGGAGCCACAGCTGACATTTCTTGTGCAAACAGAGAGCTAGTGAAAGAGCTCACTTTCATCAAAAAATGTACAGACCAAGGGGATGATAAACGGGGGAATATCGGTTAAAGGATAAACATGGCACATGGGCAGGAAAATGTGGAAAAAATCAGGAATAGAGGAACCAGAAGGAATAGAGCATTAGCAATATATTCAGACTAAGATCCAAACCTCTGGGATCTCCAGATTGTAGCTCTCCCGCCCTTGTTAAATTGCAAATTCTGTCCTTTGAAATGTTATCTACCTCTTTCCCTGGGGGCTAAAAGCAATTGCCTGTCTTATCCTTGTCCCCACTGCAGTAGGGTTAGATATTTACTCATTGACCTCATTAAAGTGTTAGAATGCTAATATGGATTTGACACAACAGTTGTTGAGCTTCGGACACTTTAGGTGTGACATTATTTGATTATGTGATTATTGCAACTTTGTGAGTTTTTTTACAGTTATGATAAGTGGCCAATGTGTCACAATCACTTTTCATACAAACTCTACTCTATTCTATTTAAATATTTACTCTCTAGAGGCAATCCCTGCAGCTGTAGGGGGGCCTCATGGGCCACTACCTAAAGGGGTGGTTCCCCTTTAAAGGAGAACTAAACTTTAAAAATTAATATGGCTAAAAATGCCATGTTTTATATACTGAACGTATTACACCAGCCTAAAGTTTCAGCTTGTCAATAGCAGCAATGATCCAGGACTTCAAACTTGTCACAGGGGGTCACCATCTTGGAAAGTGTCTGTGACACTCACATGCTCAGTGGGCTCTGAGCAGCTGTTGAGAAGCTAAGCTTAGGGGTCGTCACTAATTGTCAAGCAGAAAATGAGGTTGCTCTCTAATATAAGCTGCTTTACAGGGTTAAATTCTGATGCTACTTGCACTGGTTCCTGTGCTGCCATGTAGTAATTATCTGTATTAAAGGGATACTGTCATGGGAAAAAAAAAATTCAAAATGAATCAGTTAATAGTGCTGCTCCAGCAGAATTGTGCACGGAAATCCATTTCTCAAAAGAGCAAACAGCTTTTTTTATATTCAATTTTGAAATCGGACATGGGGCTAGATATATTGTCAATTTCCCAGCTGCCCCAAGTCATGTGACTTGTGCTCTGATAAACTTCAATCACTCTTTACTGCAAGTTAGAGTGATATCACCCCCTCCCTTGTTCCTCCTAGCAGCCAAACAAAAGAACAATGGGAAAGTAACCAGATAACCGCTCCGTAACACAAGATAACAGCTGCCTGGTAGATCTAAGAACAACACTCAATAGTAAAAACCCATGTCCCACTGAGACACATTCAGTTACATTGAGAAGGAAAAACAGCAGCCTGCCAGAAAGCATTTCTCTCCTAAAGTGCAGGCACAAGTCACATGACTGGGGGCAGCTGGGAAATTGACAAAATGTCTAGCCCCATGTCAGATTTTAAAATTGAATATAAAAGAATCTGTTTGCTATTTTGAGAAATGGATTTCAGTGCAGAATTCTGCTGGAGCAGCACTATTAACTGATTCATTTTGAAAAAATGTTTTTTTCCCATGACAGTATCCCTTTAATTACTAATTAGTCTTATATTGTGACATTTCTATTCTATGTGTACTGTATATTTTGTGTCAGTCCCTAAGCTCAGTAAAATCTGGGATTTCAGATTCTGCGTTTTCCAGCCTCAGGGTTTAATAAATTACGAAAAATTTGTGATTTTTTAAAAGCCCGATTTTATAAAAACATCAAGATTTCTTCGTGGTTTTTGCATTCGGGGCTTCGTAAATAACCCCCTAAATGTTTCAATATTGTAACAGTTCAGAATCTGCACCTGAGACACGGACCTGCCAGACTGAAACACCAGAGACAGGACATTCAAATTTAAACTTAGATTTTGGAAAAACAGTAAAAAATAAATTGTGGAAATTATAATAAAATAAGATACAAAATGCTGAGTATATCCCAACAATGGAGTAATCCCAATAGGTGTTTAATACACATAAAAAAAATCTTTATTTGTGGTGAACACAAAATATTTTGTGGTGAATCTGAAAACCGAACAACCCCTTTAAGATAGAGCTTCTCCTAACGATGAATAAAAAGCTGAATGAAGACCAAATGGGTATGTCTTTCAGGTAGTGGATGGCTGCCCTCCCATAAAATATTATTCCATTGTCTCAGAAGCACACGAGAACATTCAGTTTTCAGGCTCCCAAAGCCTCCATAAAAAAATCACATTGGCATTGGGCATTATAGCATCATCAAACATCATGTAGAAAAACTTGAAATGATGCTGAGCTCTACATCTCCCCGAGCCATAAAACAGCAGAAGATGCTACTGAGTAACTGCACATTTTACTGTCCTTATGCCAACTAGCATATAGGCACGAGACTGTATTCTAAGCATTATCTGAGGCTATGGCTCTATTGAACTCTTCTACATACATCTTTAAATGAGCCCATCTCTAGTATACCTCCTTAATCAGGAATTCTTGTGAAATTACAGTACAGACATTTCACACCAATTTTGCACACTGGCATGTGTACTTGACAAAATGACTACATTGTGATAAGGTAGACAGAGGCTTCAACAACAATGGGGGTGGCTGGTGACTTTCCAAGTGTTCTTTGGTTAGGTTTTCTTTAGAAAAAGACCACAGTTTAACGGAAATGACAAAACTGTCACCCAAGAGATCCAAGTTAAAAAAATTAGGGTCAGAAAAGTCAGTCAAGTCATACCAGGCTAAATCTAATGAAACCCAAGACCCCTATACACCACTGACAACATTGAGATGTAGAGGGAAAGCCATTATTTAAGGTAGATATGGTCTTGACTGAAGTTCCACCACACAGAGATACCATCAAAAACCCATCTGCCCAGCCTTTGCTGCTTTCAAAGTAAAACTCCCAAACATGCTTGCCCTTTTATTAGCCACCACTGGGATCACCTGATTATAGGACAGCCAGATATGGGATGACGAAACAATCCCTGTTTTGTTTAAAGGGTAAGGCATTTTTTAGTAGTTTAAGGCACAAAATGTCCATAATATATTGATAATGGGTTGAATGCAGAGGACTCTTGTATTTCTCGATGTAAATTTTGTGGTCACAGCCTCATTGCACCCCCGCCTAATGGTTTTAAAAATGAATGGTGAGCACAACTTTCCCTTGTTTGTTATAGATTCTATAACAAGTCATTTAACTGATCTCTTGCTCATATTCAGGTTTGCTTTGAATTCATCGTTCACAGCATATGATGGATTCTAAGGAAATAATAAGACATTAAATGCTGATTTTTCTGAGTATATTCCAACAATGGATTAATCCCAACAGGTGTTTAATACACATAAAAACTCAAATCAGTTGCCTTTATTTGAAAAGCCTCTAATCTGGGGCGCTTTGTTTACCAGTATTCAGCCAATTAAGACTGTCCATGGCTGCCACTGTGATGGATTAAATCCTACCAATCAGGCATTGCTACGGACATTTTATTTCACAGCACACACACACACAAAAGATCAGTAGGATCTGTAATTACAGAAGCTATTTGCCACTCAGTCCTATTTTTCTCATTGGCTGGATTGTTCTACCTCTTCCCTGACATTATTTTTCTGTGTCCCTGTGCAATCAAGTGCGCAATGGGTGCCTCTCACCTTGCAGTCACAATGGGCACCTGCAATTCCAGGTTTAAAGGGATGCTATGATAAAGATGCAGCAAAAAGAGATGTCATTTTATTTTGAAAGCATTATAGCAACGTTTTTGTGTTAGTCAATCCAGCAGGGTAAGACTGGGCTACAAGGATAGTGGGAATACTCCAGTGAGTTTTATTCCCAGTGGGCCAAATACCCCATTTGTGATTTGGAGCTCTCCTCCCCATCGCTGTGTTTCCCTATCACAGAAATGAGTTGCATTGAGTCTATCTGACTTATTGATTTGGAGACTAGCTCATTCCTATGATAATTTGTGTGCTCTGGGCATAGCAGCAAGGTCATGGCAGGTGAATTTCAGAAGGAGAGCCTGTCTGCCCAGCCAGCACCTGCACTTGCAGAGCCTACAGGTAAAATAGTACCAGAATGCTCGTGACCTGGCGTTTTCCAGGTAAGGGATCCTTCTGTAATTTGGATCTCCATACCTTAAATCTGCTAAAAAAACATTATTTAAAAATGAATTAAACACAACAGAGATTATTAGTCCCCAATAAGGATTAAATATATCTTAACTGGGATCAAGTGCAAGGTACTGTTCTATTATTACAGAGAACAAAGGAATTCATTTTTTAAAATGTAAATTATTTGATTAAAATGGAGTCTATGGGAGACAGCTATCCTGTAATTCGGAGCTTTTTGGGTAACAGGTTTCCGATTAACAGATCTTATACCTGTAGATTTGTTGCCTGCAATTATTTATGAGCGACTGGACCAAAGTTTCCTCCAGAGGCAAATTGGGGTGACTTATCGATATGTTGGTCATACCACCAGCAATTTCAATTATTTCCAATAGAGAGGCATATTCAGGAGATTTGTCACCCACAGTAGATTATAAATAATCACAGATCATCATCATCATCATCATTTATTTATATAGCGCTGTCAAGATACGCAGTGCTTTAACAGATGACAAAACTCTCTTTCGGCCACTCTCTCGGTGTACCAGCAGCAATTCAGAGTCCTGTACAACATATGCAATCATACTGATGTGCCAAAAAAAAAAGGCACAGCCCATAGTAGTTTGCATACAGAACAAAAGCAGAGCCCACAGTGGTGTAAATACAGTACAAAGGCAGAGCCCATAGTGGTGTATTTACAGAACAAAGGCCAACGTCGTTCAGAGGGGCCTAGCATCCTTCAGCCCATTTACCACCTCTGCCAACTTCTGTTGGACTCCGCCCACTCCAGACACCGCCCATTCCCTCTCCAGACTCCACCCACTACCTGCCCTGTGTGACGCACTCTGCTTCCCGGTCGCAGGTAAGACAAAGGCTGGGGAAGATGGGGATGTTCTTGTTGGCTATAGAGGAAGCAGAACTCGCAGTCTGGGGCCCCCCTTTTCCCTGAGCTCCCATGCGACTGCGAGGTCTGCTTCCTCTATAGTTATGCCACTGACAAAGGCACAGCCCATACTGGTATACATACAGAACAAATGCAGAGACCATACTGGTGTGCATACAGAACAAATGCAGAGACCATACTGGTGTGCCAGTGACTCCCATCACAAGATATAATTATTATACCCAACTTTTTTACTTCCATTGCCCCAGTGGCACAACAGAACATAAAGAGAGCACTCTGAGCATTCACTCTCCCACACCCTCCCTACAAACTCATATAGGCATTTTAATGTAGAATTTTAAATGGTTTTAAATCTCCTACCACCAATAAATGGCAGAATGATCAATAGCATTAAATATGAACTCCCAGCATGAAATAAGACAATGCCCCCCCCCCAGCATTTACTGGCAAAGTGACACAGAGCATTAAATGGCATAGTGACCCCAGCATTAAATGGTGCAGTAATTCACTGTATTAAAAGGTACAATGACAGCCAACATTAACCTGAGTATATGCCCTGCAACCTGGTCATTTTATTTTTTCTGAATGCCACAAGAGACTGTAGTTGACAGCACACCCTATAGTTGTAACTATGTAAGATTCTCTGGTCTCTTTTACCTCAAATGTAAAATCAATAGAAATACATCACTGTAAGGTATTTGTCTACATCTGTCCCTAGCAGATTTGCCTGGAAATCCCATGCCGACATCTGCTTATTCACTGTCCTTTGTGAATTATCAGCAAATTACTAAAGCCTCCTCTTATAGCTATAATTATCAAAATATTGAGAAGCATTTTTATATACAATCCTTAACATAATGGGTGAATATATTCGCTCTTGTTGCACCCCTCATTTACTCAAGCTCTTTCAAATCTGTACACTGTGCTGTTGCTAAAATAATGGCACTGCCGTATGTAAATAACATTTGTTTACCTTCTGCTGAGGAAATGTAATAAAACAACTTGGATATCCATTAATATTAATGTATAACACTAAAATGATGAACTGTCTGTACATTTTTACAAAGTATTATAAAGGATTTTTGGTAGAACAGGGGATAGAACTTTTTCTGTAAATTAATGAATGAAAATGTAAAATAAATATGCTCAAACCAATAATAACTGGCTACGGCCTTTCAATGTACTGACTGGGGAAGCTGGGAGCTACATTATGACTGCACATATCTCGCTACTCATTTGACAGATTGGATGTAATAAAATACAAGTCTATGTAATCTAACAGAACGCTGGGTGTGACATCAGGGCCATTGTTTCTGGTATCCAAGCTAGTACTGGTCCAGGTATAAAACTCCAGAAACCCATTATCCAGAAAGATCCAAATGATATGAAATCCATCTCCCATAGATACCATTTTAGGCAAATAATTATCATTTTTAAAAATGATTTCCTTTTTCTCTGTAATAATAAAACCTACTGGATGGTAACTAATCTCTGTATTGGTGGCAAAAAAATCCTGTTGGGTTTATTTAATATTTAAATGTTTTAGTAGATGAGGTATGGAATTCAAAGTTACGCAAAAGTCCACTTATCCAGGAAAAAAACTCAGGTCCAGAGCATTCTGGTAAATAGTTTCCAAACCCATGGTATGATTTAACATAGACAGAATTCCTAAACCATACATTTTTATCACTTTTGTCATACAGGTCATCAGTTGGCCCTAGTCTTACCTTTTCTAGCTCAATGGCATAACTTAATTGTGGACACAGAATTACTGCATTATTCTAGAAATATTTAAAATGGGGAAGCTTTGTGATGATAACCCTTTAATATATTGTGAATAAAGTACCCCCTCTTGTAAAATGTAAGGACATTATAAGTTACCAAGGAGTTTCATGACCATATAAAAATACAAGACCGAAGGCTTAGCATTTTTATACAGGTCATGGAACTCCAAGGTGACATCTAATATCCTCATATTTCCCAACAGGGGGTACTTTATTTATTATTATACACAAGTTTCAGTAGGTCATGTGACAGAAATGATTTCACTAAGCTCCGATTATAACTGGTGAAATCAATAAGCACAGTTTATAAGGATATCATTTACAGGATATTTTTGGCTTTTGTGAATTATATAGTGAATAAAGTACCCCCTCTTGTAAAATATAAGGATATTATAAGTTACCGAGGAGTTTCATGACCATATAAAAACACTAGGCCGAAGGCCCTGTGTTTTTATACAGGTCATGGAACTCCGAGGTAACTTCTAATATTCTCATATTTTGCAACTGGGGGCACTTTATTTATTATAATACACAACTTTCAGTGAGTCATGTGACAGAAATGACATCAGAACTCACCGTTTATAAGGATATAATTTACAAGATATTCATGGCTTTTGTGTATTATAATAAATGTTATAATGCATATACATATATTCTAAAATCCCTTACAGAGCAGAATATTACAGATATGGGACCTGTTATTAAGAATGCTCGAGACCTGAGGCTTTCCGGATCTTTCCTTAATTTGGATCTTTATACCTTAAGTCTACTAGAAAATCATGTAAACATTAAATAAACCCAATAAGGAGTAAGTACAGTATATCTTAGTTGGGATCAAGCACAAGGTACTGTTTTATTTTTACAGAGAGAAAGGAAATAAGAAAAGCAACAAGAATGAATTTTTTCAGAGCAAGTAAATAGCTGGCTTTAACATAAGTGAATTCCTGGAAAAGCCTCCAAGGCACCAAGCGACAAGAACAAGAAAATGAATGCACAGAATGTGTTTCTCTATGAACAGGAGTTCATACATTCAAATGGCTCTTTATGTTATTGACCCTTTTATAAGACCACAGCAGTGTAATAAATAAAAGTGCTCAAGGGAGCGGCCGTGCATCCAGGGAAAGGTGCATGTGAACTTTACAATGAGACATAGATCAGCCAGAAGGGGAACATAATGTGCACATGATACGGGTCACTAACAATAAACAGTTGGTCCTTTATCAACATCAAAGCTGATAAACGCCAAGAGTGTAATGATGTATGAGCTGCGAACAGCACAGAAATATTAGGCCACAGAACTGGAGTTCCTGCTCCCTGGGGTTTGAGGGGCTGAGATCAAAACAGAACACAGTATTTCTCTGGAAACCTTCCCTTCAAAAACACGCCTTCAAATGATTCCAGCAATCTCTGTGCCCTAGAGCAGGCATTTTCCTGTACATAGAATGCTGAGCTTATCTGTGGAACAGTAACAGGTGAAGAAGGTTAATGCCATATTAACAGAATATCAGACAATTAGCCAGCCATGGAGCTGCTTCAGCTATAAAACAAAGCCAAGGGTCAAACAAGAATCAAACCGGGACATGGCTGGAGTTTCAAAAGAAGTTTAAAGGGCATCAGGGGCTGTTGATAAACAACAAATCCCAACACTTGAATTTTTTTTTGTTTTAAAGGTTTAGCTAGTTTGGCAAACATGCACCTTTGTTCATCAATAGTGAGAAAGGGAAATTCATTAAGATCTTGTAAGAAAAATGCTTATCAAGAAACCCAGAAACTTACAGAAATGCCATCTCCCATAGCGGTAGATTTACTAAAGAGCAAAGTGGCTAACGCTAGCGACTTTTACTAACAGGCCCAGGCGCCAATTCACTAGCGAAACAGTTTGTCGCTAGTGGTCATTCGCACTCTATCACCAGGCGACTTTTTGCTCTGGCGAATGGATGCTACTCTGCAAATTCACTAAAATGCTGATTTTACTGAACGTTACCTCTTTCGCCGGAGTTGCCTTCGCCAGCTCAAACCAGGCAAAGTGCTATAAAGCAGCTAGATCTTCCTCAATCTTCTGTCACTTACATCATATCCTGTGAGCCGAAAATGCATCAAAGTTCAAAAAACGCTGGTGACTTTTCCTTTTTTCAGTGTGATTGCCTGCAAAAGTCCTAACAAACTTTTTTTGGGGGAACTGTTTTTTTCCAGACATTTCCTAACACATGGAACATTCATTCCCTGGACATGTGTAATATAAACCAGTAATTTAAACCATTTGCAGCAACATTTATAATAAAGACCTCCATACAACTCTAAATTACCCGCCGTATGCAAATCGACCTGAGCGCAAGATCACTAGTGAATTTTCACTAGTCAGAAATAAATGCTAGCGCATCTTTGCTTTGAAATGCTCACACTGCCAAAGCAGCGCTAGCGAAAATTCGCAATTGTTTGGTTGCCCAGGACAAAAATCCATATTTTAGTCAATTGAGCCCATTTGGGCCTGGCGAAGTGTTGCGATGGGTGCGAAACAGACGGTAACCGATTAGTGAATCTCCCCCACTGAGTCCCTTTTAAAGGAAATGTACCGGTAAACCCTTGAAACAATTTAATATAAAATAGCTCAGAGTGTTTTTCTGAGAACGGTTGTAAATTACAATAATTATTATTTTGTCTAGTTTCCAAGATATTAACAGTTATTTTCTTTTATACGGCTAATGTAATGAATTTAAAACAACAGCTCCAACTGCTGGTCAGTTCTGACAACAGGACTTACAGTCGGGAGAAAATTATATTTCTCTGCTTATTTCTAAGCACAGTAATATCAGAAGATTTTTCAGAGATCCATATTAAAAGAAAACCCCCTTATCCAGAACCCCAGGCTCAAAGCATTTTGGATAATAGAGCCCACAGCTGTACAAGAGAATGAGGCACAGATTATTACTGTGCCAACTCACAATAAACTGGCAATAATCTTAGAATGGAAGGCTCCGAATGGGTCAGATAGCTTGGTAACCAAGTCAGTCTGGCAACTTCACCAATCAAGTGGACCTTTATGTGTATGCCCAACTCAAGAACCCTGGTTACTGATCAGATTCTGTTTCCTAGGTATCTGACACACTCCATGCATTACGCAGTAAATCAACTCCGAGATCAGGCAGATGCATAATGATTTGATTGCAGAACTCTAACATTAACCGAGAGTGATTTTATGAGCAAAGAGAAAGCATTACAAACGACTTTTTGGAGATTTCACCAGAATAATTTATTACTGTACTCTATGACAGCCAAGAGTTGTATCTTTCTGTACAGAACATGTTTGGGGAAGATGGAATTTACTGTTTTAATATTTCCTGCCTTTCAGTGAGCCATTAGTTGTTATGCATGCCCGGGCAAGATTAAAGGCCAGGAGATAATAACAGATACAGTTATTGTGGCAGGCAGCCTAATGTACAAATATAATGCAGATACACAGAGTGATGGAGCTTTTGTCCTGACCCATATGATGGATACAATATAAGGGCCAAGTATTCCACTAATGATTGTGAAGTTATTATTTTTCCTTTTTTTATGGTGAGCCCCTGTCCATGGAATAATGTCAGGAAGCAACTGCATGCACTGAAGGTGTTTAATCAATTGTATCAAGCACCAGAACCATTATTGATGGAGCTCACTATTTCACGGGGTTTATCCTCATTTCCTGAAGAAGGGAGGGTCATTTTCTTGAAGTGCAGTACAGAATTCTAAACTAGGTGGAGGATCCATGCATACAAAATTTGGTTTATGGAATCTAATGGAGGATTTGGGGGGAAATATCTGAGCTATGTTACCATTGATCAGAGGTCACCAACCTATTTTACCTATGAGCCACACTCAAACGTAAAAAGAGTTGAGGAGCAACACAAGCATGCAAAAAGTTCCTGTAGGTATCAAATAAGTCTGTGATTGGCTATTTGGTATATAGTAGCCCACAGGAGGATTTTTTATGTGTGTTTTTTTTGCAACCAAAACTTGCCTCCAAGTCTGGAATTCAAAAATAAGCACCTGTTTTGAGGCCACTGAGAGCAACATCCAAGGGGTTGGTGAGCAACATGTTACTCATGAGCCACTGGTTGGAGACCACATCATAGACTACATCATTATCAACGTGTAAGAAGTAAAGCTTTAGAAATATTATGTTCTACCAATTTTTTTTCATGACAGAGGCTTTATTTGAAGATATAAAATCCTATGAAAGAAAAGAATATGTCTCTGTTGGGAACATTATTCAAAACTTTCCCAGAGTTTTATGTACCCAACGGTTTAATGCTGATCATTTCAAACACCAATGGGAGAGCATTTACAAAAACTACTCTTTGCCACTGATGGATTTAGTTTGCCACGTGATCTGATTGCGATGGAATGTTTAAAAAAAGATATTTTGAAAATAAAAGATGATTAATGATCTAATGGAATAGCTCAAAATATATCTAGAAACATACATATTTGTATGTCCTATGGCTAATGACGACTGGTATAGAACGTTAATAGTACTCTCTTTAGACATCTATCAAATGAAATGATTTCATATCTTTGGCATGACACCTCAATAAGGCATTATTAGCTTTGAAAATGGAAAGGTCTAAAGATGGACAAACCTAGGATCCTAGTCTATTAATGGAGAACTAAACCCTAAAAATAATTATGGCTAAAAGTGCCATATTTTATATACTGCATTATTGCACCAGCCTAAAGTTCCAGCATCTCAATAGCAGAAATGATCCAGGACTTCAAACTTGTCACAGGTGGGTCACCATTTTGGAAAATGTCTGCGAAACTCACATACTCAGTGGGCTCTGAGCAGCTGTTGAAAAGCTAAGCTTAGGGGTCATCACTAATTTACAAGCAGAGAATGAGGTTTGTCTGTAAACAAGCTGATGCTACAGGGCTGATTGTTAAATTCTGGTGCTAATTGCACTGGTTTCTGAGCTGTCATGTAGTAATTTTTGTATTAATTACTAATCAGCCTTATATTGTGACATTTTTATTCTGTATATACAGTATATATGAGTTGGTCCCTAAGCTCAGTAAGTGACAGCAGCACAGAGCATGTGCAGTGAATCAGCAGCAAAGAAGATGGGGAGCTACTGGGGCATCTTTGGAGACACAGATCTTCCCTGCAAAAGGCCTCTGGTCGACTTGGGCTGGTACAGAAGCCCAAAACATAATGTACAATGTTTCTAGCCAACTTCTTTAGTTAGGCTTTGGTTCTCCTTTAAGGATCCTCTAGGATGACTAACTGTCCAACAATTTTTGAGCCCATATATAGAAGATTCATTACAGCGTTTGGCTATATAATTGTGTTTATATTTTAGAGATACTACACATTTGTTAAAAAAGCTATATTACTATGAAAAATGACACCATTTTCATCAATGTACTGTATATGTTAGGGTTAGCTCTACTGTGAGCATTCCTTATGACAAAAGCAAGAGGTACAGTTCTTTGTGGAAATGTGCACAGTATGATAATATTACAGTTGTTATACTTGGTGCTTCAACATAACGTGTTAATTTTTTATGGGGACCACTAACTTTAGGTGCAGAGCATGGAAAATATACTCCCAGCTATGCAAATCTCTAGCTTTAGTAGAAAAAGTATTTTGAGAAATGTGACCGCAATTATACTGAAGACTCATTAGTCAATGGTCACAGCTCATACACAGTATAACCTCTTTATCATTAGAGAGCTTAATCAAGACAACTTGGAGGAGTTCTATCAATTCTATCCAGTGTTCAGAGTAAATGTAAATGTAAAGAGCAATGTGAAATGTCAGCATTGAAAAAGTCTTTGAAGAACAAGCACAGGAACTTGTCCATAGATTTAAAGACTAAGTTATAGAACTAAAAACTCTAAGCTGAATCTAATGCTGCATCTGGCTTACCAGAGAGCTAAAAAGGCTTCCAAGTAAGTTATCATTTTCTGTGAATAATCAAAAGAATATCCAAACTGTAGCTCTGGCTACAGATTTAAACAGGCTCATTCTTACATTTTATCCACAACACAAAGAGCTGGTGAAGGGAGGTGGCATTAAAACTTGGGAGAACTTGATCTTCCTGCAACCTATACCATTAGAGAAGATCAAATAATTCAAGTGAATTGATAACCAAGAATCATTTTTCTAGATAAGTCCAGCAGGGCTGTAAGATAAGGGCTCGTTGAATTCTGAATGCTGCTCCCAATGTGCTATGGGTTGTAAAATAAAACATTTGACAATTTGATATCAACCAGTTTATCAGCTGGGACACCACATACATAATATATTTGTTTATCTGTACATGTGCTTGTCTGTAAGTGAGGAGATATAGGAAGATGATATTCAAGAGGAGGATATGCAGACATTCACAAGATAAAAAATATTAGTTGATATCTCATACAGAGAAACACAGAGATGAGAAAGAAATGTAACACGGAGGTAAATGTATTAAATATATAATGCTGATAGAGGTGGTGATTTGGATAAAATAGTTATGCAACAAGAGAGTAGGAGGATATTCACGCTAAACACATATGGAACCACATATGGACTTAATGAGGACATGTGGTATAACGATTTTCTATGATTAAAAAAGATGGCGTTTTTTTTCTCCTACATTGTCCGTAACAATAATATTACAATTATGATGAATGTTACTTTTTTTGAGCATTACAAAACACGTTATTTACACTTACTCACTCGTACTTTACACATTACTGTGCTATGACATCAGCATGTCCAGAAACATGGACAATGATATCACCAAAGTTGGGATTTCAGTTAATAAGCTCAACAATCTGCTGTTTTTTAAATTTTTGTTCAGTTTACAAAAGGCTACTGTATATGATCCATTTACATATATATTCAACTTTTTCCAGCTTTATAGTGGCACTAGAGAATAATATGTATATAAATGATATACTCACACTTTCTCATACTTCCTGTCGTCAGATTCCGGCCATTCCATATAGCAAACAACTCTATCCGGCGTAGGCTCGACAGTGGCGAAGTATCCCTGAGGAAAGGCTAATGCGAAGGCAAAACCCCAGATGACAGCAATGATTATCCTAGTGGCGGTGGCCGACAACCTAGGCTTGAGTGGATGGATGATGGCCATATACCTGTTGAGGAGCGAAAAGAGAAACAGAATTGACACCCACTTTCACAATGGTTTTCAACAATGGTTTCTAAATGTCTCTGCGATACTTTATACATTACACGCAGTTTAAAGAATATCCCTATACACCAGGGGTCCTCAATCTTTTTTACCTGTGAGCCACATTCAAGTGTAAAAACTTTTGGGAGCAACAAAAGCAGGAAAAGATTCCCTGGGGTGCCAAATAAGGGATGTGATGGGCTAAATGATAACCCTATGCGGACTGTGCCTACAGGAGCCTCTGTTGGAATAAACCTGTGCCTTTATGCCTCTAAAACTTGAATCTAAGTCAGGATTTTCAAAATGGTCACTTACTATGAGGCCACTGGTAACAACATTGATGCTCATGAGCCAATGGTTGGGGATCACTGCTATACACTGTCCTGTACAACATAAAACTGTCCAAACAGAGACACAAGGGGCAAAAAAGAATTTTTATGGCTCCCAGTCAGTCTGCTTAAAGACACCATAGTTTTCACTGTATGACATCCACTACATGTAATGGACAGAGCTGAGATAAAGATAGGTTCTAGTCTCTTCTATGTCTTACATTTAAATGTGCAGGACAAGTTTTTTTTATTCCCAGTGGGTCCAGGTATTAAGGTCTGACTTTAGAAGTCAATGAAAGAGGATCCTATGTCCCAGCTTGAGGCAGAATGAGCCTTTATTCTTAGGATACATTTGACCTTCAAAAGAAACTTCTCTGAGTCTGTTTGTGAAGATTCTGTGAGTCTGTCTGCACCAAATCCTTTCCTGTATAGAGCTGAGCTATAAAAACACTGGGCACATTAATGTCTGAAGGTCTGCTTGAATGTAACTTGTAATTAGCAATAAGAGATGAACATTCACTATCATCAACTGATACACAGCAGCTAAATCAGTTTTATTTGATTATCTCAGAGATCCACATTCTTTGTAAAATCAAATTGTTCAGTTTCTATAGTTATATCATGCAGCTGAAACCATTAAAATCATTCAGCCTTACTGATCTGCCTAAGGGCCAGGTGCATATTGCTGGTGTCAATCACTCATCTGTCTCATAGTTTTTATCAACACTTCACAATGTATTTTGGGTAGAATAATATCCACAGCTACAGTTAGTTTAATATATATATATATATATATATATATATATATATATATATATATATATATATATATATTAGGGATGCACCGAATCCACTTTTTTGGATTCGGCCAAACCCCCGAATCCTTCACGAAGGATTCGCCCGAATACCGAACATAATCCGAACCCTAATTTGCATATGCAAATTAGGGGTGGGTAGGGGAAAACATTTTTTACTTCCTTGTTTTCTGACAAAAAGTCACGCAATTTCCCTCCCTGCCCCTAATTTGCATATGCAAATTAGGATTCGGATTCAGTTCGGCCTGGCAGAAGGATTTGGCCGAATCCGAATCCTGCTGAAAAAGGCCGAATCCTGGCCGAATCCCGAACCGAATCCTGGATTTGGTGCATCCCTAAAATATATATATATATATATATATATATATATATATATATTTTTTTTTTTTTTTATATGAGAGTGTATATATAGGTCTGAATAGGTATAAGTGTATATATTTATGCTGGAAATCAATTGGAGGGGTTGAACTTGATGGACTTTTGTCTTTTTTCAACCCAAATTAACGATGTAACGATTGTACCAATGGCTTTCTGCAATGTATCTGGCACACAATATAGACTGAGCTTATAGCCTCTTATATTACCTGCAGATTATATTGCTGTTGTAATATGAAACCTTTAAGGTTGCCATATTGAGTTGGCTAGTACATGACTATTGATTCTGACTTGAGACAGATATCTTTTTTTGAAAAAAAAAGCTAGAAAATGTACAGAACTAAAGAGATTGTTCACTTTTAAATTAACTTTTGTAGTAGAATGTAGAAAATTATATTCTGAGACAAATTGTGATTGGTTTTCTTAGCTTTTTATTCAGCAGCTCTCCAGTTTCAATGTCCAGTTCCAATTCAGCAATTTCTAGAAACCATTGATTGATTTGAATAAGAGACTGGAATAGGAATAGGAGAGGGCCTGAACAGGAAGAGGACGAGAATAAAAAGTTCTAATAATAGTAAAGTTGTAGCCTTACAGAGCATTTGTTTTTTTAGATGGGTTCAGTGACCCCTATTTGCAAGCTGGAAAGAGTCAGAAGGAGAAGGCAAATAATTCAAGAATAATAAATAAATCAAACATAAGACCAAATGGAAAATTCTATAACATACTAAAAGGTGATCCACTCCTTTAACAACAACAAGTGAAGTAACTATATATTGATAAATAAAAAGCCACATATTAATACCTCTATAACTATATTCAGTAGCATTCATGGAGTGGTTTCATAAATATTTTGAGTTGAGGATTTGTTGAGATGTAGATGTTCAGATCTTAGCCCAAAAGTTATACAGCTGGCTATTGCTATACCCATTCCCTCAGCTATATTTTATTAAGAACAAGGTGGCAAAAAATACTATAATTGCATTTGAGATTAAAGTTGTTGCAATCATTTGCTAACGTTCTTTGGTAGTATAATTCCCTGCCCCTTTTGTATCCTCAACAATACACAAAATACTTTTGCCGCAGTCGGTGGTATTTATTAATTTCCTCCTTTTTTATTCTCTTTCTGCTCTTTCACTTTCATATTAAAAGCCTCCAGGACAAATGTTGCCACCCATGGAATAAGTCATTTGGGAAAAAAGGTTTCCCAGATGTAAAGATGAGTGCATTGGGGACCTATCTGCTAGTCTTTTTTATCAGCCTCATTATATATAACTTCCACTCTGCATGGACCTATGAAAAGTGCTAAACATGCCCCATAACTACCTACTGTGTCACTGCTTTGCTCTCCCAAGAGAAACAGCTGCTCATGCTATTCACTCATAGAACATGCCCCTTCATGTATTTTTCTCTGAATGTCATAAAACTTCTATCATGATTAGTCATTATGTTGGCCCATCAATTTGAGGGGCATTCAGTTCCCTTACAGAAAGAAACATGAAAGAAACAACTTATAAATATGTCATAATGACCTTTTAAAGGAAGAAGAGTTGAAAGAGAGAGGGGTGGAGTAGAGAAAGGGAAAAGGGATGATATATAAAGAAAGAGAATATGACAGGGGGTCTAAATGAGATCCTAATTACTAACAGGGTAGACATAAAAGTGTAGTAGATCAAGAACAGGCAAGGGGAGATGTGTAAAAACCTAGATGAACATATAAATATATAAAATAATTATAATAATATTAGTAAGTCAGATTGAAGGGGAAGAGAGAGAAGGGCAAAGTATAATGCAATTAAATAAAAGGAGATAAAAAGAGAGGTGAGAACAACAGATAATAAGGATGTGTTTATGTTAGAAGAACAGACATGAGAAACAGCAGCAGCCGATTAGAAGATAGGGAACTTGACAATATGTGGCATATTTATAAAAATCTGCTTTATATTAATTTTTGTCTACATGCTTTGCATAACACATTGTTGAAAATTCCTTAAATATGGGGAGCTATAGTTCTCTTTGAGCTTTGAGTTTATCAGCCAAAAAACACAGGCTGAAGCTATGCAGCACATACCGGACTGCACAATTGCCTTCCCAGGTCAATAAAATGCAAATAGGATTAGAACTAAGGTTGATAATATGTCAGCACTAACTATATGGAAGGAGCATTTAAATGGAGATTGTATTAAAGAACAAGCTGCCAGACAAAGGAAGCAGTAGATATTGTGAAACAATCTATTGTGGATCTTAGGGGAACATGACTGAAAACAAAAACGTTAGATTAATTCACAGCAATCACCTACTGTGTGTGTATATATATATATATATATATATATATATATATATATATATATATATATATATATATACACACATAATGGTGGGAAAGACAGCAATTGTTACGTACAAGCATCGTCATATGTTAAGCGACTATCGTATATGTAATGTAAAAAAATGTAAATAGGTAAATTGTAATTATGACAATGGAAGTTCAATTGGGCAATAATGACCCTAGGACGAGTACCTTACGAGAATCTTATGACCGGGAGATGAATACCCATAGGTTTATTATTAGACCTTTTCTCATATTTTAACATATAGAGAACACATGGCAATGGAGTTTCCCTATAATGAGTGATTCTGCACGTGATACAATGTTGCCACAGAAATAACAGTGTTACTTTGTGTTTTGTTTTTATCTTTTCTTGCTACTATGATACATTTAGGAATTAATCTCTTTAATGTACATATGGGTAAGTTTTAATTTATGGATTATATACTGCAACTTCAGTGTGATGTTTATACGATAGTCGCTTAACATATGACGATGCGTGTACGTAACAATTGCTGTCTTTCCCGCCATTATGTGTATTTAAACAACTTTCACAGTTTGTTCGGTACTTTGAGAAAGGCCCTGGGCGGGCCGAAACGTTAGTCCATAGTTCCTTAATAAATTATTATTTAACTTTTTAAGACCTGTGAGTGCTGAACCCTACATAAACCCTCCTCCCCCCAGCCTAGCTGCTACCCCTGGTAAATGCCCCAAACTCTTTACTTACCCCTTGATGCAGATTCAGGGCACCGGCGTTCACAGGCACCATCTTCTTCTCTTTAGTAATCTTTGGAATGAGAGCTTTGTATCGTCGCATGCACAATTGGAGCAATCTTCCATTTCGCGACAACTGCGCATGCACCAAAAGTCACAGAAATTGGCAAAGTGAAGGAAGAAGACCCAAAGATTACCAAAGTGCCAGAAGATGGCGCCCGTGAACTCCTATGCCCTGAATCTGCACTGAGCGGTAAGTAAAGAGTTAGGGGTAGCAGCTACGCTGGGGGGGAGCAGGGAGGGGGTCTATGTAGGGTTGGGGGAGGGTTTTTTTCATTAAGGGTTGAATTCTCCTTTAAAGGAGAATGAACCCCCCATTGTGATAAGTCCCCATTGGCTCCCCTCCGGTGGCCCCCCTCCATGCCTTACCCCTGAATTCTTTCCTCTCTAGAAATAGTGACTGCAAATGCAGAGTGAGCAGAGCGGAGCTCATGGGTGCCATCTTCTTCTCTTTGGTAACCTTCGTGTCTTCTTTCTTCCCTTTGGCAATTTTCATCTTTTTTGGCACGTGCGCAGTTGTGGCGAACCAAAAGATTGCTCCAACTGCGCAAGTGCCAATACACCTCTCACTTGAAGATGGCGCCCGTGAGCTCTGCTGCGCTCACTCTGCATTTGCGGAGGGGGAAAGAATTCAGTGGTAAGACTGCGCAGGGGGGAGGCAGGGGCCATTGGAGGGGGTTTAGTTCTCCTTTAAGGTATAGAAATCCACATTATGGAAAGATCTCTTATCCAGAAAACCCCAGTTCCAGAGCATTCTGGATAACAGGTCTCATACCTGTATTAGAAATATGTCAACATGTAGCTGCTTATTTGCTGGCATTTGTGCAGTTATAATCAATTATATTGCAAGAAAGACTGTTGAGTGTATGAAGATGTATATATGTGCAACTATGTAAGAGAATCCTAATTCCACATGCCCATATAACACTAAAATAAATGCCTCAGTATCAATGGCAGCGCAGTCCCACGTGCCTCATCAGATCCTGCTGCCGCAGCTCAGTCTGTCTGCTGTTTAGGGATGCAATGCCAGTACAAGTTGAATGGCAGACATACATTTTTGTAGGTAAATAATGAGAAACCCAGACCCCAGAGACTCTCCTTCTCTGTTCAAAACTGCATGACTTGATATATTATATTGTATGCCATAAAGCCAGCTCTTTTGTAAAATGTCCTATGAAATCCATACAATGGCATTGGTCACCTACCTCAAATCCCCCCCCCAGAGTATAAAATCTTTTATATATATATATATATATATATATATATATATATATATATATATATATATATATATACACAATCCAAAAAGTTCCTAACGCACACCGTTAAAGTGAAGGACCTGAGTGCTACCCCTCCATGGCAAATTGCATATTTCGAAAAAATGATGATGCACACCAGGATTTGTCAAAAAAGTTAAAACTCCATTTTTATTAATTTACATTAAAAAAGAGCTGGTCAGCTCTTTTTTAATGTAAATTAATAAAAATGGAGTTTTAACTTTTTTGACAAATCCTGGTGTGCATCATCATTTTTTCGAAATATATATATATATATATATATATATATATATATATATATATATATAGTAGAAACAAGAGATCCTCTGCACTCAACCCATTATCAATATATTCAAGACAGAGACACTTTGTGCATACTGCTACTGAAAAATGCCTTACCCTTTAAACAACACAGGGATTGTTTGTCCATATATTGCAATATATCTAAGCTGGCCAACTACGTCAAAGTCATCCCTTATCTGGCCAGTCCTACTCTCAATTTTTATCTGATTCATTAAGAATTCTACTGTTCAATTATACATTTTACAAAGGGACTAAGTTTTTACCATGTTTAAAAACATTAAGAGGGGGTGCCAGCTTAGATATATTGCAATATATGGACAAACAATCCCTGTGTTGTTTAAAGGGTAAGGCATTTTTCAGTAGCAGTATGCACAAAGTGTCTCTGTCTTGAATATATTGATAATGGGTTGAGTGCAGAGGATCTCTTGTTTCTACTATATGTATATTGTGGTCACTACCTCATTGCACCCCCTCTTAATGTTTTTAAGTTAGTGGTTGAGCACAACTTCCCCTTGCTTGTTATAGTTTATACAGGAGCAGTGACCAGCTCCATGTTGTAGCCCCCACCCTTCCCAGCTATAGTCAGGTGATCCCACTGGTGTCTAATAAAAGGGCATCCAAAGTTTGGAGTTTACTTTGAAAGCAGCAAGTAAGTTGCGGGTAAAACTTAGTCCCTTTGTAAAATGTATAATTGAACAGTAGAATTCTTAATGAATCAGATAAAAATTGAGAGTAGGACTGGCCAGATAAGGGATGACTTTGACGTAGTTGGCCAGCTTAGATATATTGCAATATATGGACAAACAATCCCTGTGTTGTTTAAAGGGTAAGGCATTTTTCAGTAGCAGTATGCACAAAGTGTCTCTGTCTTGAATATATTGATAATGGGTTGAGTGCAGAGGATCTCTTGTTTCTACTATATGTATATTGTGGTCACTACCTCATTGCACCCCCTCTTAATGTTTTTAAGTTAGTGGTTGAGCACAACTTCCCCTTGCTTGTTATAGTTTATACAGGAGCAGTGACCAGCTCCATGTTGTAGCCCCCACCCTTCCCAGCTATAGTCAGGTGATCCCACTGGTGTCTAATAAAAGGGCATCCAAAGTTTGGAGTTTACTTTGAAAGCAGCAAGTAAGTTGCGGGTAAAACTTAGTCCCTTTGTAAAATGTATAATTGAACAGTAGAATTCTTAATGAATCAGATACAAATTGAGAGTAGGACTGGCCAGATAAGGGATGACTTTGACGTAGTTGGCCAGCTTAGATATATTGCAATATATGGACAAACAATCCCTGTGTTGTTTAAAGGGTAAGGCATTTTTCAGTAGCAGTATGCACAAAGTGTCTCTGTCTTGAATATATTGATAATGGGTTGAGTGCAGAGGATCTCTTGTTTCTACTATATGTATATTGTGGTCACTACCTCATTGCACCCCCTCTTAATGTTTTTAAGTTAGTGGTTGAGCACAACTTCCCCTTGCTTGTTATAGTTTATACAGGAGCAGTGACCAGCTCCATGTTGTAGCCCCCACCCTTCCCAGCTATAGTCAGGTGATCCCACTGGTGTCTAATAAAAGGGCATCCAAAGTTTGGAGTTTACTTTGAAAGCAGCAAGTAAGTTGCGGGTAAAACTTAGTCCCTTTGTAAAATGTATAATTGAACAGTAGAATTCTTAATGAATCAGATAAAAATTGAGAGTAGGACTGGCCAGATAAGGGATGACTTTGACGTAGTTGGCCAGCTTAGATATATTGCAATATATGGACAAACAATCCCTGTGTTGTTTAAAGGGTAAGGCATTTTTCAGTAGCAGTATGCACAAAGTGTCTCTGTCTTGAATATATTGATAATGGGTTGAGTGCAGAGGATCTCTTGTTTCTACTATATGTACATTGTGGTCACTACCTCATTGCACCCCCTCTTAATGTTTTTAAGTTAGTGGTTGAGCACAACTTCCCCTTGCTTGTTATAGTTTATACAGGAGCAGTGACCAGCTCCATGTTGTAGCCCCCACCCTTCCCAGCTATAGTCAGGTGATCCCACTGGTGTCTAATAAAAGGGCATCCAAAGTTTGGAGTTTACTTTGAAAGCAGCAAGTAAGTTGCGGGTAAAACTTAGTCCCTTTGTAAAATGTATAATTGAACAGTAGAATTCTTAATGAATCAGATAAAAATTGAGAGTAGGACTGGCCAGATAAGGGATGACTTTGACGTAGTTGGCCAGCTTAGATATATTGCAATATATGGACAAACAATCCCTGTGTTGTTTAAAGGGTAAGGCATTTTTCAGTAGCAGTATGCACAAAGTGTCTCTGTCTTGAATATATTGATAATGGGTTGAGTGCAGAGGATCTCTTGTTTCTACTATATGTATATTGTGGTCACTACCTCATTGCACCCCCTCTTAATGTTTTTAAGTTAGTGGTTGAGCACAACTTCCCCTTGCTTGTTATATATATATATATATATATATATATATATATATATATATATATATATATATATATATATAGGAAAGGCCATACGTGTCTATGTCCAAAGCAGTCAATATGTTGAATATTTTTAAATTATTTCTATTTATTTTTATAGAAACCAAATGATTCATGATTTGGGGTCATTGTGCTGAATTAATACTACAAAAGTTTATCTGGTTAGCATTATGGGTAAGTTCAGACCATCATAGGGAAAGACACCCAGTCAGACTCGTGGATTGATTATCTGTGCTTTCAAAATTAGTTTTTTCACTACTGTATTTGGTGAAGCAGAATGTGCAGGTTGGAAACCCTGTGAGTTTGCACCCTTATGAGAATAAGAATAGAAGGGCAAGTCAAAAAGCATGACCGTCAGATTAATTTCATGATACTAAACTGTAATATTAAGGCAAAAAGATATCAGAGATAGAAGGCCTGATATTTTTCCCATAAAAAGGTGTTATCTCTAGGCCAGATAAATACAAAAAGATAATGTATCATCCTAAATATAACATGGCAAACATTACTCTATTAAAGGTTGCATTGGATTCTGCAGAGAGTAATAAACATAAAACGTTAATTAAAATGCGTAGCACATCTTTCAGGGCCATCATCTCAATTAAAGGTGGGTAATTATGTAAATCAGATTAAACAGAAACCTTGCATGAGATCGCTAACACAGTAGCTAAAATTAATCACAATCTCTAATATTGCCACAGAAGTTACGTGAGCAAAGAGCTATGCTACATTCATTCTGCTGGGGGGGTTTTTTTATATACTGGGTACAGTAAATCTAAAACTGTGCAATAACTGCACATGCCCTTTATAAGCAGAGCTTTCCCAATACAAATCTGCACTGTTAGCCAAAGGGTTGTCTTTTAGAAAGAGGTGTTGTCCAAGCTCCAATTGCAGGGTAACTGGCTTCTTCTAGTGAACATGTGAACAAGTCAACATCATTTCTATTTACCATTATAACAACCACCATTTGTCTCATCTACCATGGGGCAAATTTTCTAAAGAGCGAAGCGCATTTTTTTAGCAAAAATTTGCAGGGACATCGCAAATTTACTTAAAGGCGAAGAAAACAATTCGCTAGTGAAAAATCTCAGCGCCAGAGAAGTTTTGTGCCGTTTCACCTGGCGACGATCGTTAATCCATAAATATATGAAAGTGTCAACTTTTCAATAAGGTAACCTTTTCGCCAATGCCTATTTTACCAGGTCCTACGAATTGATAAGATGAAGCTACTGTACATCTTCAACATCAGTGACATCATATCCTGTATTCCAAAAAAGTCATAAAGAAAGACAAAAGCTACAGTTTTTCTTATATTAATGTGGGATTATGTTTACAAGTTGTAACTGTTAAATATATGTGATACTTTTTTAACCATTTGAAGCTCATGCCACATTTGTTTTAGGGTGGGTTCATGTCTAGGACAATAGAGGATCTCTTTTGTCGTTATTTTGCTTCTTGGACGTGTTTAATAAGAAGTGGCCATTTCAAGCTACGTATTTCACCAACATCACCAACAAATTATACATATGACTTGTATGTACCCGCCATATTTAAATTGGTGTAAGCATAAGTATGTTAAAAAAAGGAAGAAAGTAAAAAAAAAAAGAAGTATATCAAGGGAACATAGAACTTTGCTAGCACTGGGAGACACAACATGAGGATGAAGGGGTGCAACTGAAAGGTGACATGAGGAATTGCTTGATTATAGATAGGTTCATACATGGAATAGATTTCCACGATTTTCGGCCTATACATAGGTAAAGAATTTAATCATGCATTCAATAAATAGTGGCGTCAGGGCCTGAAGGCTCCGGTTGGAGTTGTGGACCAAGGAGGAAACTGTAGGCTCCAAAACACAGTTTGTGGTAATAAGGGGTTAAGAAGAAGAGTAGTTAAATCCAGGCAAAAGGTCGGTTCAGGCAGCAAAAGTTCTTAGAATAATAACACACCCAGGAACACATTAAAGTTGAACCTATAATCGCGCAATGACTGCAGGACTCTAGCATCCTTTTATAGGTGAGGTTTTTTTTGATGCTGGCATCATGACGATGCGTCTGTTCTGAAGCGCTGGCGTCCGTTCTGACGTAATGGAGTCAGTTCTGATGCACTGGCGTAAGACATCCATGTGGTTCCCCCTGGGCGCCGCCATCTTGGAAAGGACACCGGCGAGGAAGGACGCACCGGCGAGCGATCCTTACTATTGGGACTTAAAAAACAAAACTGAACTTTTTAGAAGGACCATAATGTTAATTGGCAACTGTCAAATGTATTTTCCATAATAGTTTTAAGTCAACACCATATATAAACCCTTAAGAGACAGGGGCATGGTCTAGACCAAGGGCACCATTTAAACTCAGATTAAAGGAGAAGAAATCCCCCCTTAAACCCCATACACTACCCCCATGACCCATATGTAATGATCTTAGATCACAGAGTAGAACAACAGAGTTGGGGCCACCATGTCTGGCTTTATCCAGTGTGAGGGCTCCCAGGTGTTAACTGTTTAAGCCACTATGGCCAGAAGCATGCATACTACATACCAGGACCTGATCATTTCAGATACACCGTAACCTGCTCCTGGCCGAAGGAGGACCTTGCGGAGGAAGCACTTCATGCATAGAATTTTATGATGATTACATTTACTTTGTGACCCCCAACAGAGTTGAAGGTCACAATGTGATTTCTGTGAGCACAAAATTCATTCTATGAAACCCAAAAATGATTTAATTGAAATCAAATATTCCATTTGTACAGGTATAGGATTAACCAGAAACCCATTATCCAGAAAGCTCAATAAAGCTTTATTCTCACCAATATTCCAGTTGTACGGTATACCTGTAAATTCTAATCACAACAAACCTTTCATACAGCATATGCTAATACTTTTACAACTGTTATTATAATATGACAAAGCATTTGATTGCATGGCTTGAACGGGACTCAATCAATCTCAATCAAGCGCTGCCTTTGAACAGAATAATATATTCCAATCTCGATATACCATATCTGGGCTGTTTGATCAAACGACTCTATTAAGCCAATGGGGGAATGTATAATAATACAGAGATGCCTCTGTGTGTAATTTTTTTAAATTATTCATCACATGCCGTGATATTTTCCTTAGATGAAAAATTCATAAATTCAATTTTTCTTTACGTTGGTCGTTAACACAAACTGTATATTGCATCGAACCCCCCCATCTGGGAGTGGAATTCTAAACACGAAGTCAGTCATGACTAAAAACTCAGCTAGAAAAGATTAAATTGAATAGACCTGTGGAAATAGAGTTTATCTTACCCTAAATAGAGTGTATTGTGACGTATGTCAGGAGAACATTTCCCTCTTTCATTAACCAACATATGTTTAATTGCTCTGACATTCTAGCAGGCACCCACAAAATCTGCTCAGATCTCTTCACTGTAAAATGACATGTTTTATTAATCCACATATTAATAACTACAGCTCCGAGTCATTCTCTTGAGCAGCAGAAGACCAGAAAAGCAGGACAAAATATTTTTAGAAGAGGCAAATTTAATCCCTTCACGGGCTTTAATGTATCCTGTCCTTGGCACGTGGAGACACCAGACTAGCAGTGGTTGCAGTGCAAAAAAAATATTATTTATGTCAAATTCCTGGCAGGGTTATACAAAGAGAATTGATCCCAGAAAACACTGAGGCTGAGGCAATAGGTTTAGAGTAATGGAAAAGGTGGTCATGGACAAGACAGAAACTCAAGATGCCAGAAAAAGGCAACCATAGATGAGCGATGTAAAACCTGTGACCCACTATGGCCGAATTTATAGCAATCATAATGTCTTCCACTCTTGATGGGATACCGGGAGTTGCAGTTTTGTTGCAGCTAAAAGGAACACAGTTTTGAATAAGTTGACTAATATCTTACTATTTAACATTTTATTTTGGCTAAGGAAGGGGGGTTGGTCTCTCTGGTGGAATAAAAAGCCAGTCCTGTCCTGTGGCCTAGAACTTCCTGATGGGAATGTTGGAGGGTGTGCAGTAAACTCATTGGGGGTCATTTATAAAGTTTGCGCAAATGATTGTATTGCGCATGTTTTTTCGTGAGCGCAAATATAGTGCACTGCTCTGCCTGTCTTTCCGGTTTTTGCGAATTCGCATTGTGAATACATTTTTGCAAATGGCGTGCAAATGACACAGGAGTTTGCGCGAGCGCCCCCAATGTGCGAGGTTGTTGTGCACGAAAATAGCATTGACAGCAACTTAAATTCGCAGTTTGTGAAACTGTTTTGCGAATATTTTATCCGCCACCAAAGTTGTGGCGTAATTGAGTCGCAGAGTGCGCTCATAAATATTCGCAATTTGCGAATTGTGACATATTTAAAAAGCTCCTATAGACATTCGCATTGTGAAAAAAAAGTTCGCAATTCTGTTTGCACCCTCTTATTCAGCTTTATAAATTTATCCATGCGCAGGGCAAATATATTCACTTTGCAAACCAATCTGCCCTGCGCAAACTTTATAAATGACCCCCATTGTCTTCTATGCATAAAATGATGTTCTGCTGCATAAATGAAATGGTCCCAGACCTTATTTTATGATGGATAATGAGAGAGCGTGGAAAAAGGATCACTCCTTGGTGCTCACTGGAATAGACCCAAGCGAGCACAGTTTTCTGCTGATAGGAGCACCGGCCTGGGGTTTCAGGTAAGTAAATACATTGACTTGGGGTGCCTAACATTATGCACCCCCAAGTGGTAAACAACTTTTCTTCTCCTTTAAAATATTTTTACTCCTGCTTCATATGCCACACTCTCTCATTATCCATCATAAGCAACTAAACAGCCTCAAAAGATGTACTAAAATTCAAAATGCTGCATGAATGCTTAAGTACATTGCATTACCAGAGTTTCTCTTTCATTTGCTACAGAATAGAGCCAACTAGACTACAGTAGACTGCTACACTGTGAAGCATGGAGCTCCACTACATTTCATAGGATACAAATATATATCAATATATAAAAAATATGCAAATATACATCCAAAGTATCCCTTGTTCCTTACAGTTTTTAAGATAGAGTTCTGAAGAATTACTTCAAAATATAATTCATGAGTTCAAGGTTTATACAGGTAATGGGACCTGGGGTTTCCTGTATAACGTATTTTTCTGTCATTTGGATCTTCATAGCTTAAGTCTACTAGAAAATCATGTAAATAAGCTCAGCAGGCTGGTTTTGCCTCCAATAATGATTAATTATATCGTAGTTGGGATCAAGTACAAGCTACTGTTTTGTTATTACAGAGAAAAGGTAAATCATTTTAAGAATTATTATTATTTGGATAAAATGGAGTCTATGGGAGATGGCCTTTCCGTAATTCGGAGCTTTCTGGATAATGGGTTTCTGGCTAACATATTCCACACCTTTAATATTGATAATTAGTAGTATCTGGAGATTCCCCTGGTTTAACACAAATCATCCAGCATCAATTTGATGTAAATGAATTAAAATGTTTGGGAAAACATTAACAAGTCACTAATACAGATGGAGCCACTAATACAGAAGGATATATTTTTCTGACGGCATTCCTAAGGGTTATAATATTAAGATATCTCAACATAGGCTGAACTCTTTTATGAGATGCATCCCAAACGATTCTTGACTGCTCCTGTCCTATCATCAAAGTCCTTAGGTATTTTTCAGGTTGAAGATGGCCAATGAAAATTTTCATTGGATGGTTTAGTGTTATGGTTTGCACGTCTCATGCCCAGAGTTTTATTCCAAAATGCTTCAGAGTGGATTCATTTTTAGTTATTAGGGATTCCTAAATATGTAATTTACCTAGATACAATACTGGATGCCATGTCAATAAAATAGCCCTTGTGAAAACATATTTATTCTGCCTGAGAGTAATTCAAGATGCTATGAAGAAGACCCCGAAGTGACACACTTTAATCAGGATGGGATTAACCACAGTTCTTATTTTAGCTGTGACCTACTTGGCAATATATACAGTATACATATTGCCAAGTATACAAATTATTTTAACAACATTTTTCTTATGTGTTTTTATGCAGTTTGTAGAATAGATGTAAAAGGTCTGCAACAAAATAAATCCATTTAGTATTCTGCGATTATGTTGTTTAACAGATTAACATGCAGCTTTCACTCTACTTTCTAATGGCAACACAGTAAATACTTCTAAATGTGTAAATCTGACCTTGCAATCCAGAGGATTAACTTTACTGACACTTTAGAACCAGCATGTCAAATTTTTTACTGCTTTCATCCCAATCAATTTATACCATAACTGCCTCTAGTTTGGGAATCCCGTCTCCCCAAATGTCTGTCTCTCTTTGCACCAAAGTTTATGCAGTTCATTAGATCCTGTATCTTTATCAGAAGCCATACTAGCTCCATCATCATGATCTTGAAGAATACATTGGAATGTTCTGAAAGCTTGTTAGGGTCATTTTTCTATTCAGTAGTGTTACCCTGTAAAATGCAAATATGTGACCATTTCCGACCTATACTGGCCTGTGTGTTCTCTTGAACTGAAATGGGCCCTGCTGCATCTCTTTAAAAGTACAGCACATACTGCCTTATACCTGGAGCACCTATTGTAGTATAGATCACCTTCATAGTCAAGTTATGGGGTATATTTATCAAACATGGAAGTTAGAGGTCGCCACAGTCCGCTAGAATGAAATTCTGCCACTCTCCATTCATTTATATGGGATTTTGAAAGGCGTATTTATCAAAGGATGAACTTTCACTTTCACCCATTGATAAATACACTTTAAAAAATCCCATAGAAATGAATGGAGAGTGGTGGGATTTCACTCTAGAGGACAGTGGCGATCTCTCACTTCACTCCTTGATAAATATACCCCATGGACTATAAGGGGCAGATTTACTAACCGGCAAATATTCGCCAGCGTCTAATTCCCACCCAGCGCAACATTTCACCAGACGAAGAATCGCTCAGACTACGCTAATTCACTAAAATGGCGAGTTTCGCCGTGGGCGCCATACGCTAGCGTTACTTTGGCAAAGAGAGCATTTTATAGTGAAGATGCGCTAACATTCATTTCTGCCTAGTGAAACTTCACTAGGGATCTTGCGCTCAGGTCAATTTGCATAGGATGGGAAATTTAAAGTTGTATGGTCTTTATGTTAAATGTTGGTGCATAAACTTACAAATTACACATAAAAAAATAAAACGTATCCAGGGAACCTTAATAAAGACAATAGAGTTATTCTAATGCCCATTGTAAAATGTTCCATATGTTTGCAAATGTATGGGGAAAACCGGTTACCCAAAAAAAGTTGAAGGTAAAGTTAGGACTTTTGCAGGCAATCAGGCTAAAGGAAAATACGCCAGCGTTTTTTGGACTTCGCCTGGTCTGAGGTGGCGAAGGCAACTCTGGTAAAAGAGGTAACGTTTAGTAAAATCCGCACTTTAGTGAATTTGAGGAGTAATGACCATTCGCTAGAGCGAATTGTTGTCTGACGATAGAGTGCGAATGACCATTAGCACCTGTCTCTTTTGCTATCGAATGGGCATCTGGATAAGGAGTCTTTCCTTAATGTAGATCTCAATACCTACTAAAAAAATCATTAAAAAAATGAATTTAAACCCAATAGGATTGTTTTGGTTCCAATAAGGATTAATTATATCCTAGTTGGGATCAAGTAGAACTGTTTGATTATTACTGAGAAATATGAAATAATTTTTTAAAGTTTGCATTATATAATTAAAATGGAGTCTATGGGAGATGGCCATCCCATAATTCAGAGCTTTTTGGATAACTGTTTCCAGATAACAGATCCTATACCTGTAGTTTATGATTTAAGTATCTCAGAAAAAGTACATATTATTTATTGCTAGATTTTTATAGAAAAATAAACATGACTCTCATACCCAGGAAAAAACACATTCTGTGCTGTGAGCTGGATGATCATGTAAAAACCCAGTAGGATTGGTTTGACTCCAGTAAGGATTAACCATATCCCCGTTATGATCAAGTACAAGGTATTGTTTTATTATTGCAGAGAAAAAGGAAATCATTTTTTAAAGTTTGACTTAATTGTTTAAAATGGAGTCTATGGGAGACGGCCATCCTGTACTACGGATTTTCTGGATGACGGGTTTCCTGATAACAGATCCTATACCTGTAGTTTATGATTTAAGTATCTCACATTAATTATTCACATGCAAAAAGTTTTCTGTCCTCAGTGCTGCACTACGTGGTTATATCATGGCCTGAATTCAATCAATTCCTCGTCATAGCGATATTAAGTCTTTTTGCTCAGGGAAGATCAGGAAATTGCTTTTGATGAACGCATACTTTTAGATTGAATTCAAGCAACTGAAAAATATACTGGTTAATTAAAAAGCCCTTAACCAGAGCCGACACGCATAGTTTTGTAGGGACAAGTCGGGCGTCTGCCTTCTTGCAAAGCATTATAGAATGTAATCCTGCAATACAGAGGTGAGATTAAACATCCAATTTTGTTAAATGCATTGGGTATTAAAATATCTATTCATCACTTTGTTCATGCAGACACAGAGAGATGAAGTGCTTCAGAAATCCTCTCTTAAATAGTCATACGACATTTCGGGGCAGATTTATCAAGGGTCGAATATCGAGGGTTAATTAACCCTCGATATTCGACTAGGAATTTAAATCCTTCGACTTCGAATATCGAAGTCGAAGGATTTAGCGCAGAAAATTCGATCGAACGATCGAAGGATTATTCCTTCGATCGAACGATTAAATCCTTCGAATCGAACGATTCGAAGGATTTTAATCCAACGATCGAAGGAATATCCTTCGATCAAAAAAACTTAGGCAAGCCTATGGGGACCTTCCCCATAGGCTAACATTGACTTCGGTAGCTTTTATCTGCCGAACTAGGGGGTCGAAGTTTTTTTTAAAGAGACAGTACTTCGACTATCGAATGGTTGAATAGTCGAACGATTTTTTGTTCAAATCCTTCGATTCGAAGTCGTAGTCGTAGTCGAAGGTCGAAGTAGCCCATTCGATGGTCGAAGTAGCCCAAAAAACACTTCGAAATTCGAAGTTTTTTTACTTCGAATCCTTCACTCGAATTTAGTGAATCGGCCCCTTCATGACAGATTTGGGAAAAGACCACACAAGTAACGCCAAATAGGGAGTTCCTATACATTTAAATATTACTGATGATTATTCTCCTCTTTTAAATGTTTGCTTTATATAAAGATCCCATTTTAGCAGAGGAGAAATCAACCGTCCCAAGTTGGGTTCATGAAGGTGTTTGATCACGTCCCTGATCCCACCCACTTATGGCCCAGCCACTACCTGGTAACAACCCAATGATAACTGGAAAACTCAAGAAAAACTATAAGAAAAATAGACTCTAAAAGACAAAATATTGGAGGCTTCTCAGCATCAGAAAACCCAGAAGACTTTGCTACTACCATGGGTGACCATGATAGTGGGGGCCACAAAGCCAGGGAGTTGAAATGTCTGCAGGGCCAACTTTTCACAGCTGATAACCTGTTTAGAATACAATGCTTTTAGTACTGAAATGAAAACTAAAGCTTAACTAAAGAAGTAGCTAAAAATACTGTACTTGTTTTGAATGTCTGTACCAGCCCAAGGCAACCACAGCCATTTAGCAGTAAAGATCTGTGTCTCCAAAGATGCCCCAGTAGCTCCCCATCTTCTTTTCTGCTGATTCACTGCACATGCTCTGTGCTGCTGTCACTTACTGAGCTTAGGGACCCATTCACATTATACAGTACACATAGAATCGAAATGTCACAATATAAGGCTGATTAGTAATTAACACAGATAATTACTACACGGCAGCACAGAAACCAGTGCATCCGAATTTAATAATCAGCCCTGTAGCATCAGCTTATATTACAGGCAAACGTCCTTTTCTGCTTGATAATTTGCAACAACCCCTAAGCTTAGCTTCTCAACAGCTGCTCAGAGCCCACTGAGCATATGAGTGTCACACACACTTTCCAAGATTGTGACCCCCTGTGACAAGTTTGAAGTCCTGGATCCTTGCTGCTATTGACAAGCTGAAACTTTAGGCTGGTGCAATAAATTCAGTATATAAAATATGGCATTTTTAACCATATTTATTTTTAGGATTTAGTTCTCCTTTAAAGAGCATCTAATCATTTGTATAAGCAGTTTGATGGTCTCCCACAGTTGCTCTCTTGGCAGTTGCAGGGTTAAATAAAAGCATTGGCATCGAGGTGCTCAATGAGGTGCTGCTCAAGGCCGTCTCTATGGCTTTCCCTATCTCTGTTTATGAATAAAGAAGAAAAACTCCTGATGTTTTTGCAAAATATGCAAAAAAGGAGGGTGAGTCGGAACATTCTACCGCTTCCTCCCGTGTCATCACATCCCTCTCTTACTTCAACCCTAGCCTGGCTTTCCTGCTTCTCACCCAATCACAACTGCATCTGATTTTGCCAATCTCTGGTCATTGCAGCCCCTGTGCCTATAGCTCCAGGGTTTTACTAGAACTTTTCTCCAGGCAAATGCTGGGGCACGGGCCTGCAGATAGCAAGGAAAATGTGGACATGGCTATACACAAGAACATTCAGACATTCAGACCTGTGCATGGATGGTTCAACAAAAAAAATAGTGGCAGTTGTCCAATAGCAAAGATAAATAAATGCAACAGAATAATAACAGCACCCGGATAAGCATATTTACATTTCTCACTGGTTTTCAGAGGAGGACTGGGATAGGCAGCCATGACTTTGCCTTTGCTAATTCTCATCTACTTGGCACTTCTGAATCAAGATAATAATAGGAGGATAAGTGCGGAAGAAAGTGGAAAACACAATTGCTGCCAAACCTCAAACGACTACACAATAGTCACTAACAAAAGATTAGCGTCACACCAAGAACCCATGAACTATGTTTAAACCAAGCAGTTTATTAAAAATCCATAACATTCATTCATGAAAATAGATAACTGAAAACCGGTGACACCGATGACTTGATATTAGAGATCCGAATGAGGAATGACATTAATGATTTGATATAGAGATCCAAGTGACTATTGAAAAACATTTCATAATATGCATAAAGCTCATCAAAATATATCAGGCACCTAAAATAAGAACACAAATAATGTCTCAGAAAGGAATGAAGGTAAAATTGACTGGATATATATATTGATATTCTGTACGGTTAAAATGGAATGTGGTTGTTAGTATTGAATGGCATTCAGGAGGGAGTCATCAATTATATTCCCCTTAGACATAATAGACGACACCCTGCTGAATATGCTCCAATTACTTGTTTATTGTTTGTGAGCATTCCTTTCTATTGTCGGAGACTGACTGGGACTTGTTTAGATGTCCCTGTGTAACATTTGCCTATTTAAGCGTTCGGCTTAGGATTCCAAGCAACATTGTCTCACTGAATATGTGTCAACATGCACATTCAAACACACATTTGCACACACAAACACACATTTACACATACAAACACACATTTGCACACACAAACACACATTTGCACACACAAACACACATTTGCACACACAAACACACATTTGCACACACAAACACACATTTGCACACACAAACACACATTTACACATACAAACACACATTTACACATACAACACACACAAACACACATTTACACACACAAACACACATTTGCACACACAAACACACATTTGCACACACAAACACACATTTGCACACACAAACACACATTTACACATACAAACACACATTTACACATACAACACACACAAACACACATTTACACACACAAACACACATTTGCACACACAAACACACATTTGCACACACAAACACACATTTGCACACACAAACACACATTTGCACACACAAACACACATTTACACATACAAACACACATTTACACATACAACACACACAAACACACATTTGCACTCACAAGACATTTGCACACACAAAAACAAGTTTGCACACACAAACACACGTTTGCACAAACATTTACACCTTACTGAAGCAGATACACAATGTTGCAATTGTGAAATGTTTAAAGACCACAGTAGGAGGGTCCTGCTTGCAAGAGCTTACATTCTGTCATGATTTTTATGGTATAGCTTTTACTACTAAATCTCACTGTGTACATTGCAAGTCATTATTTCTACAATTTAAAATGTTATTCTTGAATCCATAAATGTATTTTTTTAGTTGATTTTATTTATAAAAACTTGCTGCTCCTAGTTCTTATATACATATATATTTGCATAAGGTGCTTATATAGTATGGGAGCAATGTATGCTATAGCTAATACAAGTATTCCCAGAGTATGAAGAACTTAGGCCACACATTCACACCCACGCTTGAATGTCCTCAGTCACACCAATCTGATACGTTAGATAAAGAGAACATTGGTGAGTAGGTAGCCATCTCAGGTCTTGACCCTGTGCTTTTAGAAAGAGCCAGTACTTCATGATGGAACTGCTTTCAGATAAACTATTGTTTCTCCACTTACATGAAACAGAAGGAGTTGCGCTGGGACTTGGGTTTTTACTATTGAGTTATATTCTCATAAAAACTGGGTAAATGGATAGCCTGTGAAATATAAAAAATGTATCTAATATAGTTAGTTATTAACTATAATAATTAGTTATATAAATGTAATGTATTAAGGCTGGAGTGATTTGATGTATAACATGTCAGTCAGAACACTACTTCCTGCTTTTCAGCTCTCTTGGTTTACACTGACTGGTTACCCTGGCTACCAGGCAGTAACCAATCAGAAAATTGTTAATTGTTGTCAGCTGCTGCAATCTATAAAGGCCTGTCAAGAAAGGGCCACAAATTCTGGAATATAGCCCTCAACTCTAAAGGGCACCCAAGTCAAAAGTCCAAAAATATATTCCAAATCATTCTCTCAAAGTTAAAAAATTACTCTTTATTCAGCATAAATATTAAAAAGTATTTCCACCTTAGGCAGAGCATCAATTGCTCTGTATGCCTACTTTTTAATATTTATGCTGAATAAAGAGTAACCAATCAGAGACTTGAGGGGGGGGGCACATGGGTCATATCTGTTGCTTATGAATATGAGCTGAATGCTGAGGATCAATTGCAAAATCACTTTACAGTTATGTCCCATGTGACCCCATTCAAGTCTCTGACTAACTCAGAGTTATAGAGCTGAAAAGCAGGAAGTTGGATTCTGGCTGTTTTATTAGACATCTGTTCACTCCAGCCTTTATACATTACATTTTTGGCTAACTAACTATATTAGAAACATTTTTTATTTTGCACTACCTATCTATTTACCCAGTTTTTATTTTCACACTGAACTGTTCCTTTAAGAGCAATACAGGTGTTATGGAACTGTTTTCTAGTTGCTGTCCCATTGTACTGCTGATGGGCTGCTGTGGGGGGGGGGTGATACCACTCAAACGTGCAGTGCAGAGTAAAGAGTGACTGAAGTTTATCAGAGCAAAAGCCACATGGTTGACGGCACCTGGGAAACTAAGATCATGTCTAGCCCCATGTCCGATTTCAAAATTACATATAAAAAAGTCTGTTTGCTCTTTTCAATGCAGGATTCTGTTATTAACTGAAGCATTTTTCTGCATCTGATGCATGTTTTTCTATGACAGAATCCCTTTAAAAGAAATCAGTTAGATATAAGTTGGGGGTGAGTAAAGGGTACTGGTCCTTTCAACCTACAGATAATCTTCATTAACCCCCTTTCAGCACATAGTCTCTCTAGTATTTTGAAAGACAGGTGACTCTAATACATTATCTAGGAGGGGAGCCCAGACAAGCAATGTTATCATAGCTAGGTGCCCATCAAAAATACAACTTTGACACAAAGCCTGAATGAAGAGACATGTTGCTAAGAAGGGCATTGCAAAGAATAACTTGATTATGTTTTGAAACAATAAAAATGTATCATTATCATTTATTTTGTTTACAAATTTACATAAAAAGAACCTTATTTTTATCATCAAGATAATTTACCTTTAAAGGAAAACTATACCTCCAGAATGAATACTTAATCAACAGATTATATATATCATATATATATTATATATGTTTATATCATATTAAGTAGCGTATTAAAGAAATAGGCTATCAGTAAATATTGCCCGTTTACATCTTTTTCCTTAAAGTGACACAAAAAAAACTACTTTTTAAAATATGAATGTACATTAAAAGTCAAAATAACCAGTCAGGTTAGAAAATTTTCATTAGTCACAGTGTAATTTATCCATTGTCCAATTTGTAGGACCAAGCAAACGGCTACCCACAGATTTCCTAGCTTTAACTAGATGATAACGCTTGAAATGGTTGTTTTTGTTGATGGACAAATCATGCATTTAAACGATAGTTTCAGGTCCTATGATAACGAAAAGATCTTTAAAAATCTTAACACCTCTAGCCACCTTTAGAGAATAGAATTCTACAAACCATGTTTTTGTTTGTTTTTTTTTGGTTTTTTTTACAAAAAATAACCGCCGGCAGCTGAAATTGAAAGAGTTTGTTTTGCTCAGGTTGTTACCACGAGAAGGAATAATCTCAAAATGTACTCTTCTGAAGTACTTTTGAATTGCAAATGAAACCACATTAAGGAAAGGAACAAATACAAGGAGCTGTGAATATATTTTTTAAACACTTTGTGCATTTATATGTCAGTATTCTGCATGTTTGGGAGGAGGGTTTTTTGTTAAAGTACCATATTTGAATAGTTGCTGGATTTTTACAGTTCCAAAACACAATGGCAAAAATGATCTTATGTTAAACTGCAAAACAAGCATGAAACCCAATGCATTATCTCACAGACTACTAACCAATATATGGAGCCACCACCCCAATGTAGGAACTTATATGTGGGCCCTGAACTACTATTACATGGTGTGACAATGCATACCCTTTAAGTTGCTCCTGATCATTCTATCATTATTATGCAAAGCTTCAAGGGGAACTATCATGTAAAATAAAAAAAAATCCCAAGGAAATAATAAACTTTCTAAATATAATCACTTTAATAATAAAATCACTGTTGCACCTTTTAGAAATATTAATGTTACTGTTCCCTATCACCATCTGTCTCTCCACATGCAGCTTTGTGTCAGAGTCAAATATTTTGAAAGACAGTTAGAGCTATGTCTTGGCAAATGAAGCACTCGCCAATATATCTGACCTAACTGCCTATCAAAATCGAATTTTTGAAGACTCGTGCATGAAGATGGACAGGTGCAGAGGGGGAGATCCAAGAGGGGCTGCTGTACGATGCCATAGACAGTCACTTTTTAGTGGGCTGGTGGGGGCTGTTAAAGCTCTTGTGTACCTAAAATGCCAGGGCCTATTTTGAATCACAGTGCCGGCATGGAGGTATTGAAGAGTAAATTAAGTATTTCAGAAACAATATAGAATTGAATTGATTTTCAATGTGATGTTATTGTTTCAGTTGTTTGGTAAACTCTCCAATTTTAAAATAAACTTTAATAAATCAGAGGCCATGAATATTAACCTTCCAGTCGGAACGCAAACATCATTAGCTGGGAATTTAAGTGGACTACCAAAGCCATTAAGTATTTAGGAGTTAAAATTCCATCTAATCTGCACCTGCTTTATCAGGAAAATTTTATTCCATTGCTGAACACCTTAAAACTTAAAACAGAGAACTGGAAGAAACTGGGTCTCTCCTGGTTCAGTCGTATTCAGGCTGTGAAAATAATGCTAATGCCCAAAGTCCTATACCCACTTCAGGTACTACCAATCCACATACCGAGAGCCTTTTTTTCATCGATTAAGTCCATGTTCTCTCAGTTTATTTGGAAAGGCAAAACCCCTAGAATTAAATATAACAACCTGATACGTCCAAAAGACAAGGGAGGTCTGGCCATTCCCGACGCATTTATGTACTATAAAGCATTTCACTTAACACGAGTCTTAGACTGGTTTCATCCCAAAAAGGAGAAAGCTTGGTTATGCATTGAAAAAGCTAATGTTAAAATCCCTCTGGAGAACCTTCTCTGGGTTCAGAGACGCACTGCCTTGACTTATATTCAAAATCATATCACCATTAACCCTACTTTAGATGTCTGGTTCCATGCTAGGGATAAGCTTGGACTCTCACCCAAACCCTATATACTACAACCTTTGAATTTAAACCCAGATTTTCCTCCAAGTCTAGATCCTGGTTGCTTTGCACCTTGGAGTTCATCTAATTGTAACCCTACCAGACTGAGAGAGTTCTATAAGAAAGGAGTTAGACTATCACTATCTAAGATACAAAAGAAGTGGGGTACTCATCCAAGGGATTTATGGTGTTTTAACCAGCTATCACACTACCTTAAGTCCATAACCCAAACAGGGTGGGGACGAAACCCCACTTCTTGGGAAGTCATTATGGACGGCATTCAACCTCTTGTAAGGCCGCTCTCTTATATATACAAATTATTAATAACTGCTCAAGAACTCCCCCCAGCCCCTTGTATAGAAACCTGGAAAATTGAACTAGGAGCACAACTTGCAGACGATGACTGGAGGAAAATCTTTGGAGCGCTACATAAAAGCTTGATATCATCTAGAACTAGAGAAACCATGTTTAAATTAACCACAAGGTGGTATTATACCCCAGTCCGACTGCACCAAATGTACTCTAACTGTAGCGACTTATGTTGGAGGTGCAATCTAGAAAGGGGAACCTATATACATATATGGATTGCATGTTCTAAACTTAAGGTATATTGGGAAAGAATTTGTAAAGTTGTTAGATCACTGACTAGGATTGATATACACCAGTTAGACCCTGTACCTTTATTGCTCCACTTCGATACATCCTCTAGGCAGATGATCACAGATAGACTTTTTCTTCACTTACTTCAAGCAGCGAAAGCTTTAATCCCATGTAACTGGAAATCCCTTAATCCTCCCACATTCAAGGAATGGTTAATAAAGGTGGAAGACACCCGCAAATTAGAGGAAATAGCATCTATCATGAGTAATGACAGTGATCGATACTGGGATGTTTCGAGGTCTTGGTTGAGATATATCCGCTCTGATACAGTTTAAAGGTCCATAGGTCACTCGAACCCTCCACAACATTATTTCTATAGGCAATTGATGCTTTATGGTCTTGTTCACATTACCATTGTACCCTATTTCCAGGAATGTTTATTTTCCGATGCAAGCTGTGATTTAAAAGATGTTTAAGATTTTATGATTTATTTCTGTATGTACATCGCTTCCTTCACCATGGTTTTATATAACTTTATATAACTTTATATAACTTTGAGATGACATGAATATTGTATATGTATACTTCCTCTTATCATCCTACTCTTCCCCCTCCTCATACCCTCTTCCCCCCTTTTTATTTCTGTAACCTTGCCCTTCCCCCTCTTTGTTTTAAAATTTAAAAATAAAGAATATTTAAAAAAAAAAAAGAATTGAATTGATTTTATTTAGAAAGTTCCATAATTACATTGGATAAAGCTAATATTATATTTTCTTTTATGTGATAGTTGGCTTTAAAGCAGTGTATAAAAATGATTTACTATCAGTGGCAAATCAGCTAAGCCAAGGGCTTTTTTTTTTTTTTAAAGATTATGGCTAGTGATGGGCAAATTTGTCCCGTTACGCTTTGCCATGAATTTTGCGAATTTCCATCGAAATTAGTGAAACTGGCAAAAAAATTGCGAAATGTCGATTTGGACGCCGGCGACAATTTGCCAGCGTCAAAATGGGCGCCTGCATCAAAGTTGATGGGTGTCCATTTATCGTCGCGTTGAAATCATGACGCTGGTGAATTTTCACAGCAAATTTATTCGCCGGTGACGAAACGGGCAAATTCGCCCATCACTAATTATGCCCATAAAAAGAGAGAAAGCACATTGTTATCAGCTGCACCAGTGCAACCCTCTCCCAATCTAGGTGCCAGTAACTCTAGTTCTAAATATGCACTACTGAGATGCATTGATATCTGCTTGAGTTGATGGTTTGTGTACTCATGGGGATACATATTAAAAGGGAAATATCAGCATTTTGGCAGTAAATTACACTCTATACTTTTGTAGAACAATGGGCATAACCAGGTTTCAATAGGTCATGGTGTGGCCAAAAATGACTCATATTCAGGAGAACTATAATGTATATAATTTTAACTATGGTTGATTTCACTACTCTTTCCATAGTAAAAGGAGAAAATAAATTGAATACAATTTTAACTATGTTATTTATTATAACTTATTTTTAAAAGAAAAACCTTTTTAATATTTTTAAACTCTCACCCCTCTGTTGTCTGAGTAGCTCTGAACTTCTCTCACACAATGATGTTGGGTATGCATCCCCATTAATTACCCCAGCCATAAGCAGGCAGTAATAACTGGGGCTGGCCTGCTCCCTTTGCACTCACTAGTCTATGACTAGAGATGCTCTGAGCTAAAGACACTTTAAGGAAGAACTATAATCCTTATATTTTACACAAGGGGGCACATTATGTTTATGGCTTTTTCTATACAATCATCAAGTAGGCTGGCTACTTTTATAGCATGTGTAGACAATCACCATCAGACCCTGTAGATTCTGACATATTGCAGAGGGGCTGCTGTAAGATGCTATAGAGTAGACAGTCACTATTTATTAGGTATGCTGGGGACTGGTTGGGCCCCTGGCTACTTGAAAAGACAGGGAATATTTTGGATCTCAGGCTGGACCTGATCTCCATCCATTTATTCCAACACCGTATAATAAAGTTGCATAGTCCATACATTCCAACTCATCCTCTAGTCACCTGAACAGATCGTTGGCTTCTTTCGAGACTGGCACTAAATCTCTATTATTACGAAAACTAGAGATCACAATGTAAACAGCTACATAGATAGCTGTGAGGTGTATGCCCGTATAGTCTGGAGACCCTTACAGTGCCTCCAGTTGTACTATTGAACAATAAGTGGCAAACTGCCGGGTCAACATGAGCATTTAAAGTCATTGCTACATGTTGGAACCTAACAGGTTTCATTTTAGTTATATATATTGCTGTCATTGTCAGTTCCTATAGACATGTCTTTATTCTCTGAAGCTACAAACACATGGAAAGTTCAGTATACATATTTATTCACTTCATGTTCTCATTGCTCCACCAACTCTGCCCTCTGTGGCTTTCATTCCATGTATTTGTGTAAATGTCCCCTGGGAATTCTCAACACACAGCAAGTTCCCTATCTCCTTCCTCCCAGAATTTCTGTGTAATGTTCTCTTGGCTTTCCTGCTGCTCCCAGTCTATGCATTTCCTTGTGTGCTCTCCTACCTGTGATTACATTACATACATGCCTCAGGCTAGGCCCTTTCTCTGTAAATAGCATCTAAGTGTAAAGAAATAAAAGTATTAAAATGATCTCATGCACCATTAAACATTTAAAAGTATGGTCATAATTTAAGGCTGAAATTTACTTCAATAAATGTTGTGGGTACCCTATAAACCAGGGATCCCCAAACTTGGTTTCCATGTGAGTCATATTCAAGTGTAAAAAGAGATGGGGAGCAACACAAGCATGGAAAAAGATGTTGGGGTGCCAAATAATGGCTGTGATTGGCTATTTGGTAGCTGTGTATGGACTGGCAGACTACAGGAGGCTCTGTTTGATCGTAAACCTGGTTTTGATGCAACCAAAGTTTACCTCCAAGCCTGGAATTCAAAAATAAGCACCTGCTTAGAGGCCACTAGGAGCAACATCCTAGGGGTTGGTGAGCAACATGTTGTTTGTTAGCCAGTAGTTCTGGATCACTGTATAAACCAAACATATTGCCTGAAGGAGGCAGCCATCTTGGGTTATGTCTGTAAAATGGTAACTTCTGCACAGAATTAATGTTCTAGCTTTTATTATTTAAGAATTTACAGGATCTACGTTTTGCTGGATCAGACAGCATTTTCCCAAATATATTCAAAGTGGAAGTGGAAGAAAGAGAATAAATAAGGCAAACAGGATAGAACATGCAGACATAGAATCAGGCAAGGCTCTAACAGGTCAGAGAATGAGCCAATGATCAATGGAAACTATGAGAAGCAGAAGGACAAGAGTTACATAGACTCGGTCTATGTAACAGCATTCCTTTCTCCTATACCTGTGAATTTGGACCAATTTTAGAGTAGAAAATGACCCTTCCCCCTTGACAAGGAAGCATACCATTTACAGTATAAAAAGCAAACATTTTACAGTATATTCTTTGGGATGTGCAAATATTTTCAGTATCTTGAGTTCAGGTTAGCTAAAAGGGTCTAAGGAAATGCTGACAAATATACAGGTGCTATAAACTGATCCATCATAGTTTCTACAAATATGCACTGTTGGTGAACTAGAAAACCCTGCTCGTGGCATGGGTACAGTAAATAATTAAATAGAAGCGAAGTCGACCACAGAACAGTGCCAGTTATATGGAACATCCAGACTACACTGTGACTTTCTATATGCTATAGCTCAGCACATAGCTCTCAATAACACAGAGTTATTGCTTGGATCTCTGGCCTCAACAAGAAAAATGTTGTGAAGGAGCAGGAAAAAATATATAGATGTCAGGGATACTATCGATCTGTAAGAGATTGTACCACATTCTGCCTGAAGAAAGTCTCATTAAAAAATGATGGCAAAAAGGACAGAATTTTATTTATCATGGGCATCATATTAATGTGGTAAACAGTGACTACCAAGTGGCTTAAGATAGCCTATAGGTCAGTAATGGCATTAGCAGGAACTACAGTTTAAATCAGGGATGTCCAACCTTTAGACTCCAATAACCAAGCTTTCCTGCTTCTAATGAAGTTCATCAGTGGCTGGAAAGCTTGAGTCTGAACAAGTCTGGACGAGATAAAACAAATGACCTGGAAATAAAGATAGCAAAGTATCAGGCTTGTCAAGTGCTCATGAAAGCAAATCAAACACCACTCTGGAATTTTGACAGTGTCACAATGTTCTGGCAGTGGCTAATATTTCGTAAACATCTCTAAGCAACCTACTAAATATGCTTGACAATACAAAAATAAATGTTCTTTTTTTCAACACAGTCTCAAGTGAAAAGGGAGTTGGCACAGCGGGGAGGATTGAGACTGCCAGATACTCTGTTGTGTACCTGTTCCTTGCGCAAGGTTTATAATATGATCACGTTACAAGAATGCACATTGGGTAGACCCTACTATAGAACTAAACAGGCTCCCAGTGCAGCAGACCTAATTTTTCAGTGTTCATTCCCTTTAAGTTGCACCGAATTCACGATTTTAGGAATTGGCTGAATCCCGAATCCTTTGTGAAACATTCGGGTGAATACCGAATCAAATCCCCACCCTAATATACCCATATGTAAATGAGGGAAATGAGGGGGAAAGATCGTGGCTAAAAGTGTTTTGACTTTCTTGTTTATGTGACGAAAAAAGCCATGTGATTTTTTTATAGTCTGCAGGCAAGTAATAGCATTATTTAGAGGGAAGCCCTGCTTGAAGCAATATTAGACTGGGATTGGAAGTCAACACTTATTTGTTATATATTCTTGGTATTTAAAAGGATGCTTCACCTTTATGTTAACTTTTAGTATGTTATAGAATGGCCAATTACAAGCAAGTTTTGAACTGGTCTTTATTATTTATTTATTTGTATTGTTTTTGAATTATTTCCCTTCTTCTTCTGACTTTCCAGTTTTCAAATGGGGGGTCACTGACCCTATCTAAAAACAAATGATCTCTAAGGCTACACATTTATTGTTATTGCTACTTTTTATTACTCATCTTTCTATTCAGCCCCTCTCCTATACATACTCCAGTCTTTTATTCAAACCAATGCATGGTTGCTAGTGTACCCTAGCAACTAGATTGCTGAAATTGCAAACTGGAGAGCTGCAGAATAAAAAGGTAAATAACTCAAAAAAAACCACAGATAAAAATTAAAAACCAATTGCAAATGATCTCAGAATATCACTCTCTATATCATACTAAAAGTTAATGCAAAGGTGTAAAAACCCTTTCAGCCAGATAAGTGATACAATGTTTTCATATACCTGTAGCTTGTTATAAGGCAAGGGGAGTCCTAACAAAATCTTGGGGGACAAACAGGTGTTTGAAGCCAAAACATCTGAAAACCACTTCATTAGGGAAATAAAAAAAGGACTACTGATTTGGTCAGACATTGATGGTATACTAAGAGAGGTGCAAATTATTTATTATAATATACTTATATTCAATGAATCATGCAACACAATGACATCATTAGGTAGGAATAGAATATTACAGGCAGCAAGAATCTATCCTAGAGCAATCAGCAGAGAAGCAGTAGACACCCAAGATGTAACCGGCGAGAGAAGTCATGTCAGAGATGTCAAGTTAAAGATCATATTGAAAGCCAGAAGAGTTAATTAGATGGTTCAGGATTTGACACTGGAAGACAGCACTTCTTTGTCATTGAAAAGGTTATTTAAGGTGATGAAGGTGACATACTGTAGGAATACTCGTTTGCTCAGACACCGATGACAAAATAACAAGGCAAAAAAGGATCAGAAGAAGAACCTACTGAATTCACTTTACAAGGGGCGAGACCAAGGATGTTTATTATCTTATTATACGTCAGGAAATTCCCCAACTACTTTTCCAATCCAATGAATCAATTTTAATATCATTGTGGTTTGTCAAATTTTGTGACATTAAAAGGATTCACCCCCTAGACCTCTAGAATTCCAGTACAAAGTCTGCGTGATCATTAAATGAAAAGCCATAAGACTAGTGCCTCCACGTTTATTGATTTGATCCTGATCCCAAAACTGAATTCAGTCTCGGGATTTCTATATGATGTCATAGGCTGATGGATTATTTGGACAGGCTGGGCGCCATTTTAATAGTTATGAGGCCACATCCAACCTCTGAATCCAAGGTTAGCAGATCATGTGAAAAAGTCTCCAGTTCTGACTGCAGAATTCTGTATGGGTGTTCCGTGCTCTCAGTATCCCCTGTGCTGCACTGGACTGCTATATGCTGTAGGCACACAGTGGGGCCATTTATCAAAACTGGGCAAATTTTCCCATGGGCAGTAACCCATGGCAACCAATCAGATTGCTGCATTCATTGTTCTACTTGCAGCTGCCTTTAAAAGCTAATCACTGATTGGTTGCTATAGGTAACTGCCTAAGGGCAAATTTGCCCAGTGTTGATAAATAAGCCCCAGACACTTTCTAATTGGTACAGAGCTAATGAATCTTTATTGGCTGAAGCTGTTGTACTGTTAGTTATGGACACAGCCGTAATAAAGATCAAAAGCTATCAGAATGACAAAATGAGGATTTTGTAACCCATAACACAGTTTTCTGCTAAACTACAAGATTTATTTATCAAAAGGATTATTGCAGTAAATTGTCTATTTGGATCTGATTTGGCAGGTTAGTAACACTGGGACGTTATTGGAGTATATTGTGTGTTTTTTTTTCCACTTTTCTTAAATAAATAAGACCCCAAAAATGAGTTGAACAGAAACATAAGAGAATGTGAAACAGACAAAGATCTTGGCGTGAATCTATATATATATATATATATATATATATATATATATATATATATATATATGGATGAAATGACATTTTGTGGTGGCACAGCAGATAAGAAAGGCTTGATGAGGTCAGAAAAATGTATTTATCTGCTTTCTTCGTGTTTGGCTAAGCACTTCTGCTGATTTTTGTCTTAAAGAGATACCATCATGCGTTACCAGCATAACAAGATTTCTCTGGGCTCTTTCATTGACAATCAAGCCAAGCTTTTGATTGCTGTGTGTCTAGTGCTGCAGATCCCTTACAGCCTGATTGAGCTGTGTATCATGTTCTGCAATGTCAGCACCATGTTCGCATCCCATGGCTGGATGCCATTGAGAAAAACCAAGGCGCTACCAACACAGTTAAGGACTTATCACAGGCCACTGGGATACAATGGGGAGACTGCTGTAGTATTATTATTATTATTGATTGGTGTGGCAATCCAGGTTATCACACTCCTAGAGCGTTCTGTTGCACAGCTGCCCTATACACAGGTATGGAATCTGTTATCCAGAAAGCTCAGGATTTTAATGCTGAACAGATCTTTCATTAATTTGGATCTTTATACTGGAAAAGCATGAAAGCATTACATAAACCCAATAGGCTGGTTTTGCTTCCAAAAATAATTAATTATACAGTATCTTAGTTATGATCAAGTACAAGGTACTGTTTTATTATTATTACAGAGAAAAAGGAAATATATTTTTAAATATCGGATAAAATGGAGTCTATGGGAGATGGCATTTCCGTAATTCGGAGCTTACTAGATAACAGGTTTCCGAATAACGGATTCCATACCTGTACTACTCTCTTGTTCACTGGGGATATCAATCCCAGGATTTCTAGCTCCTGCTTCCCCATCACCAAAGTGTGGGAACAAAGTGGAAAATTCCTCCCCAGCTTTGCTTACATACACTAAGGAACAGTTTGTACACACTCTCACTCCTCGTGAAGCAACTTCGGAAAATGAAGCGCTCTGAGTGCCATCCCGTCGACGATTTTCATTCTAGCCGGGGGGGAGGCAGTTCCGGGAGATTAGTCGCCCCAAAGAAGAGGAGATTTGTTGACGGACGACTAATATCCCCGAATCTGCCCATGTGTCTCTGCCCTTAGCTGTATCTTAGCGATTCCAAGGGACATTTCTTTTTGAACTGTTGTTGCCCCCAGCTGTAGTGCAATCTCCATTAGCCCATACCCATACCTTATTGGATGATAGGTGCCCTTAATATTCATCAACTCTGATGAATGCATTTTATATATTGCTGGGATGCTGTGCTTCCTCTATTAAAGGATCCATATACAGTATTAATAAGATGCTTGAGTGTTGCTAGTTCTTACATATATATTTTCACTTTTCTCTGTTACTTTTTTATGTTATTGTTGTTTATTCTACAAGGGGTGGAATAGGGAGGGAAATACCCTTGCAGGATTCCATTAAATATAATCCTTCAACCTGATGCTAGTGAAGCTGAACTACATCACAGAGAATACTCTGACAGCGTTCCGCATGGGGGCTGATTTACTAAAGGACGAAGCGGCCTTCGCTATAAAAAATTAGCAAAAAAAGACAATCCGCAGGGACATCGCCAATTTATTAACAGACGAAGAGGACAATTCGCTAGCGAAAGAGGTCAACACTGGCCCTGGCCAGGCGAATTTTCGCTCATGCAAACATTCATTACTCCCCCCAACCAAAGGTGCAGGCTAATAGAGTCCTCATTCCGGTTGGGGATAACAGTACTTTTTAAAAAAAATGCCCCCCGCCAGCCATATGATACCCGCACCGGGAGGGATCTCCCGGTGCGAGCAGCCATGTCCGGTCACTCGCATGCGCATAATGAGCAATTCGGGCAGCTTTTCATTATGCGCATGCGAGTGACTGGATATGGCTGCTCGCACCCGGAGCTCATGGGGCGGGTAGCGTAGTGCTGGCGGAGGGCATTATTTTTTTAAAAAAACTACTGTTATCCCCAACCGGAATGCTCTATTAGCCTGCACCTTTGGTTGGTGATTACATTTTTACCCAACAGGTGCCCTTTAATAATAAGTGGCTACTTCAAGCAATTTCACCAACATCACTAATAAAGATATATATATATATATATATATATATATATAGGCAGTGATTCAACGGCACTCACCACTCCAAAGTTAAAGCTGGGTGCTAACCAGAGTATAATCACAGATTGGCAGTCATGAAAGCACTCACAGCAGTATTGATGAAAACTGCTGTGAGTGCTTTCATGACTGCCAATATATATATATATATAACCTATATGAACCCACTCTATTTAAATTGACTTAAGCGTAAGTGTGTTAACAAAGTTTTGCTAGGAAGAAAGTAACTGTACAGCTAATAATACAGCTCTCTTTACCACATATAATAATTGTAATAGAGTAAATACAATCTCAGTGCACTTGCTGTGGGGTTAATAGGCTTCATGGAGAAGAAGGGAGATGTGATTGGCAGTCGCCCAGGCTGTGACTCAAACTACACAATGTTGTGAACGATGTGACAGATGATTTACACAAAGCAGTTGGGCAGCGATCAGTGTTTATTCTGCATATAACTGTGTTGGCATGAATAATGTCATAGAGTGGGAATGTAAAAAGGCAAAAAAATATAAAATCTCTTGGACATTAACAGCTAAAGCTCCAGTCTAATCCAGTTCTAACAGAATGATCTGCTACGGCGAAGGCAAGGACCAGCAGGTCGTGGGGCTCCTTTAACAAAACACATTCAAGTCTCAACTGTAGTAGTTTTAGCAAACAATAAAATATTACATTATTAAATTACTCTGATTGCATTTAAATGGGTTGCTTATTTTTGAGTTAACTTTTAGTATGATGTAGAGAGTGATATTCTGAGACAATTTGCAATTGGTTTTCATTTTTTTATTATTTGTGGTTTTTCGTGTTATTTAGCTTTTTATTCAACAGCTCTCCAGTTTGCTATTCCAGCAATCTGGTTGCTATGATCCAAATTAACCTAGCAACCATACCTGATTTGAACAAGATACCAGAATATGAATGAGAGAGGACCAATAGAAAAGTATGAGCAATAAAAACAAACAAGAACCATACATTTGTAGATTTACAGAGCATTTGTTTTTGGATGGGGTCAGTGACCCCCATTTGAAAGCTGAAAAGAGTTAGGAGAAAAAGGCAAATACTTAATACACTATTAAAAATAAATAACGAAGCCCAGTTGAAAAGTTGCTTCGAATTAGCCATTCTATAACATACTAAAAAGGTGAACCACCCCTTTAACTGCTATTTGGTTGCTTTAGATTATTTCACTGGCAATATCTGCCTGGCTGTTCATATTCTCTGCACTGCTACCTCCGACTCCTGAAATAAAAGACAGGCATTGAGTAGAACTGACTGAATTGTTTCAAGAGTCAGACCCAGAAGTGAGTGCAGAGAACAAAACAGGATAAACAAACACTGCTTTCAGTCACAATTGATGGGATCAACAAGCAACTGAAACGTTAACAGCAAAAAAATAAATCAATATTACAAACTGTTAAACGACCAAGCCCTTCTGTGCTTGTCCCTCATTGATTGCAGTATTTCTAATGACTGCCCTGGGAGACTGCATGTTGTTACTATACTACTGTACCATTCCAAAACCTAACATACTCTGTGCCATTATAAAGATTTTTCCTTCCTATATGTTCATTATTAATGTGAATTTATAGACATCCTGTGCATTAGTATAGAATGTATGGCTGCCCAACCTTCTCATCCATTATTCTCATCCATTACAGCCCCCCCCCCCCAAAACAAACTCCTTGTCATACAAACATTTATACAGTATATAAAAGCATACAGAAGCACTAATGTTCTGCAAATTGTCCTATTGACTTTAAATTATCTTGGTCAAAACAAGTTCATGGTTGTCGGTAATTGTACTATATAATATGTGCCCTAATAAGGTAGCAAAGTGATGGCCTGCTCCATTAATACGCTTTTCCAGTCTTCCCCATAATAGAATGCTCTCAAGCCTGACACCGTGCTTCTTTAGAACATTGCTCTCTGGTCCAGACTTTGGATAGGTTTCTCTCCAATACTTTGTTACAGCCCTTAATTGACACATGGTGTTCCATTGGGAATTATTAATATAGTTTATAGTGTTTCAGATAGCAGGCGTTGCATAGCAAACAAACAGCAACATTTCCTAAATCAATACCCCAAAAATTGAACTTCAAAGAGTGAGAGAACATCTCTGCTGCCAGACAGGACCAGCCAGCACTTTAAAATGAATGTTCTTTTAATAGTGACAAGTACAATTCATCTGCTAAAGAGGAACCACAATGCAGATCACAGGCAGGTTAAGTGCACCTTAGCTAATGACTGGGACAATGTGTTTACTGCTGGCTGGCATGGCCAGGGAGGGAAAGGGCCCGTGCCAAGAGCAGAACAGTAGGTGCCAGTTCCATTGTGTGAGATCTGGTCATGCCGACACAGTTCTGGGTACCTGAAAACTTTTTATGCTACAATGATAATAAAACAGTGCAAATCTTGGCACACATAACCCTACACATGGCATGAGCAAGATTAAAATCAGCTAAAAGGAGGATGTAGAAACACAAACAAATTAGATGATTTTCGGGATAAAAAAGCAAGATGACTAGAGAAAGTATGAGAAGAATGTAGGAACAGGTGCAAAGCTTGATCCATGTCCAGTAAAAGGATAACAGGTATTTAGCATTTTCTGGTCTACTGCAATAATACTGTAGGATAGCAAATATCTGAAGCCTCATTTACAACAGTGGTCATGCCAAGAGACACAACTGTTGCACATATTAACTCCCTTCATTAAAGGTTCTTGCGTCCAAACATAGTTGCGGCATTGCGTCTGTCCAGTATGCTCTGAAGAATCGTGCTCAAGTGTGCCTTTTGACGTCGGAGAACACTGGAGATACTATCATCCTTAACCCAGTGGTAATTCCAGAGCTCTAACTGCGACTTCCGTCAACAGCCACAACAAACCTGAAAGAACCACATATTACCGTATATACTCGAGTATAAGCCGTCCCGAGTATAAGCCGAGGTACCAAATTTTACCTCCAAAAACTGGGAAAGCTTATTGACTCGAGTATAAACAGAGGGTGAGAAATGCAGCAGCTTCTGGTAAGTTTCAATCAAAAAATTGAGGGTTTCCGCTCCCATTGGAGGTGCCGGCGTCTTGTTTTTGGATGCCGCCGACTATTCTTGGACACCGGCAAATATTCTTGGAGACTATTTTTGGACGCGGGCAACTATTCTTGGGCGCTGGCGACTATTCGTATTCGACTATTTTTGCGCTTGACCCGAGTATAAGCCGAGGTAGCGTTTTTCAGCATATTTTGGGGGCTGAAAAACTCGGCTTATACACGAGTATATACGGTAATTGCCTTTATTAGTGCTGTTTATTTTCTGTACTAATAGTAGTAAAATGTGTTGACATGGACAACTAACTGACAAACACAGACAAGAGAATCCTGGTTTATCATGTTGACTGATTTAGCGTGTCTTTTGGGTTGTGCTTAGTTGGGTTGATCCTAGATAGGGAAACAATACCCCCCCCAACTTAATTGAGATAAATGATCACCTCTATATACATTGTATATTACTTGTGAAACATAGAAACCATTTCCTTCTCACTGCAGCAGGGTCAGATAGACATCTTACGGCGAGTGTTTAAACTGTGAAATTCAAACAGCATTATGGCCAAGAGAAATATTTAATTTAGGGCCTGTTTTATATACATTACTAAAAGCATACTTGAAATGATGATCTCTAAATAGTTGCCCCGAGCTGCAAATAGTATTAGTCACTGGTGTCCCGTGCATTACATTGAGCAGGACTATGAATCCCATGTGTTATCTAGGCAGGGTATTCAATTATAATAATACTAAAAAAATACCATATAAAATTGATGATGGATACATCTCAATTAATGTTCCTCTGTCATAAAAGGTGAAGTATTTTTAGCCTTAGAATTTGCAGGAATGCTTTATAATACCAGAAAGCATCTGCTATAGCTCCCTCTACATCTATTTGAGATAGGCATTTAATGTATACATTTTAAGACACAAGCTCATGGGTAAGGGGCGTAAACATGTAGCGCTCACCATTAGGGGTCCTGCTCAATCTGCAGTTGGTTGAAAGACTTGTAGAAAAAAAGTGTTTTCTGGAGGAACTACTCACACCAATGACCCTACAAGTGTTGTACTGGAACCCAAACTATTCTTATAGAGGTGGCATCTATAAGGATGCTGGGCGTTGCAGCACCTAAAAGCTTGAACATATAACTCCACACTACAATACTCCTGATACCATCAGCACTATGGGTAAAGATGGAACTACAGGCATGACAGGAAGGCCAGGGCCCAGATATTAGAAAATTAAGTTGTCACTTAGCAGTTCCTGGTCCACCAAAAATGCACGGGAGAGTGCCAGTGGGTTTCAAGGTAGAACATTCCTCACACAAATATAAATTCTACCAATAATCATACCATCTATTAACATGAATAATTTTGGTAAATACATTGTCTGTCCAGAAGGTCTTTTGTCTCTAGCACTTGCTCTTTTTGCTTTACCCTAAAACTAATAGAGTGTGATGTGTAGGTCAGAACTGGCGATATTTTGCTTCCTCAACCCCCTAAATGAGGAAAACATCAGTTCAAAGTTCCTTCCTATTTTATTAGGCTGTAGACAGCGGCAGTCCATAAATACTGCACTGAAGCACAGTTACAAGGTTAGTTTGCCTCCTTATTCACCATGAGGACTAAACATAGAGTAGCCACTAGTTTAAAAAAAAGGAATGTAAAATACATTGCCCATCCAAGCCAGAACAGCTACACTAGATATTTAGGGGGTCATTGATCGAGGTCCGAATTTTTTTAAGTATTTCTAACCTAAAAATCCGATCAAATCCGACGCAAATGGATCTTATTTATCATTAAAAAAGATTAAAAAATTGGCTCAGGCAAAAATCCGATAACTTCAGAGCTTTGCCCGAAAAGTACAATTTTTTTGTACTTTTCTGCAAATACTACAAATTTTTCAAATTTTCGGACCTTTTGGTCCAAAATCCCTGAAAATATTGGATATCAGTACGGACAGCAGTGCAGACACTGGGACCTTCCCCATTGACTTATACAGGACCTCGAGATCTTTGAGATTCCGTATTTTCGGAGTCTGACTTTTAAGACCATCAGGCTATAATAAATTCAGAAAAATTTGTCGTTTTTTTTAGTCCGAAAACTACGAATTATTTGATTTTCAGATATTCCAAGAAAAATAAATAACCCCCTTAAACAATCAATTTGGAATAAATCCAATTTCAATAGTGCAGACGTTTTTCTGGCTCTGAAGCTAAACAAGCTTTTCAGATAAGTTACTGCAGTCTATAGAGCATTTGTGTTGTACCAATAAGTATATCAATGGATCCCTACTGCTTCTTCATTCATCTTCTCCTTTAGTTTTATTTCTAATTTAGTCAAGTATATACTAACTATAAAACCGAAGTTCACCAAACAATGGACTTCTGGTATATTGTGGACTTCAGAGCATTGGGCTAAAAGACATCTGCCTTTTGAAAGTGTCTGACATCTTCTGCCATTCTTTTGTCCCTTTCTTTGCCAGCCAGGAGACACCATTGCCTCAGTGAAGAATATCCGATAAGAAACGAAGTTTGAAATTTTTGATGCTTTTTTATCCTATTACATGATCAATAACCAGGGTTGGGCTGGGATGCCAGGGGCCCACCAGAAAACCTTAAGACTATATTTCCACTCTATAAACTATTTTTCCTGCTCTCATTACTCAACCTCTTTATTCTACTAGTCTCTTTTCTTTAAATACCTTACAATCAATTTAGGTGCTGTGTTTCCTGCAGAATTAAGGAATGACCATAAAATAGGCAAAATGATTAGAAGCAGGAGGTCCCAATGACACGTGGTCCCATCTGAAGTTTTCTTGGTATCCCATTTTCCCAGTTTGACACCACCAATAACAGTTTACAGCTAGCTTCACCAGCAGAGACAGAAACCAAAATAAAAATCTCTGAATGGGTATTTGTTAATTTTGTCTTCTCTACTTTCCCAAGTCTAAAAAAGCATTGCACATATTCTAGAGAATGGAAATGATTTGAGTTTGGTACATATGCTGTACTTATGTGCATGTGTCAATGCATAATACTGCGGGCAGTAGTGTGTACGGGCCACTGAGTTTTCCAATCACAAGCATTTCTACTGCACACAGATGCTACACATAAATGGTAGCAAGAGATTGTCTGTAGTGTTCGGTGTCTGCTTCACAGTAAACAAGAAATCATAATAAAGTGATGTAATGCAGCTCCTTTTAACTTTTTCCATGTGTTGGACTGATTCTGTAGCTGGATTACATTAAAATGACAATGTCAAAAGTTTATAATTAATGGAGCACTTTGGAAACAGGATAGTCCAATGGCCCAATAAAAAAGCCTCTCACTGGGCTATATCTGAAGCTCCAGTTGGATTGCATATGGACTCAAGCTGTGATATATCTTACTCCTAACCTGTGTGATATATCTTACCTCCTAACCTCTGTGATATATCTTATTCCTAACCTCTGTGATATATCTTACCTCCTAACCTCTGTGATATATCTTATTCCTAACCTCTGTGACATATCTTACCTCCTAACCTGGCCTCTTCTGAGCCTCCAGATGTCAAGCCCTGCCATAGTGGGGGAAAACATATAAATGGTCATTTACTTGCAGTGTTGGGTAAGACTGAGGCTTATTGCCTTAGGCTTCTCAGTGGGTGCTCTCTATGGAAGAGAGTAGAGATAAATGATGAAGTGTACTGTCTGGTTTGAAAACGATGAGAATGAAAAACCCCAAAGGACAGATGTTTTTTTATTATTTTATTTTATCTCTGTTCACAAAATAGCCTTCAAATAACAAGTTCTGCATGTTTTTACAAACCCTTTTGTTATATATAGAAATATAAACATAAAACCGGCAAATAAACTCATCTAGTCCAACATTCTCATTCAATCTGATAAAGTGCAGGTTTGGGTCATGCGTCATCAGGATTTCCTACTCTCTATTCAAAGCCATTCTGAATTTCCTCTATTTTAACCAGTCCCTGCCAAACTTCAGGTATTCCATGCATCCTCTGGTCTCAAATCATGATAATGGTGTGCCCGTTCATTAGAGGAATTTTGAGCATGTATTAGTAAATACCATCACACTACTGTCATTCTTAAAGGGATTCTGTTATTATTTTTATGATGCAGTTTTTATTTCTAAATTACACTGCAAATAATTCACTCTATAATATAACATTTCATTCCTGACCAACAAGTGTATTTTTTAAGCTGTAATATTGGTGTGTGGGCAGCCATCTCAGGTCATTTTGCCTGGGCATGTGCTTTCATGCGCCATATCACTCCAACTTGCAGTACAGCAGTAGAGAGTGACTGAAGTTTATCAGAGCTCAAGTCGCATGACTGGGGGCAGCTGGGAAACTGACAATATGTCTAGCCCTATGTCAGATTTCAAAATTAAATATATAAATTCTGTTAACTCTTTTGAGAAATGGATTTCAGTGCAGATCTGCTGGATCACCACTATTAACTTATGCATTTTGAAAAAAAATGTTTTTCCCCCTTATGCCTTTAAGGAAAAATATTAAATGTTAGCAACAAAAAAACAAGTTATCTAGGTGGGACAGGCCTGGCTGAACTGGGTACAGATGTAACAGTTTGCAGTCTAGTTTAGGAACCAATGAAAGCTGAAGAGGGAAATATTCCTCCAATAAACCTTACATTGTCTATTATTCTATAAAAGCATTAAAGTGTGCCCTGTAATCTGCTGAATATGCAGCATACATCAGGCTCAGAGATGGCAGTTTTACTGAAATCTACTTGATTGTAGCATTCCTAAATATGACATAATTAGATGCACTTTAAGGATTATTTTGAAACTATTTATCCATTTCTAATATGTCTAAAGGTCTAATATGTCTAAAATGCCCCCCGCCAGCCATACGATACCCGAACCGGGATGCATAACACGCATTTGATGTCACATGCATGCGCATAATGAGCAATTCAGGCAGCTTTTCCTTATGCGCATGTGAATAACCGCATATGGCTGCTCGCACCCGGAGCTCATGGTGTGGGTAGCCTTGCACTGGCAGGGGGCAAAAACTACTGTTATCCCCAACCAGAATGCAAGTTCAATTAGCCCGCACCTTTGGTTGGGGATAACATTGTTACCCAACAGATGCCCTTTAAGGAAAAGCTGATGGTGATGCCTCGTAGAGGCCTAGGTTTCGCTGATAAGCCCCCAAAGGGCCTGAGTTCCAATTCAGCACATACATTAATAATGCTGCCTATGAACCTTCCATGTCGGATTGACATCTGTTCGTGTCTGAACTTTCTTTCAGTTTTCAGCCTTATGAAACCCGAACAATAATCAGCCAGCTGATTCTAAGTGATGCAATAGCCTTGCCCCGGTGTCGTAACTCCACCTACATCATTATGCCCACCTCTGACATCATCATGTCTGTTCCTACATCACTGCCCCACCCCCAATACTATCTGCCCCACCCCCTCGTGTTTGGGTTTAGCATCATCAGCAAAGATGGCAACCCTACTTCTGCGTACTAAGCTAATGCTTTTACAACCCAAGTCATACATAGTCAGTGAATTAGGTGGCAGAAAAGCTATCAGAGAACTATGAGCAGCACCCAGACCATAAAGAGAAAGTTCTGCCTTAAGGGAATACACTGTGAGAACATAATTGCATTGAAAGTTATTGGAATCGGGCCCATTGCCAGCAAATTCTCATGTCTGCACATAGCAGGGCAACTGACATACATCACTGCATTATCAGAAAAGGCTCTTCATACGGTGTCAGAACATGATTAACTCAACTGCTTCATCAGCCTGATGAAGAGAGAAAATTCATTTTATTCAGAGATTGTTTCTTTAGGCAAAACAGATAGCGAGGTGGGAAGCAATATTATTAGAACTGCGATAGGCTTGGGAAAAATAAATACATCGTGTATAATGCAAATGATATCCTGGCATGTACCGCTACTCATACATAACACATCAGCTCAATTTACTCTCGTTTAAAAAAGGCATTTTCCCTTATAAGATATTTTACGGAATGATCATGAATCCATCATGTCATCTTAATATTAAGCTTCTCCCACTGAGTGTATAAACACACATTCCATTGCAAACTGCGGCATTTTATTCCATGCTCGCCATTAAATTAACTTTTAGTATGATGCAGGGAGGGACATTCTGAGACAATTTACAATTGGTTTTAGTTTTTTTATTATTTGTGGTTTTATTGTGGAGTTTTTCTAGCTTTTTTTATTCAGCAGCTCTCCGGTTAGTTTCAAACATTGCTTTGATATGAATTAGAGACTGAAATATAATAAACGGGAGAAGGCCTGAATAGTAAGCTGAGTAATAAAAAGTAGTAATAACAATAGTGGGCCCATTTACTTAGTTTGAGTGAAGGAATAGAGGAAAAATAGTTTGAATTTCGAATGGTCGAATATGGCTACAACGACCATCGAATGGGCTACTTCAAAGTAAAAATCGTTTGACTATTCGACTATTCGATAGTCGAAGTACTATCTCTTAAAAAAATTCTTCAACCCCCTAGTTCGCCACCTAAAACCTACCGAGGCCAATGTTAGCCTATGGGGAAGGTCCCCATAGGCTTCCTAACAATTTTCTGATCGAAGGAATATCCTTCGATCGATGGATTAAAATCCTTCGAATCGTTCGATTCAAAGGATTTAATCGCTCGAAAAAACGATTATTCCTTCGATCGTTCGATCGTAGGAATAGCGGTAAATCCTTCGACTTCAATGTTGAAGGATTTTACTTAGACGGTCGAATATTGAGGGTTAATTTACCCTCGATATTCGACCCTAGGTAAATGTGCCCCTAAATGTGTAGCCTTACAGAGCATTTGTTTTTTTTAGATGGGGTCAGTGACCCCATTTGAAAGCTGGAAAGAGTCAGAAGGGGATGGCAAATAACTTAAAATCTTTAAAAAAATAAATAATGAAGACCAATTGAAAAGTTGCTTAGTATTGGTCATTCTATAACATACTAAAAGTAAATTTAAAGGTGAACTACCCCTTTATTGGCTGAGTATATGCCGCAGTACAACCCCTGGGGCAAAACACAGAATGACTTTTATAATGAAGTTTATAGAACAGGTTGGGTCCTGTCTTTCAAAGAGAGAGAACTGATGCAATAGCGCTAACTCCAGGTCCTTTTGCAGCTATCAAAGTGATTTTATAGTAATCCTAATGATAAAATTATTAATAATACCTTTACAACTTCTGTTTTGTTTTGTTTTTTAACTCAAGTTCATTAAATCACAAAAGAAAATGAGTTACATAAAACTCCAGAAGCCACATTCTTACTCTCCACACGTCCTCTTATTCATTTACTGTGCAATATAATTAGAGATGGAACAAATTCTTATTTTCATATTTCAAAGAAAGGATGATTTGATGGTGCACAGTACTTAATATTAAATGCAAGAAAACTGACACTTTCTACTTTGCTCACGGTCGGCCTTAGGCAGGGGGTCCCAAACTGTGGGGTTGTCCACCCTTGTAGAATGACTACAGAGATATCTAACTCTACCAGATCAGTGGTATCCAACCTGGGGGCAACGGGGGGGGGGGGGGGGGGGGATACTGCAGCAGTTGTTTAGCTTGAATGACAGTTAGGGTAAGATTAGGGAACAATGCTTAATTGCTCTCCTAGATGCATTAGAAAGCCCTGTGTGAAAGCTGGTATAAGAACAGGGAGTGAAAACATGTTTGTCACCCTAGATTTTCATGAATTTTTCTAAATGCATAATATTTGTATGATAAAAGGAGAACTTCATTTGTTTCTCCCCAACCATGTCCAGTTCCACCCAGACCATGCCTCATCTCCACCACTTCTGTGGGGAATAAATAGGGGCAACTCCCAACAAATAGTTCATGACTATTGTTGAGGCTGAGTTATCATTTATATTAGCAACATAGAAACTCAAGGCATAGAAATAGTCACTTATGGCACAGAAATAGTAATTTGAGGCATAGAAAAGTAACTCGTCTTAAAAATAGTAACCCATGGCGTAGAAATGGTAACTCAAGGCATAGACATAGTAACTCGAAGGCATAGTCATAGTAACTCATGGCATAGAAATAGTAATTCATGGCTTATAAATAGTAACTCTTGGCATAGAATTAGTAACCTGTGGCTTATAAATAGTAACTCAAGGCATAGTTATAGTAACTCATAGCACAGAAATAGTAATTAATTGCTTATAAATAGTAACCCATGGCATAGAATTAGTAACCCATGGCTTTTAAATAGTAATGGCATAGAAATAGTAATTCATGGCTTTGAGATAGTAACTAATGGCATATAATTAGTAACTCATGGCTTAGAAATAGTAACTCAAGGCATAGACACAGTAACTCATTGCACAGAATTAGTAACTCGTGTCTTAGAAATAGTAACTCAAGGCATAGTCATAGTAACTCATGACATAGAAAAAGTAACTCATTGCTTTGTCATAGTAACTCATGGCATAGAAATAGTAATGCATGGCTTACAAATAGTCACTCATGGCATAGAAATAAGTAATTCATGGCTTACAAATAGTCACTCAGGGCGTAGAAATAGTATTTCATGGCTTTGTAATAGTAACTCATGGCATATAATTAATAACTCGTGGCTTAGAAATAGTAACTCAAGCAGAGACACAGTAACTCATGGCATAGAAATAGTAACTCAAGACATAGTCATAGTAACTCATGGCATAGAAAAAGTAACTCATTGCTTGGAAAATGTAACTCATTGCTTTGCCATAGTAACTTATGGCATAGATAAATGGTAATTCATGGCTTACAAATAGTCACTCAGTGCGTAGAAATAGTAATTCATGGCTTAGAAATAGTAAATCATGACATATAATTAGTAACTCATGGCTTATAAATAGTAACTGAGTTCATCTCTTCAGTTCATATATATATATACGTATATATATATATATATATATATATATATATATATATATATATATATATATATATATATATATATATATATATATATATATATATATCTCTCAACTACAATGTGCAAAGGCAGTGTATATGACATTAGCACATCAATCAGAATTGTCTCACAGGCTCTCAAATGATAAAAACCCATTCCTGAATACTGGGCACATTCGTCCGAAAGCATTTTTGCACAACTTTGCAGAGGTTTCAACAATGCTGTTATTTCTGCTGAGTTACATGAAAAATGAAATCATAAAAGCTGTAATCGTGTAGCATTTCTAAAATATAAAATATTCATTTTGTAGGCTTGTAGGGGCAGACCGAGAAATCTATCCTGTTTTTAATAAAATGAAAACAGTTGCCAAGTAGAGATTTGGCAAGGATCCCCAGACGATACAAACACAATGGGTTAGCATGAGGGTAAGTAATGGGCACAGACATCTTTGTGATGTGAATTAATAAATATTATTTAGAAATACAATATTTATAACTAGATATGAAAGACACTGGAGAAGAGTAAAGGACATACAGCAAAAATCAATTGGGAACTCATCAACAAGATCAACAATTAAGGACAGAACAAAGATGGCTGGTGACAAACAAATTATGGCCGTCAAGTGGCGAGTTAATTCATGTGTGATTATTTTCCCTAAATTATTTTTGTTCTTCAAACAGAACATAGAAGGAACCTTTGCCTATAGTAATTGTAGGGATTGCCAGGACATTATAGATGTAATCTATATAGTTCAAGAAAATGTTCTCTAGAAAATGCAAATGCAATAAAGCAATGTTTACCAACAAGTTTTTCTCCTGTGTATTAAATGCCATGTTTTTTTTTGTCCAGCAACAGTTAGCACAAGCTATGTACCAAGTATTTAAGAAAGTGAAAAGTCTGTATTACCCCATTTATTGAAGGCAACAAAAATATGTGTCTTGCCTATGGATTTTGGGAGTGACAGTATTTAACTGGTGGTCCCCATAGACGCAAAGATTTTTCTTGCCGAACGACCAATCCTTCAAAATTATCGTGCGGTTAGTGGGATTCGAACGATCGTACATCTTGCGATTTTTCGGCCGACATTTGTCCGAAAATTGATCGACCAGGTTAAAAAATATTTATCGCCCCAGTGCAATCTATCTATGTTTGTAGGGACAAGCAAGCAGATACCTTTTGTTCTCCTGGCAAATAGGTCTTTTTAGTTGATGGACAATTTGTACGATTGTTTCGAGATAATCGTGGTCTCACGATGATGATTGGATCTTTTAAAAAATTTTACATCTATGGCCAGCTTAAGATACTCAGGTCAGGGGTATCAGTATATACTGTATTTTACTTATCTTTGAATAATATATATTATACATTAGTTGGACAAGGAATGCAGAGAACTATATATATATATATAGAGGGGCACATGAAGTCTTCAGATCATTAGTGACAGCCTTGCTTAGATCTGCATCAGATGGAAAGTCTCTGGTTCCTCCAGAACTCCAAACCTTTAGAAAATAAAGCCTATAAAGTCTGAATGCAAATGATTATACAGGTATGATTACTTGTTATTCAGAATACTCGGGACCTCGGGTTTGCCAGATATGGATATTTTCTTAATTTAGATCTTTATTTCTTAAGACTACTAGAAAATAGTGTAAACGTTAAATAACTCCAACATGCTGGTTTTGCTTATAATAAGGATTAATTATATATTAGTTGGGATCAAGTACAAGCTACTGTTTTATTATTGCAGAGGAAAAGGAAATAATTAAAAAATTGGATTCTTTGGATAAAATGGAGTCTACAGGAGAGTAGGTTCCCGTAATTCAGAGCTTTCTGGATAACGGGTTTCCAGATAACGGATCCCATACCTGTAATCATTGGGCCATCTTTTACATAGACCTTTCCTCCTGAAACTGTGTTTTCTGGTTAGCTGTTAACTTTTGGGCCTTGGCCAAATCTGATTCCACTGTTGGCTTAGTGTCTAATGTTGATCCTTGTTTCCTTTATATTTGCAGCATGTTTCTCTTTCCACTTGATTAAGAGATTTGCTCATTATCGTTATCACTCTCGGTACAAGAGGCTATTATATTACAAGTGGTGAGAGCTACAAATGATTCTACTTGAATCATAACGACTGCTTTCTGCAAGGATACAGCCAAACAGAGGGCTTCCTCCTGGTTTCCTGTAAGGGTTACAGGAAAGGATCATTAAGAGCTAGAATCAATTAAAAAAGTTATTAAAAGAAATGGCCTTGCCAAAGAACAAACTATGTTTCCCTATTTTTGTCCATTTTGGCATGTCTTTCTGCAGAGATAAAGGGGGCTATTTATTAAACCCCTGGTCGGGCTTTTTGGGGCAAAACTCAAATTTTCTGGGTTTTTTAATCTGAAAATCCGTCATCTCAAACCAGCCAAGGTTGTGTATAAGTCAATGGCAGAGGTCCCTATCCTAATTGGAAGTTATTGGGGTCTGCACTGAGTTTAGCCCGAAAATCCATTCATTTCAGGCTTTTCGGGCAGAAACCCAATTTTTCGCACTTTATTTTTGGGGTTTTCCCTGAATCGATTCATTACAGATTTTTTAAATAATAAATAATTTCAAATCAGGTATGGGAGTTTGGTTGAGTTTTTTTTTATTAAAATAAATAATACATTTGGATTTTAGTAAGTAACCTTCTAAATATAGAAATTTGAATGGACGCTTTTGTATTTTTTTTTCCACTTAAAAGTCGGAAGAACTTATTTACAATTCAAAATGAGATGCTCTGTCAGTCTCGCGAATTAGATTTACACAAAAGGGAGATAATTAACGGAGCAAAAGCCGAATGTCATCTGAAAATGAGAGCATTCGTAAAACTTGAGCTCCCGTATAGTCTCATTAATTGCGTTCTGTGTGTATCATTATCATTTGGAAACGAATTAGCTTGCCACAATGACTGAAAACCTTTCACTTTCCTTCAAAAAGTACAAAAAGTTGAATAATTATTATTATTATGAATAACTATTAAACTGTGTAGGCAGACATTACCTCTCATATTTGAATGCCATATCATTTATATTTACCTCCCCAGAACAGATGGAAAAACAATCTTGAGATTTCAGGCCACAGTGCTATTTAAAACTGTTACATGGTATTAAGCTGTGCTTGCTACAGGTGTATTAGTTGCATGTTAGGAACAACTGACAAACCAGGTTCCCTCTAAGTGATACTGGGCACAGGATACACACTAGAGAACACGGCAAACCATTTTTCACCTCCAGTATAGTCTTCCATTACATATGAGAAACTAAACCTTAAATGACACTGTGCATGGAATACAACTGATACAACATACTATTAATCTTATCTTTTACAATGTATTACAATGTAGTTCTGACCCTAAAGGACAGTGTGCATTGGATACACACTATAGAACCTGCCAAGGTAATGTGCATGTCCTGGATAATCTTCTATTACTTATAAGGTTTTGACCCTAAAGGACAGTGTGTATGGGATACATGGCAAAGCACATAACCAACAACTCTAGGATAATTATCCATGACTGATGAAGTTCTGACCCTAAATCAAACTGTCTATTCATTACATTTTTACTCATTTACACCTATGGGATAACCTTCTATGAAGTTCTGACCAAATATGACACTGGCATGGGATACTATCTATAGCGCATGGCATTGTAAAGTACTCCTCTTGTTTATTTTTATTTACACCATGTATGGGATAAATCAAAAGCATGACCCCCTACAGCATCATCATTAATCACTTATGAGGTTCTGACCTGGAATGACACAGTGCATGGCATAAATTACTTATAAGGGTTCTGATTAGTGACGTGTGGGTCAGGAAAAATTCAACCTGTACCCGGCCCTAAACGACAATACCTTTACCCGTACTCGACCACACCCGACCCTAACCCCCAAAATGATGTCATTGTATGATCCTTCCTCAACTCATACCTGTGTCTTCTGGCTCTGTATACTTCTTCTGTTTCATAAACAGGGAAGGAGTGTACCTTCCCATCTGTTTCGCACACAAACCCTAGCCCACAATGGTCACCAATTTTCAACCTGAACCCGCCCAACTGGTGGTCAACCCTGGTCAACTCGCACATCACTGATGTTCTTGCAAAGCTTCTTAGAAGTTTGCATTTAAAAACATAATAAAAACCTATTATTTACTTCCAGGACAAGACAGAAAAGAACATATTGATGCTATAGTGGACAGGGCTGGCAATGTAATTTATGCTGAAATTATTTGTAATAGAAATGAACTGGGGGAGGGGTGTCTAAGTCAAGTAGTTTGGTTTTAGAGCTAGAGGTTACCACCATGCAGTTCATCCAATGAAAGAAAGTCCAAAGTCAAATGACCCTTTAGATCCAGTTTTGTAATTAAACATGGTGGCATGTTGATATCATCTTGCTTTGCTGTACCATTTTGGAGTGATGCTGTCACTGCAAATCAGAGTGTTCATATCATCATCTGATGCTCTAGCTGTTTTTAGCCACCTTCAGCTGTCAAAAGGTTGCTGAGAGTTGTAGTGCAGCTAGAAATGCTGGGAGTTGTAGCTAGAATTGCTGGGAATTGTAGAACAGCTTGAATTGCTGGAAGTTGTAGTACAGCTAGAATTGGACCAGTTGGACTCACAAGGGAGAAGGGACAATGGTCATGGGATATGTAATTCCAGTTCCATGATGACCTTGCAACATTTTGGAGAGGTTTACAAAGATTAGGTTACTTGCTCAAAAAGTTAAAAACGAATTAAACCAATTCTTTACTCACACTCTCCCTTCCCTTCTATCCACCGGAAGCAATACGATTACACAAAGCCTTTTATGCAAACAAAAGCCATTATGTTAATGCCTTTGAATGGAAAGGGAAAACTGAAATAGCAATCCAATAGAATTAATAAAAGGAAGATAAACTCCTTCTAAAACCACACTCGGGAGAATGACATCATTAATCACAGAAATTGATTTGGGACAACATGGACACTAGTAATAAGCAAATGGAAATCCAGAGGAGATGGAAGATTAGAAGACATTAGGAAATGGGTACGGAATGGTCTTGAGAATAAACAAACGGGGAGATTTTGAAGGGATTGAAAGTGGATCGACAGAGAACATTGAACTGCAGGTACTGTATAGGTTTAAATAAGAGTTTGAAACACATTGTGGATCTGCAGCTACAGATAAAGACCTGCATTTTACCATAAAACTGTGGATATTTGGTGGGTTAGAATTGCAGATGCATTTATGGGTGCTGGTCAGCTGGTCATGGCTCTCAAAGTGGGCTTCTATGACTTAGATGAAGTCACTTATTGACTGATGATGTCACTTCTAGGGGCACATTTATCAAGGGTCGAATATCGACGGTTAATAAACCCTCGAATTTGACCCTCGAATATAAATCCTTTGAATTCGAATATCGAATTCGAAGGATTTACCACAAATCCTGCGATCGATCGAAGTAAAAATCGTTCGATTGAACGATAAAATCCTTCGAAAATTTTTCTGATCGAAGAAAAATCCTTCGATCATAAAAATGTTAGAAAACTGCTGGGGAAGGTCCCCATAGGCTAACATTGTACCTCGGTAACTTTAAACTGCCGAAGTATGTAGTCGAAGTTTTTTTTAAAGAGACAGTACGTCGACTATCGAATGGTCGAATAATTGAACGATTTTTACTTTGAATCGTTCGAATCGAAGTCGTAGTCAAAGGTCGTAGTAGCCTATTCGATGGTCAAAGTACCCAAAAAAAACCTTTGAATTTCGAAGTTTTTTTTAATTCAAACCCTTCACTCGAGCTTAGTAAATGTTACTGTATGGGAAAAGTCCCAAACTGCAGACTCCAAAAGGGCTTACCAAAAAGTGTCTAGATCTGGGCAAACTAGGGAATGACCAGGCATATTAGGGCATGTTCTAAATTTTTATTATTCACATTTTGGAAAGTATGACTAAATTAATAAGACATTGGATAATCATATCAATGTGACTGTCTATGCTTGGATTGTTTACTACAGAGAACACGCAATATAGAGAGAAGATAATCTCTGCATATTTATCAAAGGGGTGAAAACAGAGCACAGTTATTTGCCAGGGTGAAATTTTATAGCTCGTTTTACAGCTCTCTATTCCCTTTTACAGGATTTTTATGGGGCACTCTGTTTATCATTCTTTAATAAATATGCCCCTAAAAATGATATGTGGTATAAGCAAATAGAGAGCCAGAGATATTCCTCTATATGATAAATATGCCCATCTACTGTATGTACACACATAAATACATATATATATGTGTATAGTCCAATCAAGAGGGGTAGAACTGGTTTTATACTTTCATATAATCATGGCTTGGCTCCTAAAGGGAGACATTCACGCTAAGGAGTCCTTTAAAACAAAGCTACCAACTACTTATAGGTTGTAAACAGTGATGAGCGAATCTGTGCCATTTTGCTTCGCAGAAAAATTTGCGAAACGGTGAAAAATTTGCTAAGATGAATTGAAGCCAATGGGCGCAAAATTGTTTAATGTGCAATAGGCATTAAAGTCAATAGGTATTTTTTCTTATGGCGAATTTTTTGTCTAGACAACATTTTTGTCTTGGCGACTATTTTGTCTCAGCGAATTTTTCCGCTGCAAATTTTAGCCACAGCTTCTCGAAAAAATTTGCAGATGGCGCAATGATGCAAAAAATTTGCTCATCACGAAGTAATGAAATTGTAAAATCATATTAAACATAAAGCATGTCTACCAACATCTGAATGTTAAAATGTGGGACCCCTAATGTTCCTGAAAATCACACCAACTATCCAGTAAACCCCATTCCTTTTCAGTCTGTGGGACTGCTCCTCTTAGAATGGTAACACTAGATAGTATGTACAAAGGTCTGTGAGTTCTATGAGAGGTCCATAACAACCTCTTGGAAGGCCAGACCTCACATGCTCCAGGAACCAACACTTGCACTCATACATACAGTACATACATACTTGCTTGCTTATAGTATACTATCATAGTACATGAATTCTCCCCAACATATTCCTGTTTAAGGAGAAGGAAAGCTCTATTTACTTGGAGGTGGCAAATGTTAGGCACCCCCAAGTGATTATGTATTCTTATCTGACCCCCCCGGCCGGTGCCCCTATCAGGAGAAAACTGCCCTGGCTAGGAGTTCTTCCAGCGAGCACCACGGATCACTCACTTCCTTCTTCTTCTTTCTTCACGCGAGTGTGCATACACATTAGGGCAAAAAGCCTAACTTTAACTAAGAAGTCGGCTTTTTCGTTCTACTGCGCATGCGTCTGCCCCTGGAAATTTGAAGAAAGAAGAAGAACAAAGCCGATCAATCAGTGGTGCTCGCTGGAAGAACCCCCGGACCGGAGCAGTTTTCTCCTGAGAGAGGCACCGGACCAGGGTGTCAAGTAGGTATATATAATCCCTTGGGGTGCCTAACTTTTGGCATCTCCAAGTAAATGGAGCTTAATTAATTAGTTATATAAAAATTAAGCACAGATAAGAAGATAAATTCATTTCCTTTGATCAACAACCTTCTAAATCTATGGGAACTGCTGGTGGGACTATCAATGGCATTAACATCACAATCTGCACTTTCCTCCTTGATTACATTCATGAGAACTCTCTATACATTAATGCCAGTGATGTTACTGATCTTTTCAGTGCCAAAAATGATCACTATGAGCATTTTCACTCAAATTGTCACATTATGAGGTTATGTAATAAAAGGCACTATGTTTGCTCAGGAGCAATAACTCACAGCATCCAATCAGAAGGTAGCATTTACTGGTCCTATTGGTTGCTATGGTGTACTGCTCCTGGGAAAAATTAGTGCCTTTTATTACCTATGGGGGTATGTCTTGCAATTGCTGAGGTTTTTTTTTTGTATGTAAGAAGAACGGTCAGCATCAGCATTTGCTTTGACAAATTGCTACATTTTTGCCAACAGGTTAGGTACAATGCACTTTCCAGATGTAAATATGGCCGAAGAAAATGAACATACAGTTAGGAGATGAACTTCACAGGATAAACAAGCTGCATGATGATATAAATAAAGACATACAGACAAGAGAAGCTTACTGACAGATAGGTCACAGGTCTAATGAACCAAAACAATTACAATTATGGTCAATCAACTTTTATTTCTCACAAATCATCCAAACCTAAAAAACTGGATGCACCACACTCACAGCCACCTACATGAACTTGTTGGCTCCATCATTCAACTTAGCTGAAAACAACCGCCTTTCAAGAAAAGTTTCAGACCACAAATTTCTACTCAAAGAATGAACTTGACCAGTCCCATAGGTGAGTCAACCTAAGAGCAACCTTACTATCTTCACAGGGTCAATGGATGATACCAAGAGCCAAAGAAGACTAAAGTTGTGCTAAGTATTGTAAAAACCATTTTTAAGAGGTCATAGAATTTCAATGACTTTAACTTTGTCCAACCAGAAGCTTGGATCCCTTGAGCAACAAAAGGCACTCTGTTCTATAGGTGTTAGAGCTCGGAAGCTGAGCTCTAACGCTGCATCTAATTGTTCATCTCTGAAAATGAATAAAAAGTGAGCAAGTTGGTTAAAATGACCTTATGGGTAAATATCTATGATATGATTCTTTGAAATGCACATGGTTCTTTCTTACATATTCATGAGCGGTCCTTTTAAATAATTCAGTGCTATCAGTGCTAGGGGACTAGTGCTGCCTCTGCTGGGAATAAGCCTGGGATTATCAGAATTCCCTTCCCGTTAATATGTGTCAGCAGTATATTTGACTGAAGTCTGTAATTTCAGACAGCTGAATGGATGCTTACATGCCCTTTAAAGGTGTGTTGTTTTTTTCTCTCCGTAGATTATTAATGGGTGTAGTGTTTTTGAGACCATCTCACTAGTTCCTCTGGCTTGGACTAAATTTCTGGCACTAGTTAAAACGGCTGAGTGACGCAACCCAGTTCAGTAGTTCAGGAGGCCTGCGTCTTGTTTATAAGGACTGTATTAGTCAGATGGAATTAAAAGTCTTTATCAGAAGTGTATAGGTATTTCATTGAGGGATACGTGCTACACTCTCAGGGGAGACTTTAAAGGGGCAGTTCACCCATAAGTTAACTTTTACTATGTTATAGAATGGCCATTTCTAAGCAAATTTTCAGTTTTTTTTTTTACAGTTACTGAATCATGTGCCTTCTTCTTCTGACTCTTTCCAGCTTTCAAAGGGGGGGCACCCATCTAAAAACAAATCATCTGTAAGGCTACACACGTATTGTTATTGCAACTTTTTTATAACTCATCTTTCTATTAAGGCCCTGTCCTATTCATATTCCAGTCTCTTATTCAAATACATGGTTGCTAGGGTAATTTGGACACTATCAACCAGATTGCTGAAATTGCAAACTGGAGAGCTGCTGAATAAACAGCTAAATAACTCAAAAACCCCAAATAATAAAAAATGAAAACCAATTGCAAATTGTCTCAGAATATCACTCTCTACATCGTACTACAAATTAATTTAAAGGTAAACAACCCTTTTTAAGCAGAAACAAGGGCAAAAAAATATTTATTTTTGGTCCAGCATCCCAAAGTAGGCCTTTAATGCAATTGAACAGTTAAAACAAACTGCTTTGGGATACAGTTTCTTGTTGATGTATTTGTCAATCATATTATTTCAATTATTTATCATCTCTTATATGTGTAGGCCAATTATAAAAAAATCTTGATCTATATTATACCAGATCTTTTTGGACATGTAGTGACTGATTGAGTTTGAGATCTATTGGCTGGTGGGGAGAAGGGATTATAATATCATTTATTACCTAGGGATAATGTGAAGGGAATATTGAATGAGAAGGATAGAATGGGAGAAACTTGGTTAGGTTTATGACTTAATGGGTTATTGTAAATGAACAGAATTGCTGCTGTCATCTGAACCGGCAGGCGTTAATTGCATTTTTTAACTTTGAGTTAACTTTTAGGGGTCGATTCACAAAGGGTCAAATATCGAGGGTTAATTAACCCTCGATATTCGACTGGGAATTAAAATCCTTTGACTTAGAATATCGAAGTCGAAGGATTTTAGCGCAAATAGTGCGATCGAACGATCAAAGGATTATTCCTTCATTCGAACAATAAAATCCTTCGAATCGAACGATTATCCTTTGATCAAAAAAAGTTAGCCAAGCCTATGGGGACCTTCCCCATAGGCTAACATTGAGTTCGGTAGCTTTTAGATGGCGAACTAGGGGGTCGAAGTTTTTTCTTAAAGAGACAGTACTTCGACTATCGAATGGTCGAAATGTCGAACGATTTTTAGTTTGTCGAAGGTTTAGTGAGTCGAAGGTCGTAGTAGCCCATTCGATGGTTGAAGTAGCCCAAAAAACACTTTGAAATTCAAAGTTTTTTTACCTTGAATCCTTCACTCGAAGTTAGTGAATCGGCCCCTTAGTATGATGTCGAGAGTGATATTCTGAGAAAAAATTGCAGTTGGTTTTATTTTTTTCTTTATGGTTTTTGAGTTATTTAGATTTTTATTTAGCAGCTCTCCAGTTTGCAATTTAAGCAATCTAGTTGCTACGGTACTCATTTCCCTAGCAACCTTGCATTAAACTGAATACTACAGGGGGTGTGGTGCAGTCGCAAGCGAGAGAATCCACAGTGAAAATTGGTTTTGGAGGGGGGTGGTGGGGGGCCTGGCTGCACGACCTGCACCCGGCCAGGACACACTTTTGGCTTATGGAGTGAAGAGTAGTGATGGGCGAATGGATGGAAGGCATGGATTTACGGCGAATTTTCACGTTGTTCATGAATGTTTTTCGCAAAACTGAGTTGAAAATCTGCCAAATTGTTGTGCAGAAAAATGGGCTTGCGCAGAAAAATCTGCGCATGTCAAAATTATTCAGACGCCCATTTTATTGCATTATGATAAATTAGTCACGCGTATAAAAATTGTCGCCTGCGTCAAAAATTGTTGCACGTCAAAATAATTTTGATGCCCATTTACTTCAATGTGTTGCGCGGAGTTTTGCCGTTTCGTAAATTATCTGGCGAAGCAAAACGGCCCAGATTGGCCCATCACTAGTGAAGAGGGCCCTGCTTGCTTTTACCCTCTTGTGTCGTCTTTACATCTTCTTTTTTTGTTTTACTTAAGAACACATGATTGGATTGACATTCATTACATTAACATTACACTTTTTATATTTTGTCAATCAGGGAAATGTATTCATTCAATGTGTTTTCTCTAATGTAGACTATTTGCAGCTGTTCATGCGAAGTACCTGCCAAATTTGGGCTAATCAGGCACATTGTCTTGTGTACACGGCAGCTTTTCTTGTTTTTTTCTTCGACTCTGCTACTTGTATTCTCTTTGTGACTGAATATAGAGACGGGAGCTAATTAACATCAGGCGCTGGAATACATATTCATCTCTATAGCTCCTGTATGAGCAGTGTATTCTGCCTCCAGCTATTTACAAAAAAAAAAGTCATCAGCCTCTATAAATGAACGTTAACAAAGCATCTGCAGAATTGCTTCTCCGTGTTCATAAGCACCGGTTCACTTTTTAGTAATGGAATCCTTAACTCTTCAGCAGACAGGCAACAATACTATACATTACATTAGCTTTCCAATAAAAAAATAAAATATTCATTCATGTATAGCATTGGTTTTATGTATCCCTGTACACAATTTTTTAATTATGTATTTAATCACTAATACCACTTCCTCAGCAAATTAAATTTTTTTTCAGCACAAAGGGCGAATATTTGCTCATCCTTCTTTGCAAAGTGCAGCAATTGCATTAATGAACAAGTTTTGTTATTATCAATAAAGTACATGTACATAAATATTGCTACAGCATGGATAATATGAGAGCATATGGGTAAGCATGGTAGCAAAGACCATGGTGGGGGTCATAAATGCATATATTAGCATGAAGGATCATATATACAGTAAATATATAAATAGTGATGAGGGAAAATGTCACCATGTCCTCATTTGCTGTGAACTTCTGCATTACACTGACGCTTTGCGTGGCAAAATAAAAAGATGAGTGACAAAAAACAAGGCTCGCAACAAACACTTCTGAAAACAAAGCTAATACAGGTATTATCAGGAAATCTCTGAATTATGGGAAGGCCATCTCCCATAGACTCCATGATAATCAATTAATTTGAATGTTTTGAAAATGACAGTGGCATAACTACCAGGGGAGCAGGGAATGCAACTGGGCCAGGGCCCGCACTCCCGCAGGGCCCCCCCTGGCAGATCGTGTGCACTGCAGCCTGCTGGAGTCGGCTGCAGCCGCAAAGTAAATGCGCACTGACGAGGGTGGGAGGGGCCCGGCTGCACGGCCCGCACCAGGGCCCGCCCCCACCTAGTTTCGTTACTGGAAAATTATTAACTTTTTCTCTGTAATAATAAAACAGTACCTTGTTCTTGATCCCAACTAAGATATAATTAATCCTTATTGGAGGCAAAACAATTCTATCTGGTTATTAAAATTATTTTTTTAGTAAACGGAGCATTCTGTCCCAGCCAATAAAACCGGCAATACTGATCCTATGAGTTGGAACCGATAAAAAGTTCCCCCTTTGTTTTGCTTTGTTTTTTTCTTTTTCCTTTTTCTTTTTTTTCGTTGTATACATCAACTCGATTTGCTACATATGTAACTTCATTGCCAACTATTACTTGTGTTGTAATGTTTAAAGCATTAATAAAAAAAATAAAAAACAAATACTATACTCTTTACACAAAAGAAAAAAAGAAAGTTCCCCCTGCTATTTAGGGTGGCTCCCCATGATCTCCTTTGATAGCGTAAGCTTCTAATCTACCAAGAAAAAAACAAAAGTTATAGAAACTAGTTCTAAACCAAATTGTTGGGTTGCAAAGTTGGTTCAGAAACTTTCCTTGGATCTCCTATGAAGAAAAGTTAAGAAACAATAAAAATTCATTTTTTTTTCTTTCCCAAAATAGATAAGGTAATTTGCCTACAAGGGGTTTGAAGAAGTAGTGGCTGGCTGGCTATGATAAGGACCGTGGTTGCAAAACAGATGGTTCTGTACCTGACAGCTTGTTCCTAAAATAAAACATGCAGTTTCAGAATATTACACTATATCTGTGACACATTTGCCTGAAAAAATAAGAGAAAATAAAAGGCAAATGCATCTGCTCTAAAGCATAAATCCTAATGGCATTAGTTTCAGTCACCAGTCCATTCCTTTATTTATAGCAGCAAGACGTATGGATAAACAGCCACGTTCCCTTTGTAGCATGCCATAAAAATTCTTAAGAGACAGAAGGATTTTAGTCAGTAGCTTAGTAATTTATTTTAAATGAAGCAGTTCATCCTAAAATGCATCCAACCTTTGAGTCATTGCTCGAAATCTGCTACAATGAGCGACTTATTTCTGTAGGGCCACTTAAGAGAAAGTATATTGGAGTTGCAAGAAAGGGAATATATTTAGCACTTGAATTTCCTGCAGCCTCATTTATCACTTGGCAGCTGAAAAAGGACACAGTACTGGTAGCAGTACTGCTGACAGACCTTCTGTAATTCAACAGATCCAAAATATTCTTCTAAGGGCCATATATATATATATATATATATATATATATATATATATATATATATATATATATATATATATATATATATATATACGAATTCTGCGAAGAACCAGCACTCCCATATGTAATCATCCTTGAGAAAGGTCCCAATAGGGACCGAAACGTTGGAATGCAACAGAAATAAAAAAGTTACTTTTTACATATGGGAGTGCTGGTTCTTCGCAGAATTCGAATATATACATTTTAACCGTGCACCCCAGCAGAAGAAAATTCCACCAGAGTGCATTGGAGTGCGGATACTCATTGGAACAGAGATATATATATATATATATATATATATATATATATATATATATATATATATATATATATATATATACAGATTTACTGTAAGACCTTATTGATGATAAATTCATTTCAATGGCATTGTGCTGCAGTAAATGTCATCCGGTATTTATATGGCAAAATAAGGAAGGCAGACAAGAGTTAGTGCCAGGGTTATGTTCTACAACAGCTTATTTGTAATAGACAGATGCGTTGTTGAATTCCACAGACTCCCACGTGTAACACACACTCATTCCAGAAGTATATACTACTGCGTGTGCTGCCCATGGGTCTTCCAAAAATATTATTAGACACATTCTCTAGCCACCCAACTAGTAGATTATGTGAGTGTATATTGGTATATTTTGATTTCAATGGTTCAAAGAATGACAGCTTTTAATTGTCTTGGTCCTGTTTCTAGTCCAGAATAAGTAACCACAATTGATGGAGGAAACATGAGGCAATGTAGTATCAAGAGAAGGGTGATTATGTGTGTCTGGGGAAGCTACCAATAGTAGATTTTCATTAAAGAACATATAGTTACATATAGTTACACACATATACATATATATATATATATATATATATATATATATATATATATATATATATATATATATATATATATATATATATATATAAACAAACATTAGCTGGTCTGTTTTTGCATGAGGCTTATTGTTTTCCACCAATGTTCCCCTTCAGTCTCTCGGAAGGAATTGTGGCTGTGGAATATCAGATATAGTAGGGAGAGATGGTGCCTATAGTAGCAGTGAGATAATGGTCTCTGGGAAGGGAGTGTGACTGTGGGATAGCAGGTATAGTAGGGAGAGATGGTGCCTATAGTAGCAGTATCTCCCTACTATACCTGATATCCCACAGTCACTTCACAGAGACTATTATCCTGCTGCTACTATAAGCACCATCTCTCCCTACTATACCTGCTATCCCACAGTCACAGTCCTTCCCAGAGACTATTATCCCACTGTTACTATAGGCACCATCTCTCCCTACTATACCTGCTATCCCACAGTCACAGTCCCTTCCCAGAGACTATTATCCCACTGTTACTATAGGCACCATCTCTCCCTACTATACCTGCTATCCCACAGTCACACTCCCTTCCCAGAGACTATTATCCCACTGTTAATAAAGGCACCATCTTCACCTACTATACCTGCTATCTCACAGTCACAGTCCCTTCCCAGAGACTATTATCCCACTGTTACTATAGACACCATCTCTCCCTACTATACCTGCTATCCCACAGTCACAGTTCCTTCCCAGAGACTAGTATTATCCCACTGTTACTATAGGCACAATCTCTCCCTACTATACCTGCTATCCCACAGTCACACTCCCTTCCCAGAGACTATTACCCCACTGTTACTATAGACACCATCTCTCCCTACTATACCTGCTATCCCACAGTCACACTCCCTTCCCAGAGACTATTATCCACTGTTACTATAGGCACCATCTCTCCCTACTATACCTGATATCCCACAGTCACAGTCCCTTCCCAGAGACTATTATCCACTGTTACTATAGGCACAATCTCTCCCTACTATACCTGCTATCCCACAGTCACACTCCCTTCCCAGAGACTATTATCCCACTGTTACTATAGGCACAATCTCTCCCTACTATACCTGCTATCCCACAGTCACAGTCCCTTCCCAAAGACTATTATCCACTGTTACTATAGGCACCATCTCTCCCTACTATACCTGCTATCCCACAGTCACAGTCCCTTCCCAGAGACTATTATCCACGGTTACTATAGACACCATCTCTCCCTACTATACCTGATATCCTTCAGTCCCTTCCCAGAGACTATTATTCCTTATTGTTATTATTATTATTATTATTATTACTACTACTACCTGTTACTAAAGACACCATCACCCTCTGCTATACTTGCTACCCCCATAGTCACAATCTTTTCTAAAACACTGTTAAAATACAATTACTATTACTATATCTGTTACTTTGCTAACAGCCTGGCTGCTATGTGGGTTGATGTGCTGCATGCAAAATGCTTAGAACACTCCCCCCCCCCTCAAAGACATCTCCGATTTCTGTTTGTTTCATAAAAAAAGCTAATGAGTCTCTCCAACCAATCGTTAAATGTTACCAGGTAAAGTGTGCTTATATGCAACAGATTACAGTGCAAACTCTGCTAATTCTTTTCACCAAAGACAATATTTTTGCACTCTAGGAAATTGCACAAATGAAAGTCACCCCACTGTGTAATAACCTTGTTTCTTCATCTGCAGGAATAAAATACAGAACCATAGGAAATGCAGGAATATATAAACTGCATTTTCCAAACCTCCTCTGAGAACACACTTTACATTCCAGGCTATAATTCAAGCTCTGCGCTGGTTCTGAGAGGCACGGAGACAACTCAACTTTACTAGCACAGAAGAACACAGGCCGCAGACTCTAAACTGTTACAATTTTACAACATTTAGTTGATACATTTCTCAGCAGCATCTCTGGAGTATTAGCAACTATTGTCTCAATTCTAACAGCTGCCTTTAATGCAACCCAGGGATTCTGCTCAGCAGGGACAAAGATAAGAAATGTATCATTCTAAATGTATCAATTTAGAACAGTTTACAGGGTCGACGACCCCCGCTCCCAGAGCTGCTTTAGAAGGTTGAAAAAAGACACTTAACACTTTATTAGAAAAATGTTGACACATAGAAAATAGAAAGTAATTGGAAAAAGTCGTTATTTCTGGTGATCTATTGGAAAACAACTAGTTGTTTAAAGGTGAACAACCCCTTTAGGTTATCCATTCAGACCACATTTGTCATAGACTACTATGCTCATTCACTAAGGGGTGTAAAATACAAAGCACTCTACTTAAAGGGAATGAAAACATTCAGGGGTTCTTAAAGAATTCTTATTATTACAGGTATGGGATCTGTTACCTGGAAACGCCTTATTTAGAAAGCCCTGCATTTTGGAAAGGCTGTCTCTCATTGCCTCCATTTTATCCAAATATTAAAAAATTATTTACTTTTTCTCTGTAATAATAAACTAATCCTTATTGGAAGCAAAACCAGCCTAATTGGGTTTATTTAATGTTAACATGTTTTTATAGTAAACTTAAGGCATGAAGATCAAAATTATGGAAAGATCCCTTATCAGGAAAACCCGAGCTCCCAAGCATTCTAGATAACAGGTCCCATACGTGTAATACATTTTTTTCTTTTTGGAGTGCTGATGAGATAACCTCTCTGATTCCCTTAGCCAACCCCAGCTCTGATGCTTCAGAAAAGAAAGTAGTAGTTGGGCCACTCTGGGGCCAAGCAAAAACAAATATATAAGAGCTGCATCACAGATAGGCACCATGTATAATTGTTTTCAGTTCACCAGCTTTGTACATGGGGCAGCCATTAGCACACCAACACTTGTGCTTTGCCCATGGTAAATGAGGCCTCGTATCTAAAGTCCACTGTTTGCATGAATTTAACAGGCTCTGGGAGTATAAGACAGACTTAAGAAAATTCAATCAACTCTTCCAAAGTATAAGTACCTTCCACATGAAAAAGCAATAGAACAGTAACTGAAAAAAAGCAAAACAGCCGCAGCATTCTGGCTTTGTCTAAACCACTGTCTAATGACCCGGCGGCCTGTGGAACTGTCACTGGGACACTAATGAAGTGCTGGCTTGGGGTTGTATAGGTGAAGGTTTGCCCAAAATAACGTGCCAATCATTGTCTAAAGATCAGAGGCACTAGGTCAACAACCCAAAAGAATGTTTTTGGAGCTATTAAATCTTACAGCAGCAGGGGAGAAAGTGATGCAAGAACTACGGCATGTGTGCTGCAATATGCAATACAACTGGTAGACAGAGATTAAGACCAAATGGGGGTAATCATTTGATCCTCCTCCTTCCATAGCCAACTCTCTCTCTCTATCACATTTGTTTTACATTAGCTACTGCCCGCCAAGCAGGAGCAACAAATCCAAACCACACTATTTCTTCTGCTGCTGTGACGGGGCCAGTCGGCCTCCTTGCAGTGGTGGGGCCCAAGGCAGGGGGTCTTGTACATAATCCATATCCGACAGCAAGGAAGATGGAACTAACATGTGGCTAATGTCAGCTGTATAGCAATTTCATCTCTTGTCCTGCATCTTGAAAGTAGTTGTTTTATAAAATACCTTAGCAGGGAATTGAGGGACAATTTTGGTGCCACTTCCATGCCACTAAAAGTCCAATGGTTTGTTTGTTCTGCCTCATATAGTGCCCTGTACAGAACTAATGCAGAACCAATGCCACCTAGCCTCCCTAGTAATAACAATCCTTAATGTTGACATTATTAAAAGTGAAGGCATATTAAAGAGATTAAAGAAATGCTGGTATCCCTCCATCCTCCCCCAGATCAGGGCCAGAGCAAGAAACATGGCACCATTCAATGTTTCCGTCACTCGGGTGCAGCTTTGTAAATGTGTCTTTTTTTCCAAAACCCGATTACTTTAAAGGCACAGCATGGACAGCTTTTATTTTGATCACTGTAATAATCATATCATTGTAATAAGAAGTGGAAAAACAGGTTACTGTGATGCAATTTACTGCACTGAATGTATCTTTTGATGTGCCTGGATTTATGGTATTCACTTTTCCTGGCCTTCGTCCCTCAGTTCAGAAATGCAGAAGAAATGATTTATAGCAAAATGTGGTCGGTTTTTTTTTCCTGGGAATAATGTAACATTACTGGGAAGTCCTTGGTATATACAGTACACTCTCTCTTTCATACAGTAGGGCATTGTGCCATAAAATAGTGTTAGGCCATGGGATCCAGTGGGCACTCTCACCGCTGCCAAACAGATGATGATAGATTTTATTTTGCAAATCAGTTCCCAGTGCCTTATCACATTACATCTACAGACCCGAGGAGAAACTTGTAGATAAGATGAAAGGTGCATTAAACTGACCAATGATATCTGGTTAAAGGGTAATTAAATTAATAATAAATTAAAGGGTAATTAATGCATTGTGACTTCAACAAGGGACATTATACTGACCAATTATGGATGGAAATAGAACAAATATTTTGTATAAGTCTTTGTAACTGACTTAAATGCTACAGCCAACCGGAATACTAAACAGAATATTAGTAATATTTACTAAAAACACACACACATGCTACTTTTCACTCCAGATTTCCAGTGCCATTTTTAATGCGCTGTAGCCCACAAGTTAAAAATCTTATATATTTACTGTATACCTGTCTGATCCGATTGCAGCTTGGGGCCTCATTTACAAACACAACCTCCAGTGGTGCAAAATTGCACAGATATTAACATCATTTATAAACAGGAGCACAAATGCACCAGCCCAACCTACTCTTGTGAATTATATGCACAAAGGAACCCTGTAATTACCAGCTGCCTCAACATGGAGATATTTCATGGTTTCCATTAATGACTCATTATTAATATTGTGCACACATTCACAGGGTAATTAGCATGTGTTTTCCCATATATTGTCATGGGTGCAACTTAGCGAGCAGCTGCAATACAGGAATGAGATTCGCTATCGGGAAACCCGTTACCCAGAAAGCTCAGAATTACAGAAAATCTGTCTCCCAAAGACTCCATGTTAATCAAATAATTTAAATTTTTCAAAAATGATTTCCTTTTTCTCTGAAATACCGTATTCTTGATCCATATTAAGATATAATTAATCCTTATTGGATGCAAACCAGTCTGTTGGGTTTATTTAGGGGATTATATTAAAGGTTGAGTTGTGTTTTAGGGCTAGGCCACACGGGAAGATTTCAGGGAGATTAGTCACCTGGCGACTAATTGCAGTGTCTAATCTCCCCGAATGGCTTGCTGGTATCTTGCACCCGCTAGCACTAAAGTCGCCTGCGCCTATTCAAAGTCGCTCGAAATTGCCCCAATCCGAGGGTGGTAAAATAATGCATATTAAATCAGGGGTGTTTAACCTTAATCATTCTGGTTGTAGTTGAACTATAGCATTATATTTAAAAATAAGTGCATGATAATATATCTCTTAAAACCATACTCTCATGAACAGGGGTCTCAGGGGAAATGAAAAATGTTCCACATGCAGAGCAGGGGGGAGGGATATGTTAATACAAACAAAGATGTCAATTCTAGACCAACACCCTCTGACATCCTCACCACAGGCAGGGGTACAGAGTTCATTAGCCAGACTGATCTTCATCCAAATTCTCCAACAGTTAATGATGTTAAGCTACCTGCTAAGTGGAACCTAATGAATAAAAAGGTTGCCTATGCCCTACCTAGTTCCATCTACAATAGAATAATTATCCCCATTCCCTAAATAAGGGTATCCACGACTTTAGCTGCAGTTAGTGGCTAAAGCATGGGCCATATATTGTGGGAGTCGGTGTAAAATACAAGCAGTTGCTCATGCAACTCACGTGGTGCATTATATTCCATGATGGAAACATCTATGCACTCCATTATCTTAAAGGGTTGAAGCTGATTTGGGATACTCTTTCAGCCCAGAGATACCAGGAAACCTGTGTATTTATTTTCAGCTCTGCCTGTATTTATAATATCTATAATATCCCTAAAGCTCACCTTCTGCTAAATTAAGCAAGGCCAGGGGGCTTTAGACTGGCTATATTCTGATAAGATTTGCATATCCTTATGATGATCTGTGCTGTGTTGAACTAAAACTCCCCATAGACACAAAGATTTTTCTTACCGAACGACCGATTTTAGCGAAGTCCGATAAATCCTTCAAAATTATCATGAAGTTAGTGGGATTCGAACGATTTTCGTCCGACATCTGTCAGGAAATTGATCGGCCAGGTTAAAAAATCTTTGTCGGTCCCAGTGCAATGTATCTATGTTTGCAGGGACAAGCAGGCAGCTCCCCTTTGTTTTCCTGGCAAATGGTCTTTTTAGTTGATGGACAATTCGTACAATCGTACGATTGTTTCGAGATAATCGTGGTCTTACAATGACGATAGGCTCTTTTAAAAATCTTTACATCTACTGTATGGCCAGCTTAAATCCCTTTATCAGCTTCAACCATGCAATTGCTTGAATTCATCTCAATGAATCAACAAACCTTATCAACAAAAAAGGTCATATTTAGAGGTTACTGGATATTCCACAGACAAGAAAGGTTAGAGCATTAAATATTTCCTTTTCCCCAGTAGGATTATTTTACTCTTTGGGGAGGGGATTATAATTACAAGCACACTGTTTGTTCCAGGTATGCTAACCCATGCAACCAATCAGATATCTGACTTCCAACTGCCGACTAGTTAATATTATCTTCTGATTGGTTGCTGTGGATTAGAATTGAAGCAAACGTTACACATGGCAATTTTCAGTAAATATGCATTAAAACGCACAGGGCCGTGTTTATTTGCACACAGTAGGGCTAATTTATCAATGGAGCACAAAGTGCTCATCAGCAGGGTTACCAAGAACCAGAGTTAAAGGAGACACAAAATCTTAATAGCTGCCTAGGTTTCAAAGCAACCCTGAGTTTTAGGGGTTGTTGATAACGTTAACTGATACCAGTATGCACAAACATATCTACTGCTTGCAGTCAGTGGGGCATATGCCTCATTGGGCATGCACTTATTCCAAGGCACAAAATCACATTTGTACCCCTATCTGCACAGGGAATCTTAGATTTGTAAAGGGCCCCATATTGCATATGATATGAAAATCACCGGCGGGGTGGCACGCGGATCGATTTTTTTTCAGAAGTCGCCCGAATGTGCTCCGAGTGCCATCCCACCGGCGATTTTCATATCATATTTTGCAATGTGGGGCCCTTTACAAATCTAAGATTCCCTGTGCAGATAGGGGCACAAATGTGATCTTGTGCCTTGGAATAAGTAGATGAAGGCAGGGGAAGGCAGTTTGGGGAGATTAGTCGCCCTGAAGAAGAGGAGATTTGTCGCCAGGGTGACTAATCTCTCCGAATCTGAACGTGTGTCTCTACCCTTACAGGCAGGACTGGCATCAGAAATCCCAGGGCCCCATACGACAAAATTTCCTGGGCTCCCTGGGCTGCGCCCACCGCAAGCTCCACCTACAGGTCCGCCCTCCCCACGCCACAGGTCCACCCCCCACCACACAGTAAAAAAACAAAAAAATAATAGTGGCTAGGGTTTCCACATGTTAATAAAAAATAAAAAGATATTGGTGGTCAGGGCCCCCCCATAAAAAAAAAACATTTGTGGCCAAGGCCCCCCCCATTAAAAAATATTGGTGGCTAGGACCCCACATGAGAAAAAAAGAATTGGTGGCCAGGGCCGGCCATTATAAGAAAATTGGTGGCCAGGGCACCTTAAACGTCCATGCCTTCCCGAAGTTAGTAGCTCTCAGAAAGACGGGGGGCCCAGCTAATCAAGTAAGTTTGGCGTGGCCAGGCATCTTGGGGCCCCCTACAACTCTCCCACCTGTCCCCCCCTGATGGCGGCCCTGCTTACAGGTATGAGATCTGTTAACCAGAAAGCTCAGAAATATGGGAAAAACATCTCCCATAAATTTTAATCAAATAATTAAAAATGATTTCCTTTTTCTTTGTAATAATAAACCAGTTTATTGTACTTGATCTGGGGCAAGATATGATTAATCCTTATTAGAGACAAAACAATCTTATTTGGTTTAATTCACATTTAATGGATCTCTTTGTTTGGAAGGACCCCTTATCTGGAAAACCCCAGGTCCCGAGCATTCTGGATAACAGGTCTCATACCTGTGCAATCTCAGCAAACACAGGATAGCCATCCAGCCTTGGGCCTGCGGTATGAGCTTATTTTTTGCTGTTTAACCAGATATTGGTAATAATAGTGCTTGCTCTGCACAAATGCAAAACACAAGAGAGCAGTTAGACCCCATAATGATTTCAATGTCTGGGGAGTAAAAACAATGAAATCAATAAACACATTAAGCCCCAAATCCGAGAAACCTACTCTGAATGCTACAAAATGTGCATGCAGTGCATTTAGCCTTGTTTTTATGTTAAATATTTATATTCAGCTCCTTGGCAGGCCAAATTGGAAGGAAATTAAGACAACAACAACAAATCAGTAATAAAATCAGTATAAAATATCCCAATCAGAAAATGAGCAGCTTACGGGTCCCCAGCTAATAATGAAACAGATGTGCATGGAATTTGTACAAGCGCATCCAGAATCCTCCCAAACCTCCTGTATAAACAGAGGATTCCCTCAAATCTGCATCCGAATAATAAACAACCCCCCGCCACCACCACCTCCACCCCTGTGACAATGACAAAGAGATTTTGTAGAATTAAAGTGAGAAGGTAACTGCTTTATAGATTTCATTTTGCTCATTGCCTGACAAGTCTTTCCTCTGTGCCCTGGAGTTCCTCTAATATCCCTCTAGAGATCCAGTGGAATAAAAAAAAAAAAAAAAAGGAGCAATTTCATTAGTTTGGGGTGTTTTCTCAGGCACTGACTCCTCACAGGGTGCTAGAACAGACATTTTGGAATCAATTTAATGCATATGTGTATGTATCGGGATGTTTTAGGTGCAGAAACGAGAAAAAAAATGCTGGCAAGAATACAACAGAAATGTTATATAACAGTTGTTATGTAATTGCCAAAGGCTGCTGGTTGGCTGGAGGCTGTAGATCCGCAATGGCTGGAAAGTTCGGAAGTATTTGACAATATTGACTGATTAAATGTGGCTTTTGTATATGGATATGTATATGTTGTATATATGTCTTTATACTGTATATAATCTGTATAAATACACTTGCATTCATTTCTGTTTGAAAACACTATGTGTGCGTGTCCTTAGAATATTACTCACCATCCCCTTTGCAGTCATGACACAAGTTACCATTACTGGTGACACTATTTGCAAGCACGCAAGAGAAATTATCCTGTCTTAATCCTACACATGTACCAAAGCTCTCTCATAGGCAGGGATCTGTAAGAACTCCCCACCTCTGGCACAAAGGGTAATTTAGCCCCTACTGGAGGGATTGGGAATCTGACGTGAGGAATGTGAGCAAGGGGTGACCATTAGTATGTTCAGCCAGCCTGACTACAAGCCCAGCAGGGGTGCAATGCTTAGGCTTCTGGCACGCATGATACTCCTTTAGCTTCCAGACAGGCAGACAGGGTGTTGGGCACCCACTCAGTCTACTCATGCAGCTTGCAGACACTGTCAGTTCTGGCTGCTACTGGCTTCTTATAGATGCATTTAGTACTTTCATTTTATTCTCCCCATCATGCACACTGACGCATCAGATGTAAATTCAGTATGGAATACTCCAAGATGCACACTCAGTCTAAATTCAAGCATATTCAGGCTGATACACTCAAAGAAACACTTGTTGTTTCTCCATGATGCACATTTGAGGGATCATTAATGAACCCGAGCACCTTGTTTTTATTTTGAGCCACAATGCATTCACTGCAAATTGCTAAGGCCACAGGTAACTTTGTGGATAGCATCAACGGGCACTAAATATTGCATCTATAATGGTGCATTGCACTTGTGTTAGCAAGTGCAATGCACTCAGTTTGAAGATTTTGCTGCAGTATACACTCAAGTCTCTGCTTCACAATGTCACAGCAACAGGTGTTTTGGTACTCATGCCGAATATATGAAGCCTGCATGAAGCTTGTTACATATCCATGGAGTAAAAATAGTGCCCTTGTTTTGTTCTGATAGCAGTTGCTTAAAGCCAGACGTACAGAACAATGGGACCAAGGAAAAGTCACATAAAAAGCAGAAACTGTGAGTGGATCTGCATGCAAATACAATCTCAGAGTTTCCGGCTTCAATGGATGTGATTGCTGCATGTGCCTAGGACTTAGTAAGGGAGCATTTACCATCCCAGAATGTAACACAAAGGCTTACTTTCTCCCTGCTACTCACACTCACGCAATTCATCTCTTACACACAGGTTTCTGCTCCCTTTACTCTCAGTGTGTATGCAATATGAGGAGCTCACCCCCCTTGAAATTCACCTGTGAAGGTACCAGGTGCCACTTCTGGAAGACTCTCACCTGCTTTGGGTCAACTGATACATACAAAGAAATCCAGTAGCACACTGTGATTTGTGAAAAAGAGACTTGTGCTTTATCTAGCCCATGTACCTACAAGAAAAGGGCAACGTTTCAGGTCATTTTGGGGTACATGCCCTTTTCTTGTAGGTACATGGGCTAAATAAAACACAGCGTGCTACTGGATTTTTTCCCTTTACTCTCAGTAGGCTGATAAACACCTACACACTTAACACACCTAACACTTGTTCAGCCTCCTCTTCCTTGGCACTGAGCTGCTACTCACACTCACACTACCTCATGCAGGTAATCTCACTCACACTCCAGTTCCCTGATGTTTCTTGACTGGAACATTGCTAACACTGATACAACTGCTTTCACACATCTCCAGTAAGCTACTACTTACATAGCATTCCCACTCACACTCGGCCATCATTCCTACCCAGTTACCTGCTCGTAGCTGACTGCCCCTTGAATTGGACAAGCTGATGCCCATGTCATTGCGTGCTTATAATGATCCAGATCCTAGCACTTTACTCCAAGTGGTAACATGAAATAAAGTCTCAATAAAACCCAGAGTGGATCATTATCTCCCTAGGGACCTGGGGTTAGCTGACATCTCTACATACTCTTGCTCTCTGACCTTTAGTAATATTCTTAATGCATTCACTGTTGCTGTGTGACTGTCAGCTCCTATAACATGCTCCTTTCTGCCACTCACACAGGTTGCTGCACCCCTATAACAGCACATGCAGCTGCAGCCAGACTCATTGGGAATAATGCAAACCCTGTCCATCACATGGAGCACCTCTCCAACAACTCTATTTACTGCTGTTTGCTTAATGGCACCTGCCAGGAGATAGGATCACCATGGACAAATACATTCAAGGTCAATATGAAAAACTCTCCAGGGAACTTTCCATCCTTTGGTCTATGCAAGCAAACCCTTGAGATTAGAGAGAACGTGAGCAGAGAAGGGTGTTTATGTGCAGGAAGATAAGAGAGCCGTAGACAGACACAACACCACAGGAATTCTCCATGAAAGAGTTAAACAGGCATATTCTCAGGTTATAAACAAGTGTTTGGCATTTCTTCTTGGATGAAGTGTTCTGATCAGCAGAACGGAAATCTGGCAAATGATCTGGATGGACTGCTCTGCTGGCTGCTTCTAATCATCCACCTCTGTAATATGTAACCTCTCCAGTTTCATGATGTTGCCAAGTCTGCCGCCGCTTAGATGCCCGCAATCCGCTGCAGCCTTGGGAGATGCATCTTGTCATCTGTGTATGCAGTGCCAACCTTGCTGCTTGCCCCAAGGGGAATATTAGATTGCATGCTCTTTGGGACAGCAGAAGCAGCACTGCAGTGACAGTGATCACTTATAATAACATATTCTTTACCTACTAGTGCCTTGACAGTGAATAGCATAGCTGCACATCTATTATACAAATGTGGGAAGTTATCCAGAATAATCAGAACCTGGAGTTTCCCAGATAAAGGATCTTTCTGCAATTTGGATCTTTTAATCCTGTAAACATTAAATAAACCAAATAGGCTGGTTTTGCCTCCAATAAGGATGAATTATATCTTTGTTTTGGATCAAGTACAATGTACTGTCTTATTATTACAGAGAAAAAGGAAATCATTTTTAAAAATTTGGACTATATGGATCAAACTGGAGGCTATAGGAGACAGCGTTTCCGTAATTCGTAGCTTTCTGGATAAGGGATCCCATACCTGGAATAACAATTTCAATTCAATTCATTATAGGACAATGAATGCACCTGTCTTCTGTTCTTCTAAATGTATCTTTACATTCCAGAGGGCTCCAGCAACTAGTGAGGGGCGAATCTGTCCCGAAACCACGAAAATTCGTGAACCGCGTTAAAGCCAATGGCAAAATAGTTTTAACGCGCAACATTTTTGAGGTGAGCATCAATTTTTATACAGCGACTATTTTGTCCAAATGCATTAAAGTCATTGGGCGTCAGAATAATTTTGACGCAAGACAATTTATATGCGCATGAAAATTTCACATCAGCAACACAATTTTTTCGCCAGTGAATTTTCGCTGCATTTACGTGAAAACATTTGCCGTGAATCCATGAATAAATTTGCCCATCACTACCAGCAACTTGTGGCCCTATAGATGTATCTTGTAGTTTAATGACATCCCTTGTCCAACTAACTAGATGAATTCAGACATTCTGTGCCTGGAGCTTTTGCCCATGTGTTATAAAGTCTTCCAGCTCTGCAGCATCATTACTCTTACACTGCAGCTACACGTTCTATAAACCCAGTGTCAGAATAATAAGATACAGGTTTGTTGATTGGTCAGTGCTGTGTAATATACACCTATTTATATTGACTATAAGAAAGGGATAGGGACTCACCTGTCCAGGGCTATTGCTGTCATGGAGTAAATGCTGGAGAACACAGCAGATATGGGAAAGAAGTTGTGGAACTTGCAGTATATGAGTCCATAGTACCAATGGTTGTGGATGGCGTAGGTGAAATTGATGACCGTATTGAAAGCGGACATGGACGCTTCGGCGAAAGCCAAGTTCACCAGGAAGTAGTTGGTGACGGTCCTCATTCGCTTGTGAGCTAAAATGATCCACATGACAATGATGTTCCCAACCACAGACACGACCACTATGATGGAGTAGGCTATGGACCACAGGGCTATTTGCCAGGCAGGCTGAAGGAAGGGGTTAATGATGCACGTCTCATTGCCAGTGGAATTACACAGGGAGGAATTGTGCAAGGACATATTCATGGTGGCTGCCAGTCAGTGCAACAGGCTAGTGGACCCTTGCAATGTGTGTGGCCAGTGAGTAGAGCAGTGGCATCAGCTATAGAGAAGCATTACACTGACACAAGTGCAGTCCCACAGGGTGAGCAGAATTCAGACAGTGAATGCAATGACAGTAGGACGGTCTGGAGGAATTTTCTCAGTCCCAGTCTGCTCTTCAGCAGCCTAAAAAAAAAAGATAATAATACTTAAAGGCAAGAGAAAAGAAAGAAAGTGAGTGCCGGGGTGTGTGCCAGTGCCTCACACACAAGTGCCGCCGCTGCCTCATTCACGTTCCAGACTTGTTTGTACTCGCAGAGGGTGAGAAGGGATTTAAAGTCAGTGTCGGTAGGAGGGGGCGTGGCCTTGCTGCAGTGGGCGGGCCCCAGGGACAGCTGATGTGGGACGTTAGTGTCAGTAGCAGGACTGTATCATGTATAGAGGGGGCACTTCAGTATTGAAGGTTGGCAGGAGGGGGGTGGTGTGTAGTTGGGGGGTTGCGATACAGTGACTGTCCCCCCATGTATTCTCTTACTTTCGCACTCAGCGCTTGTCTTTACAAGAGACGTCAATTCTGTAATTCATCGCGTCCTTGAAAGTGAACACAGGTCCTTTGTATGAAACAGCAGCGCACGGGTTAAACCCATCCCTTTGCACGAGCTGCCCGCTCAAGTATTGCGCTCTCTCTCTCTCTCTCTCTCTCTCTCTCTCTCTCTTTCTCTTTCTCTTTCTCTTTCTTTCTCTCTCACCCTCACTTTCTCTCTCTCTCTTTCTTTTTCTCTCTCTCTCTCTCTTGCGCTCTCTCTCTTTCTCTCTCTCTCTCTCTTTTGCTCTCTCTCTCTCTCTCTCTCTCTCTCTTACACTCTCACTCTCTCTCTCCCTGCTGCTGACTTTAACCCCTAGCCTCTTACACAGTGTGCTCAGGCATTGCTGGCTCTCACTAGCTCTAGGCTGCTGGAGTTAACAGTTAAGACAGTGACTGTGATGCAGGCAGAGCCCTGGCTGAATGTTACTCAAGAGAATCAGTGCACAGGGCAGGAGCATCCAACTCACCCATTCTCCTAAATACTGACTAATCAGTGTCAGCACTACAGTCCCTAAATACCGATCCACTCACAAGGTGCACAGTCTTAACACTAAATAGCAGCCTCACCAATATAGTGACAGCCAATACATACAACCTGTGGTTCAACTGGTGGCTGTGTTTAAACTACAACTCCCAGAATTCCCTGAGAACAGCTATTGTGGCCAAAAATATAGTTTGAGTCTGCAGATGCAGTCAGCCGGGGGCACCTTTAACCATGGTATAGCCAATATACAGTACCAGTCAGCAACAAATAATGTGAGCACAGTGCCAGGGCACTGTATATTGACAATACTATGGTTATTATCCAGAAAGCTCATAATAATAGAAAGGCCATCTCACATAGACTCAATTTTTAATCAAATAATTCAGATTTTTAAAATTGATTTTCTTTCCTCTCTTATAATAAAACAGTACCTTGTACTTGATCCAAACTAAGATAGAATTCTTATTGGTGGCATAATAAGCCTACTGGGTTTATTTAATGTCTAAATTAATTTCAAGTAGACTTTATGTGTATTGAGATCCAAATTACCTGAGCATTCTGGATGAGAGGTCCCTCACCTGTATAATTCCTACATGACCTCCTTGTGTTTTTTGGACAAGTTACTTTCTCTCCCTGTGCTCAGGCATCAAAATCCCAGATTAGAATGTATGTAACCTAGTAGGAACTATGACTAAAAGGGTGTTTTGATCACTGCTCCTTTTTCCAGAATGCCAGGAAAGTCTATGGGCCTCTTCCTATTGACTGCAACAGGAACCTCTCTGAGCACAGTGATAATTATAAAACACTGAGGTCCAAAATTAGCACGGGCACAGTCGCAGAGGGCATTTGTGCTGGGACTCCTGTCTCAGAAGAGGCCGAGTGCTTACCGTAGTTTAATTAATTTAACTGTTTAATAAGAACCAAGCATATTCATAGAGCATTTAAGCTCTATGGGGCAGCTAAGCATTATGGGTATCTGTATGCAGGATATATGGAGTAGGCATTATTAGTGCATTAGACTTATCATAGTGTAATATAGTATGGGAAGAAGATGACCTCAGCGTCAGGTGTGTGGATCTATGATTCACCTCCATGATCTGCACTATAAGATTGGATTGTTTGATATGCACTCAGAAGCGTGACTTATGCGATAAGTTTTAAAACATTTTAAAAAATAAAGGCAAATTACCCTATGGGAGCTGTCCCTGCTTTTTAATGTCTTTACAGAAAAAGGAAATACCCTGGAGTTGATATTGATATGCTGCTTTAAAATCAGGAATCTTGTAAATTGCCAGTCCCACCATGGTGAGTTTTACTGATTGAAGAAAAAACCATTGCACCTTATTTTTATTCATTTTACTTTTCGAAACAAGCACTACAAGCACCTTGTTTGACTCAATTTTATTTTGGAGATAGCACTTTGTAGAAATCACTATAGCACTTTAGAACACACAAGAAAAAAATGGTGCATAGACTTTCTATGGTACAAGACACACACAGATTAGTGCTGTAACACTTTGGTGACTGCACTGAATGTTAACAATATTGCACTAGGTTCTGTTATTTGTTTTTATCCATAGCCTGTGGCGCTGATCTATAATTGTTCCATACAAAAGAGGTGCCATCATTGTGTGACCTGGGCACTGCCATGAATAAAATCTGATAATAAGTGCAAAGCTGCTAAGAATCATAACACTAACTGCTGCCTTAAAGGGGTTGTTCACCTTTGAGTTAACTTTTAGTAGGATGTAGAGAGTAGGGATGCACCGAATCCAGGATTCGGTTCGGGATTCGGCCAGGATTTGGCCTTTTCAGCAGGATTCGGATTCGGCCGAATCCTTTTGCCAGGCCGAACTGAATCCGAACCCTAATTTGCATATGCAAATTAGGGGCGGGGAGAGAAATCACGTGACTTTTTGTCAGAAAACAAGGAAGTAAAATATGTTTCCCCCTTCCCACCCCTAATTTGCATATGCAAATTAGGGTTCGGATTCGGTTCCGTATTCTGCAGAATCTTTCGCAAAGGATTCAGGGGTTCGGCGAATCCAAAATAGTGGATTCGGTGCATCCCTAGTAGAGAGTAATATTCTGAGACAATTTGCAATCGGTTGTCATTTTTAGTTACTTAAGGGGTTTCACTTATTTAACTTTTTATTCAGCAGCTCTTCAATTTACATTTTAAGCAATCTGGTTGCTAGGGGACAAATTAACCTAGCGACCGTTCATTGATTTGACTATGGCTAGCAGAGGACCTTACTAGAAAGATGAATAATAAAAAGTAGCAATAACAATGCATTTGTAGCCTTACAGAGCATTTGTTTTTGAGGTGGCGTCAGCGATGCCCATTTGAAAGCTGACAAGAGTCCGAAGAAAAAGGCAAATAATTAAAGGACAAGGAAAGTCTAAAATAGAATTAGGCTAGAAATGCTGTATTTTGTTTACTAAACATAAGCATGAACTTACTGCACCACAAAGCCTGACCAAACAAATGATTTATGCTTTCAAAGTTGGCCACAGGGGGCTGTCATTTTGTAACTTTGTTAAACATCTTGGCCTGACCCTGACCCTGCACATGCTCAGTGTGGTCTGGGCTGCTTAGGGATCATCATAAACAAAGCTGCTTGAGTTCTGCATGGCTGGGAAGTAAGGCTGGGGCTCCCCCTGCTGTTCATAAGTAGGATTGTTTCCCTGCTCAGCAGTTAGGGACCATCTGACAATTCCTATCCACAGCAGTAAATGAAGGGAGAATTTCACTGCATACAGTCAGGTTTCTTATAAAAATGGTACATATTTTTTAATTAAAGTATATTGGAGAAAGGTTTCGTTTTCATTAAAGAAAGTAAAAATGGGATTTTATTTTTTTGCCTTTCCTTGTCCTTTAAGAAACTATAAAAAATAAAAACAATGAAGACCAATTGAAAAGTTGCTTAGAATTGGCCATTCTATAACATACTGAAAGTTAACTTAAAAGTAAACCACCCTTTTTAAGCAAGTAAGAATATTCAGTAGAAATATATATACGTTCACGACAGTCCAATGGGGTTATGGGGCGAACTATCCTGTGCAGGGTCCCCATATTGATGGATGAGTCAAAAAGCAGACACTTCTGCCCCCTCAGTTCTGAGAAGCATAGACCCAGGGAATTTGACCCTATTTGCCTCTCCATGCTTTACAATGTTGATCAATTGAATGTCTGTCTCAGCATTCACTTGTCATAATATATATAATGCAGTGTTTATCTATGACAGTTTCTGGCTTTCTGCCTCAAATCAGCATAAGTGAACTTGATAGACATGTTTTTTTTTTCAGCCCCAACGACTAGGTTACCCTGTATGTTAAATATTTATTTAAGCAAGAGGACCCCTTTTTTAAGGCCGGGCAGGGAAGGGATTTTGAGAGTTTCGGAGGGGGGCCCTCAGGCAGAGAAGATTCTTAGTAAAATGAGGACCATTGAATGCTTTGTCCGCACATTCTATCACATTTTAGAAGGAGAGTAAAGACATTTTCTATGACGTAATCCACTTTTGTTGGAAGGCAATCATTCATCCTAGAGCAATCTATTCACCTATACACTATATGCACCATTTCCATACCATCACAGAAATCATTTCCTGCTCAACAGATTCATAATGTGAGTAAACCTCATACCGTTTGCTTAACAGAACATGACATTTGGAATATGAAAGCACAAAAGACGTACTGTAGTTGCAATAATTCCTAGCTTCACCGGTAGTTTCGCATTTAAAGTGATACTGACATTAAAAAACGACCTTTTAAAACTTTAATGTGCATTAAAAGTTAACATGTTGGCTGTTTTTGGCTGATAGGTTTGCTTTTGTAAGTAATAATTACTGAAGTTCCTAAACCTGACTGTCCTTTCCCAATCTGTCGGGCAGAGTATCTAATGCTAGCAGACTACTGATGAACAAATATGGCAGCCTCCTTATAGGGGAACAGGGAGGATCAGTTAAAGGAAAACTATACCCCCAAAATGAACACTTAAGCAACAGATAGTTCATATCATAGTAAGTGGCATATTAAAGAATCTTACCAAACTGGAATATATATTTAAGTAAATCTTGCCCTTTTACATCTCTAACCTTGAGCCACCATTTCGTGATGGTCTGTGTGCTGCCTCAGAGATCACCTGACCAGAAATACTACAACTCTAATTGTAACAGGAAGAAGTGTGGAAGCAAAAGACACATCTCTGTCTGTTAATTGGCTCATGTGACCTAACATGTATAGTTTGTTGGTATGTTTGTGAGTACAGTGAATCCTACGATTCCAGGGGGCGGCCCTTATTTTTTAAAATGGCAATTTTCTATTTATGATTACCCAATGGCACATACTACTAGAAAAATATATTATTATGAAAATGGTTTATTTACATGAAGCAGGATTTTACATATGAGCTGTTATATCTTTTTATAGAGACCTACATTGTTTGGGGGGTATAGTTTTCCTTTAAGTAATATAAAAGAAACAGGCAAATACCTTTATGTTATGATAGCTGTAAAAAAAATTTAATTTCTGGTGTCAGTATCTCTTTAAAGCAAACACTATGGCATTCCAGCTGTCGGAGAAGGATTGGCGGTAACCCAGTAAGACACTGACCCTTGCTTCAGTGACACTTCACTGTGACTCTTCTGTCAGCTCCTTGGGGAGGTATAGGAATTCATGTGTAAGCTGTATGGAGCAGAAACATGTGCTTCCTCAGCACACAGATCTTGTCCCTCAAAGGGTTATACCTTATGTTTAAGTAGTGTTTAGATTTCATGTATCGTCAGGCAGGGTCGGTGGGACACCAGGTAAAAACGTTGCAGACCCCCATACTTCTTGCTCTGCCCGCTGATCTCATGTGTGGGGGGCCCAGAGGGGGATTGTGGCTGGGGCAGGGGGTCTGGAGGGGGTTGTGGCTGGGGCCAGGGGACTGGAGGGGGAGGGGTAGGTGCCACTGTGTCCGAAGCCCTGGTAGGCTGACAGAGGATGTTTCTGTTAGCATAAAATATTCTTTCTCTGTTTATTTGCCTTCATTTACACAATAAAGCTGCAAGTAGGGACATTGGCAACCAGAATCTGATGGATATTGGTGATGGATATTGAGAGTGAAGGCACCCAGAATCTGATGGATATTGGTTTCCAGACGGGTATCAGTAGCCTTGAGAGTGAAGACACCCAGAATTTTATGGATATTGGTGTCCAGACAGGTATCAGTAGACTTGAGAGTGAAGACACCCAGAATCTGATGAATATTGGTGTCCAGACGGGTATCAGTAGACTTGAGAGTGAAGGCACCCAGAACCATGAGAGAGACTGGATTGTGGCATGTGTGAAAGGCCATCTGAAGCTGTTTGAGAAGAAATGGACATTGTTTGAAGGGGAAGTGTTACAAGAAACAAAGCGAAATATAGCTAGACGAAAATAAAGAGAAGACGTAAAAAGAGCCGTGGAGCAATAAGAAAAAGGAAATACAGCAAAGGCAATGCAGTTGAGCAAATACAATCTGAGCTCAGGAGTACGAAAGCGAGAGAGAGAGAGAAAAGATGAATTTATTGTAAGTAATCCCACTGAATAAAAGCAGGTACCTCTGGCGGAGTAAGAAATTGCTTATTTCGTTGCGCATTTATTTCCAAATGATATTCAGAAATACTGTCTTCTTAGCTGAACTGTGCTAATCTGAATATGCTTGAACTGTTCTACTTTTAACATTAAACTGCTATAGCCAGTGTCTTGTTCTCCTTCACATGCATGGCAGTTTCCTGCATTGTTGAACAAACCTAAATATTAGTTACTGACATGGGTGAATTTGCTAATCCACTTAAAGAAGAACTAAACCCTAAAAATGAATATGGCTAAAAATGCCATATTTAATATACTGAACTTATTGCACCTGCTTAAAGTCTCAGCTTCTCAATAGCAGCAATGATCCCAAACTGCGTCTTCGCCAGGCAAGAATCTAAATCACCTGCGGGATGGCACTCGGAGCACTTAGTTTTTCGAAGCCGGCTGAGGTTGTCTCACGAGGATACTTTGGGCAACTTCGGAAAATGAATCGCTCCGAGTGCCATCCCGCCAGCGATTTCGATTCTAGCCGGCAGGAGGCAGTTCGGAAATTAGTTGCCCTGAAGAAGAGCAGATTTGTCGCTGGGCGACTAATCTCCCCGAATCTGAGCTTGTGTCTGAAAAGCTTCTGTCATTTGTATATGTGCTGGGGTTTTAAGCCTCTAACTGCTTTATTCTGCATTAAAAAATGAGCCAATGGGCAGCTAAATAGGGTTTGTTTTTTTTATAAGCCAATAAACTGTAATTGTTACATTGTTCCGCCCACATGACGGAATTGTGGATGGCATTATTGAAATGCTGTGTTTTCCCACATAACTGCCATACTTCTGCATTGCCACTATCCTCACCACATAGTAGTCGCTGGCATAACTGAACTGTATTTTCTTATATTGTATATTGTTGAATTGTTGCTTACTGTTCAACTCTTCATTCTCCTCCTCTTCCTGTGTTACTGATGATACTGGTGCTGAGTACTGTATTAATTCTGCTAGCCATTAATGTGTTGAACTGTTTATCTTACAGGCAGATCATTTTACCCTTGGGGCAGATTTAATAAATGCAGCCTTGGGATTCCGGAGGGGTTCCCTGCAGTTCAAATGTTATCTAACACTTTTCCTGACAGCCAGACAGCATTTAATGAATTGACATGTTTGTCAAAAGCTTGTTCAGTGCCGGAACTGATTCCAAAAGTCCCCGAAGAAGTAGGAGCATTGCATCAATTTAAAACAATGCAGCTCATGCAGTAGTTTTGCAGAGTGAAAGTTGCCATATCGCTTGCCTCAGATCTGCCATTCTCCTATATAAATGTTAAGTGTAAACCGGACAGAATATATTGTACACACATTCTATTAACTATTACTTAACTACCTGCCTAAAGGAAAATGTAAGATCTGGCTGTAGTCTGGCTTATAAATAAAAGCAGAGCTGTAATATTCTTTCCAATATATTGGGACCTATACAATACAGGTATACAAACTGTTATCCAGAATACTTAGGTCCTAAGGGTTTAAGGTTAAGGGGTTCTATCTGTAATTTGGATCTCCATAGCTTAAGTCTACTAAAAAAAAATTTAAACATGAATTTAACTCTATAGGATTGTTTTTTTCATCCAATAAGGATTAACTATTTTAAATTTAAAAATTTGATTAAAAGAGTGTATGGGAGATGGCCTTCTCATAATTCGGAGCTTTCTGCATAAAGGGTTTTCAGATAACGGATACCATAAGGTATTGAACTATTATGTGGAATGATTTGGGGTTTTCTGGATAAGGGAACTTTCAGTACATAAATTCATTACAATAATGTCATCTGTTATAATATAATACATGCAGACAAATAGTACCATTCATAGAGATGCATAAATAATATCAGCTTTAGTAATCCCCATATAGTTCAAGAGCTGACTCATATAAGCCAATATCAATTACATAGTGACTAATCTCCCTAAGTTCATAAAGGTATTGCATAAGGGGTGTACTGGCTTGAGCCCCACAGAGCAACAACAACAGGTAGGTAAATCAGGTAATTGATCAGCAATAAATTTCACTCTGGTTAATGCAAGTACTGGTATGGGACCTGTTATCCAGAATGCTCAGGACCTGGGTCTTCATATTTTAAGTCTACTAGAAAATCACGTAAATATGAAATAAATACAAAAGGCTGGTTTTGCTTCCAATAAGGATTAATTATATCTTAGTTTGGATCAAGTACAAGCTACTATTTAATTATTACAGAGAAAAAGGTAATTATTTTTAAAAAAAATTTAGATTTTTTGTTTAAAATGGGATCTATCGCAGATAGCCTTTCCATAATTCGGAGCTTTCTAGATAATGAGTTTCCGGATATTAGATACAATACACGTATAGCAGGTCACAACAGCTGTTAAAAATGTTCACAGTTTTAGGGTAGGACTACACGGACGTTTTTGGCGTGATCCAAAGCGCTGCGACAAAACGGCTGTAACAAATCCATGTGACGGAAATAAGGTAAGAGATAGAAATGTAGGATGAAGTCGCAGTGTTAATCCGAAGCGACACGACTGTCAGATGCAGACGCTGCGTCTGCATCCAACAGTCTTGTTGCGTCTGATCAATGGTGCGACTTCATCCAACATTTCTCTCTTACCTTATTTCCGTTGCATGCGATTTGTCACAGCAAGTCAGATAGTGCCGAAAATGTCCGTGTAGTCCTACCCTAACAGAGCTGTTCAACCTGCAACCCGTTGTTGTTATAATTCTTATATAGCACAGACATCCCTGCCCCAGTGGAGCTTACAATAGAAGTTCCACTCACATTTACTGTGGTCAGTTTAATCAGGAACACTCCTCTGTTTTTGGAGTGTGATAGGTGGAGGTAGCTGGAAGAAACTCAGGCAAATCGGGGGGATCATAGAACTCATTACAGACAGAACTGAACGCAGGACTCCAGCAATGCTGCAGCAGTGTTAACTGATGCTTCCCTAGTTAAAGAACAATGCCCAGCACCACTGATCAAAGTCTACTTGGCCCTCAAATTATGCCACATCTAAACCTAACCCTGAAGTACATCCTATGGATACATTAATTATGCTTTCTCTCTAATATTGTAAAGCGTGCAGTTTTTTTTATCCTGTTTTGAGCTAAGTCCTGGATCTTCAACACCCGCAGCAGCTCACCATTTGCATTACTTGCTGATTGAAGCCCTACTTCAGCCACAGGTGGAGTTTTGCTTTTCTGATCCATGTAATGCTGCACTCAATGTAACTACTGTGTGCAAAACAGACCCTTAAATTAGCATGAAGCGACCCCTGAGTCCAGGACTAAGAGAGTTAACTGGTTAAGTGCACGCGACATTGATGTATTGGCCCTTAAAGGCCCAACTCAATTTTTTAAAGTGAAGCAAAATTGATTGTGCAGAAATAAAATGAATGAAATAAACGGATAAAAGCCTGTTTTTTTTTTTTTTTTGGCTTTCTCTTTAGAATCATTGGGAAGGATCTGCAGAAGAATTGGTTACCAAGCAGTTGTGTTCACGGGCACCATCTCTTATTGTATGATTATACAAGCTTTCCCATTTCAATTTTCTGTGTTCTTAAAGCCAAATGATTGCAAATAGGAAATATCCCTAGTAAGCTTACACATCACAGGTACATACATGTAACCAAGCAGACATTAATACTAGAGGTCTTCTCTTCTAAGCATATAGTACATTATATACTGGCTACTGGCATATAGGCAGAGGCTTGCTGATACAGTATCTATGCAGTTCCTTAATACAGTTTTATTATACCATGAATACTTTGTAAATTATATCCATATAAACGGTGCTTAGTGATGTCACCGGTTATAATAGGAGCTTAGTGATGTCATTTCTGTCACATGACTCACTGAAACTTGTGTATTATAATAAATAAAGTACCCCCTGTTGCAAAATTTGAGGATATTAAAAGTCACCTCTGAGTTCCATGACCTGTATAAGCCTTGTGCTTTTATATGGTCATGGACCTCCTCAGTAACTTACAATATCCTTGTATTTTACAATAGAGGGTACTTTATTTACTATATATATATATATATATATGTTTGTGGGGTTGTTTTATACCTCAAATTAATTTACAACTCAAATGTTTTTTAAATTAAGAAAAAACTTGAATGGGAAAAACTCGAATCAGTGAATCCATCGTATAAAAAAAAACCTCAAATTAATTGCGTTTTCCATGGGAAAAAACTAGAATTGCTCTAATTAATGGAGTACAAAGTCTAGCAACAGATATAACAGTGGGAGCACTTACCAGACCGCGACCAGGCTTCAGCGTGCTACGCATCAAACCAATATCCCACACGGTAAATCCATGTCAGAGCTTCAGCCCTTATGGGAGACATGCTGCTGTGATTTTTAATGGATATGTAATAAATTGTGAACTTTTTAACTTTGAATCCTGGCTTCTACGGTGCACGTTTTTTTTTTCAAAAGATCTTATTAATCGAGCTTTTGATCTTCAATTGGTTCAAGGGACCTCTGCCATGGACTTGTACATGATCTTGACAGGTTTTAGCTGGAGTATGTTCTGTATTCCAGATATTTCCAGCTTTGGGGTATAATAAATCTCAAAAAAAGTTTTTTTCACAAAACCCAAAAAAATGTAAGCTTTGTTTATAAAACCCTGAAAATCGAGTTTTTTTAACCTGAAAATCTGAGTGTTTGACTGAAAACTACCCTGGAAAAACTCGAATTTTTTGACAAAACACAACTCAAATCTGCCCCTTAATATTAGCAGACTTTTCTTGTTCTTTATAAATAGCACCAATTAATGCAGTAGTTATTATATGTTGTATGTGCCAAACAAGTGATTTATCAGATTACTGCTTCCCCTACACCAGAAACAATGAGTTTTGGGTTTCATGGCATAAAGCCCAGAAAGACAAACAATAACCTGAACACTGTGTAGTTTAAAGGACACAATGTGTGTTTTCTTCAATAGAAGATTGTATGTATGATTATATTTTCATTGAAGGGATTTCATAGTTTAAATAAAATGTGTAGCGCTATAGTAAATTGAATGCACCGTTCTCTAACTATGAGCTCCACTCCCAATACTGTTCTCTGGATGAGACTTTAAATCTTAGGGCGTAAGCCCTTGCAAACAGTGTGGAGGCAGGGTGTAGCGCAACTGTAACTTGATGCAGGTGCAATAATTGGGTGCCAGTGGTTCTTATATTATTATTAACATGTATTTATATAGCGCCAACATATTGCGTAGCACTGTATATCTTATAACTTAACCATGAACATATTTATTAAACAATACAATCCTCCATGGAGTGCACAATAGAGCAAACAGGATCATACATAAACAGTGGACAGGCATATACTCACAGCACCTTTGTTCAGTATTATTCCCCACAGGGAAGAGAACATACACAGCAGCAATGAAAGTACACCCAGCTTTCAGCCTTTTTCCTAAGTGGAACCCAGGGGAATTACTACATCCATAAGTATATGCACTTAGTCCCTACTTCTGGGTAATTAGTACCCGGGATCTTATTTCCCTCGTTGGAGCCTTGAGCTGCTCAGCTAAATAGCCTGTCTATCTGTCACTCCTAGAGTGACCTCTTAAGGTGAGTAGCCTGTCCTTAATAGACCTGACCTGTCTAGGTTCCACTTGAGCTCTGCCTGCCTGCTCAGGCTAGAGCCAGCACAAGATGGACCCTGAGAGCATGGCTACAAAGGGTTTTATACTTTAGCACAGTGCCATCTACTGGTCACTATTGAGAATCTCAGGGGAATAGCATAAAGCAGAGTATTGACACAAGTCCCCATTGGGACCCATTTAGGTGTCTAGAACACTTAAGGATTTGCCTGCCTGCTTAACTAGGGGGGGCTTTTTTTACACATCACTACAAGTGCTTTATACATTTTGCACATACTGTACTGCCTTGTCTCATCTGTGCCATTGTTCTGTTTCTTCATCACATAGTCCTTATTTTGGTCACCCAAAGCTTTCCTATCAATCTGCCTATGAGTATGTGAGAATGACTTCAGGGTGTAGCCTAGAGCCTAAAAGGTCTAGTATAGCCTACATAAAGCAGACTAAATGATGTATTCTATGCTCTGAGCAGAAATAAGCAAATAATCTCTATGATCCCAAAAATTCATTCCCAGTAGTTTATCAACATTGTGGTAACATTTCCTTATGGTGAAGTATTGCACCCAAACATCCCTTTGGATGCAAACAAGACAGACAATCATTAGTGAGTTACATAGTTACATAATTAGTTCATATGCTAGGATTCCAGAGAAAGAAGAAGAAATTTTTAGTCTAAAATTAATGTTGAATGGGACACTTTTAGGGTTTGTTTAGCCCAAAAAATGTGGTGCAAAGGAACATCATTCTGTTCTCAATAGACTTGCAACACTTGCTGGTGCTAGTACTTGTCAGGTAAATTGCCTGGAAATGTGCTTCCAAGCACTTCCTTAAGGCCAGAGCTGCATAGATATTGTCACAGTTCAGTTATCTAACGTGGCAAGCACTAGCGAGGAGCTAAGCAAAAGACTGGCAAGAAACATCAGGGACATACAGGGGATGCAACACTAGGTGGGCACTGTGACTTCTGTTTCCCCCCCCAAAAAAATTGATCTTAGTGGGATAAAGTAAAAGGTCCTTTTTTATTATTACAGAGAAATAAATAAACAAATCATGTTTAAAAATGTCAATTTTAAAATTATTATGGAAAGCAGCATCTGTCTCTCTTACTATCCCCTCCCCCCTGTGCTTTTCTCGACTACTTGTATTATATTTTAAGATAGTGGGCCTCATACACAAAATTGACCCCATAGTTCTCATTCAGCACTTGTTTCCAAGGCATACCTGCGCAAAATCCATTATATCCTGTACATTATGTGGAAACCTGTTATCCAGAAAGTTCAGAGTTACAGGAAGGCCGTCTCCCTTAGACTTTATCCAAATAATCCAGATTTTTATTAACTATTTCCCTTTTCTCTGTAATAATAAAACAGTAGCTTGTACTTGATCCAAACTAAGATATAATTAATCCTTATTGGAGGCAAAACCAGCCCATTGGGTTTATTTAGGGGGTTATTTATTAAAATCCATATGTTAAAATCTTTTCACTAGAAAAACTCGAATTTTTATAGGAAAAATAAATTTTTTCGAGATTTATTACACCCTGATACAGCAAAAAGCCGGAATCCAAATATATGCCATCTCAGACCTGTCGGAGTCCTGTATAAGTCAATGGGAGAGGCACCTATCTCAATTTGACATTATTATGGTATGCGCTGGGTTTAGTCCTAAAATCTGACTTTTTTCGGAGTTTTTGAGCAAAAACTCAAACATTTAAGCAATTCGGGAAAAAGCCTGAAAATTTTGAGCGATTTGGGTTTTTGATGATTTTATCGAGCTTTTCCGCTATACAATTAAAATTGAGTTTTTTTTATTAACAACTATGCTAAAATCGGGCATTGGAGATTGGTTGTGGTTTTTTGTAATAAAATATGAGATATTTTGTGATTTTAGTAAATAACCCCCTTAATGTTGAAATAATGTCTAGTAGACTTAAGGTATGAAGATTAAAAATTATGGAAAACCCCAGTTCCTGGGCATTCTGGATAATAGCTCCTATACCTGTACTGGCTGAAGGAGAGCTGTTGTTTGCTACAATATTTATTTTGTCAGGAAAGCCAAGAAGAGAAGAGCAATGCACAAACAAATACTGCTTTCAGCTGCAGGTACATTTGCAAATATCTTGAAATTATTGAGAAACATTAAAGGTATAAATGGAGAGTTCTGTGTTCTGCTAGACTCAGCTTGTTATGTTACCCATGAAATGACTCAGTAATTCAAAAGATTCTGTTATTCTTGCTATTAAGTCACACAGAGCTACATCGTTCTTCACCAGCAACTGGCGAGCTGGAGCTGTTTAACAGAGTGAATGTCTCAGTCTCTGCTCGTGCTCATAATGAGTAACTGATTTTAAATTGGCCACTATAGCAATATTGAATCAATAATATCAAAGCAAAGAAACCTTTGTAAGACTAATTGGTGCAACTCCCACTATAAAGTGGTTGAGATGCAGGTAGAGTTTACTTAAATTCTTTAATATTTCTAACCTTTTACTAAGGGGGAAGGGGATTCTGCAATAAGAAATAGGGATTTTATTTTTTACAAATCACTAAGAACATATAAACTGATTCACTTACCAAAGGGTGTGCAGGGAAGGCAGCACATGTGCAGGAGATTTATATTATTATTATGATTAACATTTATTTATATAGCGCCAGCATATTTGGCAGCGCTCATTTATAAGACAGGTATTAGGGATTATCTGCCGCACTCCAGCAGCTTGCCTGCCCAAACTGGCAAATGTATTCAGAGCTGTCTAACAACTGAATATTTGACTTATTTCACAGAAGAGTAGAACATCCTTCACACTGTATGTAAAGACAAATGGGATGCATGGTAAGGAAAAACATGATTTTCTTTGGGAATTGAATGCAAGAAAAGTGTCTTTCTTTTTGTCATGGTACAGGTATGGGACCTGTTATCCAGAATGCTCCGGGCCTGGGGTTTTCTGGATAATAGATATTTCCATAATTTGTATCTTCATACCTAAAGTCTACTAGAAAATCATGTAAACATTAATTAAACCCCAATAGCTGGTTTTGATTCCAATAAGGATCAATTATATCTTAGTTTGGATCAAATACAAGGTACTTTATTATGACAAAGAAAAAGGAAATCATTTTTAAAAACTTTTATTATTTGGATAAAATAGAGTCTATGGGAGATGGCCTGTAATTCAGAGCTTTCTGGATAACAGGTTTCCAGATAACACATCCCATACCTGTATATGTAATAAGAGCCATACAAAGTTAGATAGATAGTAATTAGATAAGTCCTATATATTTTTATAGTGCAGCACTTTACAGAGGTTCTACATCAGTCTCTGCACCAGTGGAGCTTACAATCAATTCAAACAGCATATGGTGAGTTTTATCAGGAACCAATTATATATTTATATTTATATTTTTGGAATATTGGAGGAAACCCATGCAAACGCAATGAGAACATAAAGTGCCCTGGCTGGAATGGAACCTAGGACCGCTGGGCTGCAAGGTATCGGTTGTAACCACTGCATCACTGTGCTGTTTTAAAGATAGTTTTTCCAGCATTGGTGATCAATATAATTTAATACTGTGTAAATACAGGAAGAATCCAGCTTGGCCACATCTAACAGGGTACTGTGACCCGATGTCTAGGAAACTGCATGGCTGATGAATTTCATATATAGTTTGTTTTCTGTAAAGTGTTCAGTCTTGGAATTAAAGTTCTTAACTGAGTATAATTCTGATTACTCCCGCAATGGTTCTTCTTTCCTTCCTCAAAGTTCCTTCACCCTGAAAAGAAAGCAAATGCGTGTGCTCACAAGTATTTATGTGTTTGTGTTATTACTTTTCACATGTACAGAGTAAATTCCCTCTGGACACTGGACTTTTCATGCAAATAAGTAATTATTGACCTTTTGCTGTGGCCTGGGGCACCTCTGGGAACATTTGGAAATCCTTTAGATACAGTAGCACCATGACCCAGCTTTGGATCTAAGCCTCTAGGTTCAGAATGATCCTGCTCTACGCACTTCAGTATATTTATATTTTTTTGGTGCATGTTATTGTTTCACTTCTTATTAATGATTTTGAAATGATAAACCCAATATTTCTATATTCAATATTTTCCCCTATATAAGTCCTTAGTACATACGTTGATAAAATAATCTATGCACCTGTTATCTTTTCTTGTTAATAATTTAACTTGGGGGCCGATTCACTATGGGTCAAATATCGAGGGTTAATTAACCCTCGATATTCGACTAGGAATTAAAATCCTTTGACTTCGAATATCGAAGTCAAAGGATTTAGCGCAGATAGTTCGATCAAACGATCGAAGGATAATTCCTTCGATCGAACGATTAAATCCTTCGAATCGAACGATTCGAAGGATTTTAATCCAACGATCGAAGGAATATCCTTCGATCAAAAAAAGTTAGCCAAGCCTATGGGGACCTTCCCCATAGGCTAACATTGACTTCGGTAGCTTTTAGATGGCGAACTAGGGGGTCAAAGTTTCTTTTAAAGAGACAGTACTTCGACTATCGAATGGTCGAATAGTCGAACGATTTTTGCTATGAATCCTTCGATTTGAAGTCGTGGTCGTAGTCGAAGTTCGAAGTAGCCCATTCGATGGTCGAAGTAGCCAAAAAAAAATTCGAAGTTTTTTACCTTCGAACCCTTCACTCGAAGTTAGTGAACCAGCCCCTTATAGTCAATACTAACTTGTAGTCAAACACATATAATATATTTTCATGTAGAATATTGCAATTCCTCTTTATCGTTTCTCATGCAGTGAAAACATAATTATAACTCTTGCTTATCAGCACTCCATATAGCATACGCTGCTGTTTTATATAACCTTTTATAGCTGTCTATTCCAGTCTAAAACATGGATTTTTGCAAAATTCTGTAATGGAAGAATATGTCCACTGTACATTTGCTGCTCCTAAGCTCAGGCTGATGTTTAAGGAATTCAATTAAACGTTTTATCACCTTATAATACACAAGAGCCATGAATATCCTGTAAATCACAGTATATCCTTATAAGCGGTGCTTAGTGATGTCACCAGTTATAATCGGAGCTTAGTGATTTCATTTCTGTCACATGACTCATTGAAACTTGTATATTATAATAAAAAAAGTACCCCTATGTTAATGGAATTCCTCAGTAACTTATAATATCCTTATATTTTACAAGAGGGGGGTACTTTAATCACTATATAAACAGGTAGAACAGGTAACAGGTAGAACACACAGTGTACTCATTGGGTTTCAGTGATGCATGCAGAGGCAATCCTGCCTGAGGCAGCAACCCCGATGCCGCCCCCCTCTCCCGATCCGCGCTTAAAGGTGTAGCGTTGGAGCGGGTCAAAGGGGGCTGAATCGCTAGCGCATCGAGCGCATACTGTGCTTTCTGCACTAGCAGAGCTGAATTTCCGGTTTAAAAACTGGAAATTCGGCTCTTATTGGCAGGAACAGCCCTGGATGCATGTGAATCATACAAACAACACCTTAGTTATTAGGTGGAGAAGTTTTCTCTAGAATTTTAGTATGTTATAGACAGCAATACAGGTATGGGACCTGTTATGCAGAATGCATGGAAACTGATGTATTCTGGATAAGGGGGTCTTTCTGTAATTTGGATCTATATACCTTAAGTCTGCTAAAAAAAAACATTTAAACAATAAATAAAGCCAATAAGATCCTTTTATCCCCAATACGGATTAATTACATCAAAGTCTGGATCAAATAAAAGGTACTGTTTTGTTATTACAGAGAAAAGGATATAATTTTTTAAAGTTTGAATTATTTGATTAACGTGGAGTCTATGGGAGATGGGAAGTCTGTAATTCAAAGCAATCTAGATAACGGGTTCCGGATAAAGGATCCCATACCTGTATTATAACATTCCCGCAAGGCAGCAGTTTGGAATATGAGGAGTATGAATAAGAGGGAACCTGAATAGTGACCCAGAAAACATGTGCAAATGTGGGAAGCAAAGAGACTTAAGGGGTTATATAATAAAAGGCACTAAGTTTGCCCAGGTACAATAACCCATAGCAACCAATCAGCAGCTAGCATTTACAGTTTACCTGTTTAAAAGCAAACAACTTTTAAACTATGGGTTACTGCTCCTGGGCAAACACAGGGAAGCTAATAGTTCACAAAATATAAGAAAGAAATAATAAAGACTAACTGGGCATACATTGTTTAGAATAGGCCAATTTAACACACAATTAGAGGGCGTGAAAAAATAGGGACAATGCGAGTGATACAAGCTTATGTAATAAAGAAACCCAAAACCAAATAGTCACGTTCTTGTTTTTTGAGGAAAAATGTTGCAGGTTGGCAAGAATCATGTTGTTCCATTCATTTTCAATAAGGTTAAAGGGATACTGTCATGGGAAAAACATTTTTTTTCAAAATGAATAAGTTAATAGTGCTACTCCAGCAGAATTCTGTACTGAAATCTCAAAAGAGCAAACAGATTTTTTTATATTCAGTTTTGAAATCTGACATGGGGCTAGACACGTTGTCAATTTCCCAGCTGCCCCTGGTCATGTGACTTGTGCCTGCACTTTAGGAGAGAAATGCTTTCTGGAAGGTTGCTGTTTTTCCTTCTCAATGTAATGGAATGTGTCTTAGTGAGACATGGGTTTTTACTATTGAGTGTTGTTCTTAGAACTACCAGGCAGCTGTTATCTGGTTACCTTCCAATTGTTCTTTTGTTTGGCTGCTGGGGGGGTGGGGGGAGTGAGGAGGTGATATCACTCCAACTTGCAGTACAGCAGTAAAGAGTGATTGAAGTTTATCAGAGCACAAGTCACATGACTTGGGGCAGTTGGGAAATTGACAATATGTCTAGCCCCATGGCAGATTTCAAAATTGAATATAAAAAAATCTGTTTGTTCTTTTGAGAAATGGATTTCAGTGCAGAATTCTGCTGGAGCAGCACTATTAACTGATTCATTTTGAAAAATCATTTTTTCCCATGATAGTATCCCTTTAAAAAACTCAAATGATTTCATAAACTGGGAAGTTATATTATATGATTTTTTTATTCTGGCTTGTACTCAGCCGAATATAAACCCAACCCTCAAGCTTAGCATGCAGAATACTGTATTATATAAGTATGCTTAGTGCGATGCCCAGCACAGGTTTTTATAGGCAAAGGGGATCACAGTTTAATGAACCTGTATGTGTTATTGCAACTCAAAATTTATAATTACCTTTGCCAATATATTCCATGCACCCTCCCCTGCTCCCTACTGGGGCTGCATCATGCCACTACTATCATATCACAATGATACACCCATCATGTCTGACGTTTAGCATTATTTACTTAACATATTACATCTGCTGAGTGTGCACTGTCTTGTCCTGTCCCTGCACTATTCTGTCCTATGTTGCAGGAGTCGCATATTTTTGCACTTGCACTTTTTGTCTGTTGTGTAGCATCATGGTCCTAGAAGAAAGTTGTTTTGTTTCACTATGTACTGTACAAACGTATATGGATGAAAGGACAATAAACTCACTCTTGACACTTGTGAGATGGGCCAATGCCCAAAGACTGAAGCGAGCCAATCTTTCTCTGATAACCAAAGATCTCTGTGTGATACAGAAACTCTTTCTCTCTCCGTGTTTGGCAGACATGTTTCACTTGTTATTTTCTTAATGCTTCTAAATGAGATCTTGTCAGCGCTGCTGATGAGGAGAGAGATTAAAATGCCAGTCAGGCTTGTCGCATGTGAGGCCTGTTAGCCAGAATAAATGAATTGCTTTCCTTTGTTAAACCTTCCACATCCCACTCAGGCAGGTAATGTCGCTAATTAATTATACACCAGCAGTGTAATTTAATTGACAGGTTTAGTGCAAAGAATTGGCCTGCAAACTCTGAAAGTTTCAGAATCTATGAAGGCATTTGTAAGCACGCCATCCAATCAGCCTGTCCCTTGCCAACTGCTATAGATCCTTTAGACTAGGGATGCACTGAATCCAGGATTCAGTTCGGGATTCAGCCAGGATTCGGCCTTTTTTCAGCAGGGTTCGGATTCGCTGAATCCTTCTGCCTGGCCGAACAGAATTCGAATTTGCATATGCAACTTAGGGGAGGTAAATTGAGTGACTTTTGGTCACTAAACAAGGAAGTAAATATGTTTTCCCCTTCCCACCCCTAATTTGCATATGCAATTAGGATTCGGATTCGGTTCAGTATGCGGCCTAATCTTTTGCGAAGAATTCGGGGGTTCGGCCGAATCTAAAATAGAGGATTCGGTGCATCCTTACTTTAGACTAAGGACATCAGATCTGTGGCTGATGCATGATGGCAGTTGTGGTTCTGGACTGCTCTAGATAAGGGTTTCCAGCAGGGCTAGGCTCACATTGTCCACCTCAGTTGTCCTGAGAGATCCACAACAATCACGTGTCATAGTCCTAATTGTAATTTTGGAGGAAAAGCTTCAAATGGCAAGACCAAAAGTGCTGCCTACAATTAAACCTTTATTGAAGCTCCCCATAGATCCTACAGACATGGGACCTGTTATCCAGAATCCTTGGGATCTGTGGTTTTACAGATTAGGGGTCTTTCTGTAATTTTGGATCTACTAAATAATCATTTAAACATTAATTAAACCCAATAGGACAGTTTTGCATTCAATAAGGAATAATTATATCTTAGTTGGGATCAAGTACAATGTACTGTTTTAATATTATAGAGAAAAAGGGAATCTTTTTTTTTTATAATGGAGTCTATGGGAGACGGCCTTCCCATAATTTTGAGCTTTCTGGATAACAGAACTCCTATCTATATCTGTTCCATGTCTGTGTTACAAATGAGTGGTGGGCCATCCTGTGGCACTCACCCCCATCATCATGAAGTGTTTTGAGAAGCTTGTCAAGAAACACATCAAAACCCTGCTGCCACCAGCACTGGACCCCCTACAGTTCGCATACCTTCAAATTCGCTCAACAGACGATACAATAGCCACCACCCTCCATCTGGCCCTCTCTCATCTGGACAAAAAAGACACCTACATTCGAATGCTGTTCATAGACTTCAGTTCAGCATTCAACACTTCCTCAACATCTGATAGAAAAGCTGAGCCTGCTTGGACTGAACACCTCCCTCTGCAGTTGGGTTCTGGACTTCCTAACCAACAGACCTCAGTCAATCAGGATTGGAAACATCATCTCCAGAACCACCACACTGAGCACTGGAGCCCCTCAAGGCTGTGTGCTTAGTCCTCTACTGTTCACTCTGCTGACGAATGACTGTGCAGCCACACAACGCACAAATCACATCATAAAGTTTGCTGATGACACAACCGTGGTGGGTCTCATCAGCAATAATGACGAGTCACCATACAGAGAGGAGATGCAGCGGTTGACAGACTGGTGCAGAGCCAACAACCTGTCTCTCAATGTAGACAAAACAAAGGAGATGGTTGTTGACTTTAGGAAGACTAGGAGTGACCACCTGCCACTGTACATCGACGGCTCTAATGTGGAGATCGTCAAAAGCACCAAATTCCTTGGTGTCCACCTGGCAGAGAACCTCACCTGGTCCCAAAAACACCAGCTACTTAGCCAAGAAAGCCCAAAGCCTCTACTTCCTGCGCAAGCTGAGGAAATCCCATCTCCAACGGTAAATACTCAAAACCTTCTACAGAGGGACTATCGAGAGCATCCTGAGCAGTTGCATCACTGTCTGGGCTGGAAACTGCACTGTCATGGAGCGCAAGACCCTACAGAGGATAGTGAAGACATCAGAGAAGATCATAGGTGTCTCTCTTACTTCCATCACGAACATTTACACCCCTCGCTGCATCCATAAAGCCACCAGCATTGTGGCTGATCCAACACACCCCTCACACTCACTGTTCACACTCCTGCCATCTGGAAAAAGGTACCGAAGCATTAGGGCCCTAACTACCAGACTGTGTAACAGTTTCTTCCCCAAAGCCATAAGGCTCCTGAATACTCAGGGCCGGACAGATCTCTCTCACACACACACTCCATCTGACCTTACTATATACCACAACGTTACACGGCCACTGCACGCCATTGTATAAATAAATAGCCATTGGATACAATTGTTCTCTATGAGCACATCTGCACTTTATCATGTTCTTTATCATGTTCTTGCTACTGTCATGTCACAATGATACACCCATCATGTCTGACTTTTAGCATTATTTACTTAAAATATTACATCCGATGAGTGTGCACTTGTCATGTCCCTGCACTATGTTGTCCTGTCTTGCAGGAGTTGCATATTTTTGCACTTGCACTTTTTGTCTGTTGTCCGGTACAGCTATGTTGTGTGTAGCACCATGGTCCTAGAGGAACGTTTCATTTCACTGTGTACTGTACAAATGTATATGGATGAAATGACAATAAACTCACTATTGACACCCTTGACTCTTGAACAATCCTTCCCCAGAAGAACTATAGGGTTTCTTTAGCCAGTCACAGCTGTACCTTCAGGGAATTAACTTACTTGTTTTGTGACAAAAAGTCACGTAATTTCCCTCTCCACCCCTAATTTGCATATGCAAATTAGTATTAGGATTCGGTTCGCTGGGCATAAGGATTTGGCGAATCCGAATCCTGCTGAAAAAGGCCGAATCCTGGCGAATCCTGGATTCGGTGAATCCCTAGCAAGCAGCCAGCCATAAGTTGTAGCGAGACTTTTTGAAAAATTTACATTGAAGCAGCACAAAAGGCAGCTTTCTGAAGGAACATCCCTTCTCAGTATAAATATATACAGTATCTAGAGAGAGAGAGGAGGGGGTATGGATGGATAAATGCAATGAGACATACTTTTCCTTGACACTAAGGGATACAAGTTTACCGCAGTTCACCAGAATCGAAATCCTGAGCACTCTATTTATTTGCATGGGGTCCTTAGGGAAAAGTGATTGCTTTGTTGTCACTCTGAAAATGATGCTGTTAAAAAACCCCATACAAGTGAACAGAGAACTTTGGAGTTCGAGGAACTCTTTATTTTCTCTTTGAAAAGCATGCCCTTCAAATTCCTATATGAGAGAAATGTGAAATGACCTATGCAGCTATCCTTGCTATGGATGATTGATTTTGATTCACTGCATGCTGGACCAATCAGGAGATTTAGTGTAACTTAAATGTGTTTAAATGTGTAAATGCGGCTTTCCTAAAAGATCCCAGAAAAATTCCTCCATACCTCAGTCCAGTCATTCTGCACTGATGGAGAGCTACAAATAATGGACTACGTTGAAAAAACCCTGCAGTCTGTTTGCTGGGTCACAACAACTGAAGCAGGTAATTCTCCTAGGGACTGAGTAGTATAGAAGGTCAGATGGGTTTCTTCATTATTCTAACTCCACTGGTGGTCATACTGGACCCGTGCAAACGTTTTCCTTGTTAGTCCATAGCTTCCAGTTTAATGTTACCTCTTCAGCTGGTCCCACCACTTCAGGGAAGCTATTTCATCAATGTACAATGGTTTAAAGGGAAGTTGTCATCACATGGTTAGTGTTGCACTTAACACCATTGGGGAGATTCATCAAGTATTTGTATTTTTTACAGAATGGTTATAATGCTTAGTGCTTAGTAGAGAAATACCAGTGCTTTCAGATTTAACCAAGACTTTTTTTTTTTTTTTTTAGCACGGCACAGACCCTGAACTTAGCGGGTTGCTTCAGCTGACATTAACAGTTTAATTACTATTTTTAATTTAGTTTTATTAATGATGCCATTCCAACACAAAATCTGGGAATTATGGGGGAAATTTTTTTACTTTTTTGGAATAAAATTGCCCTTTGCATTGCATTTGTAAATTAGGTTTCTTGTCCAAATTGTAAATGCCCATATTAATTTGCAGTAGGAATTAGAGGAATACAGAGGGCTGTTAAAGTTCAGCACTGCCACTGAGCGCTAACACCCATTCAATAAATTATGAATGCTGCCAAGACAATCAGTATTTCCATCCAAGTTCTTTCCTAAAGACCCATGGCCTGACTGAAACCTATAAGTATGTCAAAACATCTTACTAATAACTAGAATAAAGCATTTTAGAAGGTACAGGTACATTGGGACGAGTTCCTCAGTCAGGCTGACTCACTGAAAGGGTTTCCAGTCCAGACATTCCCAAAAATCCCACTGTGGATCCATTCCAGCACCTGTCTTTCCATTGCCCTTTAATTTGACAGTGAATGATTCTTTGTAAGAAAAAACTATCAATTTGAAAAATCCTGAGGCTGAAAGGAAAGGTCAGAGATAGTGAGTGACATGTACTGGTGCAGCCTGCACTGTGTAAGGGCTCTGTGCTATCAGAGTGGCATTTGCCAAGTGAAGAAATAGATCTGGGAACATAGTTAAGTCTGGTCTTTCTTATGTGCTTCTAGCAAAGTAAGATCATGCAGCCTTGTTACTGTCTCAATAAAATACAAAATGTAATGAAGGACACTTGAGGAAGGGTGAGTTCCTTTTTAAAGGTATCTACACATTCAGAAATGTCAAAGTCTGCAATGCTATATTGCTAATTACGTCTGATTCAGCTTGATCAAGAGCTTACCACTTACACTTAAGAATGGACCTTTATTTAATGTGAAACACTATCCAGTGTGGTGTAAAACTATTTGTATGGGAGCCAGTGGTACATAAACAGTTTCTAATGATTTATTAACAGGAACAATAGCAAACTCGGGGCCCATAGTATATTCAAAATGTACATTGTACATTGTATTTCTTGGGATACAGCACAGAACTCACAGTATGGTTGTGAATAGAATATTTTAATTCAAATAGTTGTGACAGTGGGCCACAGAGGTTCTCTGGTGGGCCTAAGGATGTCCAAACCAACAATGCACACAGCATTTTTTATTTTTTTATTGATAACTGTCCTGGAAGTTCAAAGCATTCTAAATACTGTTGTTGCAACCAGCTACATTTGTGGTTATATTTATATATAAGAATAATGGAAGCAAATATCCACTGGCTTAAGCACAAACAGAAATACTGCAGCTCTAACTGTAATAGGAAAAATTGCGGAAGTAAAAGAAAGAATTTTGTCCAGTAATTGGCTCATGTGACCTAACATGTATGTGTGCCCTAGGTTTGTTTGTGTGCACCGTAAATGATATGGTCCGGGGGGGGGGTCAGTCCTTAATTCTGAAAATGGAAATTTTCTATTTAGGATTATCCAATGGCACATTGTCAGGGCCCGAAGGCTTAGGTTAGGAATTATGGACCACGGAGCAAGTAGCTGGCACCAAACACAATTCAAGATATCCAAGGGTTCAACGAAGTCAAGTCCCGGCAAAGGGTCAGTTTAGGCAGCAAGGGAAACAGGCCAAGATCAAGATCAGAATCAACAGAATTAATAATCTAGCGCACCCAGGAACACACAAAGTAGAATCTCTGTAGGCCTTTGGAAGATTTTCATGCCAAAATGAGCGTGATGACCTTGCGCGTTGACGCTTCATGTTTTGACGCCAGTGTCATGACGCCACGCACGTTTTGACGAATTGTTGTCAGAACATCACGGCGTACCACATGGCTCCCCTGGGCACCTGGCGACGCTGAAAGAGTAAGGAGTGCCTTCCTTACACACATACTACTTAAAAATAGTATTTTTATGAAAATGGTTTATTTAGCTGAAGCAGGATTTTACATATGACTGTATGAGCTGTTTTATGCAATATCTTTTTATAAAGACCTACAATGTTCAGGGGTATAGTTTTCCTTTCGGTTCTCCTGCAGTCAGTTTCCAACTGATTATATTATTTTCTTTTGCAAGCAGTTTACCCATGTCCTTCACCTCCCATTGAGCTGTTCCCCTTTGTTACCCACCACTGCAAGCACTCTATCGTTCAACATTACTCAGCCTTTTTTTTTCCTTCAACAAGACAAAATAGTAAACCTGCCAGACAACTCTATTACCCACCATCACTGGGACAGGAATTGAAGACCTTTAATTAGAAAACCCTTAAGGAGGGACTAACCCCAGTTGTTTTAGGATTGAGTAGCCACATGTGAAAAGTAGTGATGAAGGATAATTAAGAGTCCAGTGGGCTTGAGTAATTATTGGCAATCTGTCTGCCGCAGTAATTTGTAGCCTTTCACTCTCTTATTTTCTGTGTAAATATAATAAAGTTAAAAGAAAGGTCACATATTCTGGAGCCAGAAATGCGTTTATCTTGTCTCTTTCATAAGAGCACAAAGTTGGTTTAGACAGATAAGTAAAGGGGCTTCATTTCTGAGAACTGTTTATCTGCACATTGGGTTATTTGAGGTCAGAGGAGGTAAAAACACTTTAAGAACATGGTGCTTAAACTTATAGTGGTTTTAATAAATATAAGGTAGGAGAAAAGCTTTAGAGCAAAGATGGAGGGAATGGTTTGTCATGGCATTATACCTTCTAACTATAGAAACGTAGTTCTGAGCCAATGTTGTAATGTTGTAGGAGTATACTGTATATGAGGCATTGTATTCCACGTGTTCCAGTAATAAGTTTCTCCTATAAAGGAGTAAAAAATGTGGCATTTAGAAGGGCAAGATCTCTGTGCATCAGCTTTCACAGCAGGTTTGAATACTATATGCATATCATATCAATATATATATATAAACATATGTTGTCTGTAATAGAGTTGACTGTGTGGTTGGGGGCATGAATGCTGCTTTGTAGTTTCCTAGCTGCCATCACTTTGTGAAGCATTTCAGTTTGCACCTGTAGTAAGCACCAGGGTAAATCATTTGCCTCGGGAGAAAAGAAGGAACAATGAAGCAAAGCTGTGATGCTGAAACAGACTGAATGTGTAAGTGCCGGGACTGATGAGCATCTGAACGTTTGCCAAGATCCTTGCCGATAATCCTGCATTTTCAGATGATTGGATTTTGCAGATATCAAGTCCCAGTATGTCAAATGTTCACTTGAAGCCATAAAGCTTTGATTGAAATTAAACAATAACTAAGATAATAAGTCTTTGATGCTAAGTGTCATTTAGAATTGCTTTTCATGATTTGATGGTGATGCTTTGACTTCAGACAGTCTTAGAACATCAAAGCCAGCTAAGATCTCTCTAAATGTTCCGTGCCAATGTGAAAAGGTCACCTGAGACATCTGCATGCACTTTCCAACAAAAATGATCTGCTATATCCTGGCATAGATATACAACAAATTGCTACACCGTACATAATGTACCCCCTTATGGGAAATATAAGGATATTAGGAGTCACAGATGAGTTCCATGACCATATCAAGGGTAAGGCTAAAGGCTAAGTGCTTATATACGGGTCATGGAACTCCACGGTGACTTCTAATATAATTATTTCATATTGCAAAAGTTTCAGCAAGTCATGTGACTAAGGACCAATTATAACAGATTACATCACTAAGGATATACTTTATAAGAAATGGTACAGATGCTCTAGAAGAGACTCAAAGGTGTTCATAATGCCCAAAATTGCATGTCTCTGCTTCCCATAGCAAAAACAATGGGAATGGTCCTGTTCTGGCAGGTATAGTGACAAGGAGATGTCACTAAGAAACTCTAAGGTGACAGACATCATACACTCCTCATGTTATAAGCTTAAGAATACCAAAATGTTAGGGACAGAATCAGAAAGCAAGAAAACTATCATTTCCTAGAGCTAAAGACCAACCATGGATCACATTGTAAGTATTAAAGGAATTGTTTAGTATAAAAATAAAAACTGGATAGATAGGCTGTGCAAAATGAAAAATGTTTCTAATATAGTTAGTATAACTAATAATAATAACTAATAATAATAACTAATAAAAATAAAATCTATAAAGGCTGGAGTGACTGGCTGGGGGGATACACAAAAGGTCATTATTCCTTAACGTTTTTTTGCATTAAAAACTGTTGTTTATTTAAGGAACGAATCATCAAAGTATTTTCGCATACGCTAATAGACATGTAGCAATCATTAATTCTACATTAACGTAAAACGGTACTTGCGATACTTATAGAATAGAATTCATCCTAATACATAATTCACAAAGATCTTTTAAGCGATAAAAGCATAAAATGGTGCAATAATTACTGTGAATTTTAACACCTCTCAGGAGTAGGCGCTACTAAAACATTGCAGTTCCTATTTGATGTGGTGATTGTCTGTGGTGACAAGATGAAGTTTGTAGTCGGTTTTTTTGCTTGAATCTGATGCAGAGAATCAAGTCTGTGATCGCCCTAGAGTGATGCTTCCTCGAGTTTTCCGGGAAAGATCTACTCTAGATGGGTTAACAGAGGAAGAAGTGATGAGACGCTACCGATTGAGTAGGGCAGCAACTGAAGGCCTTTTTGAAGAGCTGGAGCTTTACCTACAGCCGCTAACAAACAGAAGCCATACTGTTCCTGGCATGGTAAAACTTTTGTGCTCCCTTTATTTTTTTTGCAAATGGAATTTTCCAGAAAGTGGGAGGGATATATGGTGAATTGTCGCAGCCCACATTTTCACGGTACCTTGGGTAGGTTCTGTGTCTGGGAATTATATCAAGTTTCCCAGTAATAGGAATAAGTGGAACTCTGTAAGAAGAGAATTCTACTGTGTCAGTGGTAACCCGAAATGTCTTAGGTGTTATATCTAATATAATAGCCAGAACATTTCTTCCAGCTTTGCAGCTTCCTTGATTTCTACAGATTGATTACCAGGCAGTAACCAATCAGAGACTTGAGGGAGGGCCACATGGGTCATAACTGTTGCTTTTGAATCTGAGCTGAATGCTGAGGATTAATTGCAAACTCACTGAACAGTTATGTCCCATGTGGCCCCCCTTCAAGTCGCTGTCTAACACATAGTTAGAGAGCTGAAAAGCAGGAAGTTCTGTTCTGTTATGTTAGACATCCAGTCACTCAAGCCTTTATACATTTTTGGCTAACTAACTATATTAGAAAAATGTTTTATTTTGCACAGCCTATCTATTTACCGAGTTTTTATTTTTACACTGAACTGCTTCAGTTCCAGTAACCCATAAAACTCAAATAACAGATAGAATTTACAGGTCTGGGAGGGGGGGGGTCACTTATTGTGACCCTGAACACAGGGTTTGGCTACACTCCGCAATTAACACTGGATTGGCAGGCAGAAAGTACAAGGCTCCCTTGCAGCCTGCACTGCTGGTGCTCTCTAGCTTGAGAGTCATTCAGATGGGTAGGAGGTGGGAGTGAATAGAGGACACCTACATGCATTTTCCCCATCCCCACTTTCTTGTGAATACAAAGCCACAGCACTGTATTCATGGAGTATATACAGGCGTATGAACTCAGTTTTTGCAGCAATTCAGACTGGGAGCATGTGTGGAAAAAAAAGCATGGCTTGTGCCCAATTTTTGGTCATTACATAAATGTCCTGTTTGTGTTTGAAAGCATTTATCTGATCAAGTAACACCTTTTTCATAATAGACGTAAGGTGATGCAAAACCAAAAATAACATTTTGCCTAATGAAAGAAAAGAAACTTAATTCATTTTAAATTTTCATTGGTAACTTCAGTTGAAAGTGATGTTTTTCTGTCCCTTTTTCTACACCTGGATCTGCCTCTTGAAACACTGACATTTGCAAGTAAACTGAAAATTCCTATCTCTTCTATTAGTGTGTTTTAATCCCTGTCACACGCAGTAAACTTTCCATTGCTTTTCCCTTGTTTAAAGTAATATAAGACATTTTGTCCCTTGGATTGTTTCTCACTCTGTCCCTGTGCGTCTCATCCTACACATAAACCATTTCCTTTAAAGCCAAATCATCCCTCATCAATCACAGGCATATCACTGCAAATGGCATGGAGGAAAATGAATGTCTACTGTAAATCTGACCATGTAGTGTATCCAAGATTTCTGATATTTTTTCTAATAAGAAATAACCTTTTTTAAGAAATAAAAAAGTCAGATTGAACAAACTTATTTCCGTTCTGATACAAACCATTCCAGCATAGAAAAGATTTGCTGAAATCGTTAATCCCCGGTTACAATTTTTCACAAGGAATTAACAGTTCAGGCCGCTGAACAGAATCCTGTCCGAATGCTCAAAGCAGCCAAATACATTCATCTGCTTTGATAAATCTGTCGTCAGGGTTATATTAATCAGAGAGTGAAACTAGAGTTCACCGTAGGTCGGGAGTGGGAAATTATACTTCTCTCTCTCTGTTCACTCTTTTTTTTTTGAAAGGGAGAAAATAGAGCTAGGTTTGTTTTCACCTTTTGCTAGATATGCAAAATGATCCGGACACTCTTTCACTTTAATGCATTTGGACAAAATAGTTGCGAGTATAAAAATTGACGGGCGTTCAAATTATTTTGACGCCCATTGAGGTCAATGCGTTTTTCACCGTTTCGTGACTTTTTTCGCCGTTTTTGGGCGAAGCGAAAAGGGACAGATTTGCCCATCACTATTGAACAGCTTCTCGAAGGTACAGGTTACAGACCAGGGCTCTGGTTGCTGACTCAAGGATATTACAAAGCCTTTCACAAAGCCTCCAGTGTCACTGTCATGAGAATAAACACTAGCAGAGCGCCATTAGCTGTTCCAGGGACCCTTCTCCTTTGCTGTCTCTAGGCTTCTCCTTCTCTCATGTTCACATACAGCACACCAGCTTCCCCTGGCTGTCTCTCTACAACCCCCGTAGGTTCCCTCTAATCTACACCTGCACCCTCTCACTTTCATAACTGGCACACACTCGCCTGAGGCACTCACTCATTGCCGGAACAACAGACTGTCCTTGTTAACTAGCCTCTCTATCTCTCACCTCTAGAGTGAACTCACACCCCCTCTATTAACCACTTACTAGTCCTAAAGAAAAAGCCTCCCAGCTGGTCTGGCCTAAATGGTCTTCAGTCCTGCTTGCTTGATGCTCCTAGGCCAAAGAGGAAGTGAACAGCTCCTGCACTTGCATATATGGGTTCCTGGAGTGTAGATGAATACCCCCTACAGACCAACATTAGGGGTCGGCGCCACTTGCTGGCTTAACTGTAATATTGCCCAAGTATTTACACAAAAATGAATCCTTATTTTACCTCCTTACATTCCCACCATGCAGCAAACCACCTTGGGCCAATGTATTTTTTAAAGAAGAGGGGCTCCAACCTTTCAGTAAATAGGAGATACCTAACAAACTGGCATGCATCAGTGACCAATAAAGTCTTAGGTTTCCTCCATTTCCAGGGCCTCTCCTGCCATGAGGCAGAACCTTTTTCCAGAAGGCAGTGAGTGGCCAGTTACCAAGGGTGACAAAACCCAGAAATTTGCGGTAAGCACAATATCACTCTCTACATTAGCGATGTGGCCCCCCTTTGAACGACTACAACGCTAAAGTACATGTAACAGTTGGCACCCTAAACCTAGAACCGATGTCAAGCACCCTGGTCATGGCTCGTGCTTCTGCCTGTAGCAGCCGCCTTTGGCCTCGGGAGGAGCCCTTAGCTATTCAGAAGCCGCCAGGTCTTAAAACGAGAGGTGCAAGACGAAGGGTTCTGGACAGACAAACGGGCACAACTGAAAGCACGAGTCTTTGGCTGAAAGTCACAGTACAAAACGTTAGGCAGAATCTTGGTCAGATCAGGTCCAGTTGAGGCAGGCAGAGAATAAGTGTAGTCAGGCAGGCAAGGGTCAAACCAGGAAGTCAATCAGAGGGTTAAGCAGAATTGGAGTCGGTAATCAGGGGTCAGGCTATAGAGTGTAGTCATCAAAAGCCAGGCAGGGGTCACAACAGGAATCAATCAGAATCAGGAACAGGATCAAACAGATAGCACAAGGTTCAAAAGCACCACAGGATAAACCTATCACAGGATAAACCTATCCCTTTTGAATTTCACGACATTCCGCGCTGGCGTCATCATGCCAGCGCGCCCGCATTAATATTACCAACGAGACGTGGGTTTGAGCACTAAGTAGCCACAATGGCGGCCGAAGAGGAGCGGCGCAGCGGGCATCCTGGCCATGCCACTGGACCACCAGGGTGAGTTGTTTTTCTCACAGTATAAAGCAGAATAGGGGGGTGGCATCGGGGCTGCTGGGTAAGCTGTCCATTTCTATTAACAAATACCAGCAGTTTCGGACTGGGACACCAGGGGCCCACTAAAAAACCTTAGACCAGGGGCCCACTCTCAGTACTATTTTTCTTCCTCTCCTCACTCAATCTATTCTCCTAGTCTTTTCTTTACATACTATAATCTATTATTCCATCTGTTTAGCCTCTCTATTCTCATAGAAATAGGGAATGGCCATGAAATAGGCCAAATGTTTAACAGCAAGAGGGGCCACTGACACCTGGGCCCACCGGGACTTTTCCTGGTATCCCTGTGGGCCAGTCCGACACTGAATACCAGATTTCCCTGTTAATAACACTGCGAAAAAGCATAATTTTAATTATATAATTTAATTTATAACCTGTCAATGTCATGTAGAAGTCAATGAAGTCGTTTCTTGACATCGTGAGCTGCGCTGGGGTTTTTGTCCAATAACCCGAAAAAGTTGAGTTTTCGCAGTAAAAAATTGATACAATCAAGTTTTTGGAGTGTCAATCGTACAATTCTAATGGACACTCCGTTTTGTCGCAATGTTTTACCACATTGATAAATGAGTTCAGTACGTGGAAGGAAGTTAGCCTATGATTAAGGGATACATTCCCGAAATGCGTTAAGCTGTTAACAGCAGCAATCCCAATAAACCTAATCCAGAAGTGCCGTCTGCCTGTTGAGTTGTTGATGAAGTTTTTATTTAAATTTTTTTTTCATAAAAAACTGAGATTAATTCAGATTTTAGTAAATAAGTCCCCAAGTTACCATAGAAGGTAAGGGGGCAGTATAAAGCAGAGAGACTTCCTGGTTAATGAAACAATAGTATTCTATCTGCTACTAGATCTTATTGACTCATTTGTTGCCATATAGAGTTGCAAAGAGCAATATGTAAACACAACATGATCTAGAATTTCTAATCTAATTGGTTTTCATACAGATGTCAGTAACTCAGAACAGGAAATAGAGTCAATAGAATTTATTTGAACATTTATAATACATTTCAGGTCTTGCCAGATAAGAGTTATTAGTGCAAAGTGATATGGCCTAGGAAAAATGAATCAGCACATGCCTGGGAAACTGGAGGAAGGAAACCAGCAAATTATGTTTTGTAAATGCAGAGGCTGGATTAATGGTTTATTCTGCCTCAAGATGAGATTTATAGATGTCTTCAATAACAAAATACTAAACTAAAAAAAGAAAAAACTAAAAAAGAAAAAAAAATGAAAAAAAAAAAAATTAGAAAATAAAAAAAAAAGCTAAAAAATGGACTATAATGAAAAGGTTTAGAAGAGGAAACAAATCACCCCATATTCTGTGTGCGCTCAATGGGGAAGATGATGGGCAGCTGGATGGCCAACAGCTACCTGGGCAGTTGTTGATGTGTATACATATTTTTAATACCCCCTACACTTGCTTGCACCTAGGATTATAAAAATGGTATTCAAGGAATGGATATGAGACAGAGTACTTGGATTGATCAGCTGTATCCTGTGATATATATGATGCATGCAGGACTGGCACTATAGTACATGCCAGTCTTAATCTGGTACTGGCACACAGCTTTCTAGCCCCCATGCTTGCTGATGCTGGATTCCATGAAACTTCAAGATCACCATACCTTAGTAATGGAAGCCTGCTTATGTCTGTGCTGCCGAGGTCATATATGATTATTGCTTAAAGGAGAACTAAATTCCCTGTACCAAAAAGCCCCCCTTAACTGCCTGTCATTTCCCCCCCCTCCTCTCCCTCCCTGCACTGTGCTTTAGTACAAAAATTAAACCCCTTAAAAAAATCTGACCCTAAAATGCAGAGCAGTGCAGCAGAGCTCCAGAGCACCATTTTCCGCTGCTTTGTATTCTTTTGGGACTCAACACCGACACAAAGCCTGCAGAAGCATGATCTGTTGCTCCGTATGCTCAAGAGTCGGCTGTTGAGTCTCGAAAGAATACAAAGCAGTGGAATGGGATGGAGCTCTGGGCACTGCATTTTAGGAGTCAGATTTTTTTAAGGTTGTTTTTTTTTAGTACTAAGCACAGTGCGGGGGACGGGAGGGGGGAAATGCCAGGCAGTTAAGGGGGTTTTGGTAAGGGATTAGTTCTCCTTTAATCATATACAGTGACTTGTCCGGGTCTCAGGAATACTAAGGGCAGGGGCACACTGAGCAAATCGTCTGCTTTCTTCAGCCTGTTATTTGTGTAGCCTGTGTGGTGCTACACTAAGTGGTTTTTGGCCAGAAACTACAAACTTTTGTGTCTCCGTGTAACTCCATACATGAAACACCATGTCTGTCAATGGGGCTACACTTAGGAGTGGATGACAGCGGATCCATGCAATGTGCCCTTGTCTTTAGGGGTCTATTCAGGGCCAGATTTATATAGCAGGTGCCCCTAGGCCTGCTGTCATTCGTCGCCCCCGTCCCCTCCAATTTATTTGCTAAAATTTTCATCAATGGAGCAATTGGGATTGGTGCACGGAAAATTTAAAAAAACAATTGTATCTCCTGAGCATTCCCAATGTTTCTGAACCAATGTGTGGTTGGGCAGTATGCCGCCCCTAAAATCCTGCCGTCCTAGGCACAGGCCCAGGTGGCCTCTTCACAAATCTGGGCCTGGGTCTATTTATCAAGCTATGCAGAATGATTTTGCAAAAAGTTAAAATATGATGCAAAAAGTGATGTAAAATAAATAGGACATTTATAAAGCGGCGTATTACTCTTTGCACATGATTTCTACCAATTAGGTCTAAGGTGGTACAAAATAATGATGTAAAATACAGCAATTAGATAACCGAAAAAGGAAATAAAAGCTTAATAAATACCAATTCTTTTTCATCCAAAAAATTCAGATGTGAAATAATTTACCTATCCCCTAATATGCGTGTCATTCAGACATACAAGGCAGTACCACACTCTGCCCCTATATATAGGTTTCCAGTCCAGCACTAGGTGCAGAACCAGCTAGAACATTGATGCAAGTGCTTTTTTAATGAGTGTTAAGGTTGTGCTCTTTTTTTATTGCCACAGGGTCAGCAGGGCCATTAGGGCTGAGGCCCACTGGGTTTTTTCCTGCTGTCCCGCCAGCCCATTCCAACCCTGCACCCAGGTCAAAACAAATGACCCCTGGGGACTTTACAACTGTGTGCCTTTTTTTCTTTTCATCTGGCTCCACATGCTTCTAATAGAGTTGGCTGCATTTCCTAAGTCAGAGCTTAACCAGCATGGCATTGCTTCTCCTATGGGAATTAGCAATTAAGATTGAATGATATCCAAATCCAGCACATTCCCCAATAACAATGCCACACGTGCAATAAATACTTAATGAGCTCACAAATAGGATGGGGGGAATCATATGACTTATAATTAGCGCCGCATTTCAACACATTATATTGTGTGCCTAAGTACAAGATTTGTCTCGATATTCACAGAAAGACAGCTATACACAATGGATGAAAGGCTCATATTAGCATTTCATTTTAAGGGGAAATTACGGCTGTAGAGAATATTAACTATGCTCTTGATATGAATGGTCTGTGTAAGTCTTATTAGCCTCACAAGGAACCAGTTAATGTAGAACAATGGCAATTAGCTTAGTGCGTTCTTCATACATTGCCTTTGAAGTCTCAATAAATAAAGCAGGTGAAATACAGCTATAAATAAATAAATGGGGACAATTTGATTTAATGTCAGTGCTGCCGTCAGAGTTTCCGGTGTTCCTCCGATCATTCAGTTCTAAGAGTAGGAAACATATGGTATATGTGTACTTTAGATATGTCATCATTGATGCCCATGCAAATATTTTCCTATATAGAATAACTGCTCCTAGTTGCACGGTAAATATCCAGTTATCAATATACTGTAATGACAGGACACCTATCTCCTTTTACACACATAATCTTAGCTGATTGGCAAAGTAGCTCTTGAAATTGTTTACCATCTGAAAGGCCAACAATGTACCAGCAATGTGTTGTCGACCATCTGTCTCCATAGAAAATCAAGGCATTTATTAAATATGCATTGGGCACTGCAGAGTTGTAAAATAATCAATGCAGTCCTTTGGCGGTTTACATGTCCCAATATACATTCTTTAATACAAAATAATAGTAGGAAAACTAAACCCTAAAAGCAAATATGGTTAGAAATGCCACATTTTATATACTAAACTTACTGCACCAGCCTTAAGTTTCAGAATCTTGATAACAGTAATGATCCAGGCCTTCAAAGTTGCCAAGAGGGAGTCACCATCTTGGATTTTGTTAGGAGTGTCAGTGACACTGCACATGCTCAGTGAGCTCTTGACAGCTGCTGAGAAGCTAAGCTTAGGGGCAGAAAATGAGGTCCACATGTAGCTGCTGCTACTGAGCGAATTAAAGTGTAACAAACTGCCATGAATTACTAATCAGCCTTGTATTGCGACTTTTATTCTATATATAAAGCATATTGTGAGTCAGTCACTAAGCTCAGTAAGTGACAGCAGTAGTGATGTGGGAATTTGTCGGTGAACAATTCGCCAAAAAGCGGAAGCCAGCATCCATGTTTTTTTTGGACACCAGAGATTTTTTCGCGCCAGTTTTGCGAATTTATTGGCCAGCGGCGAAATGCCTGGAATTCACCGCAAATTTGTGCCTGGCGAAAAAATTTGCCCATCACTAGACAGCAGCACAAAGCAGTGAATCAACAGAAAAGAAGATGGAGCCTACTGGGGGCATATTTAGAGACATAGATATTCACTGCTAAGGGACTGTGGTCACCTTGGGCTGGTACATATCCCCAAAATGTACAGCCTCCTAGTCTACTATTTTGTTGATATAGTTCTCCTTGAAATCATTTTAATCAGGGCTTTGTATTCCTGATTTAAAATAGTCAATAATGAATCTATGAGGGGAGAGGCACATTTATTAATATTCGAGATTGCATTTCTGCCACAATTCGAGAAAACTTGATCAAATTTATTAAATTAGAGTTTTCCAAAACTCAAATGTTTAAGATTTATCAGTCAAAAAAATGTATATGAGCCAACCTAATGCGCTCCTATAGAAGTCAGTGGTTGGTGTATTTGTAATAGGGTGACACATTCAAATGTACTGTGTGTAATGTATGTATCGTATATGTTTCACCAATATAATATTAATATTATAGGGGGTAATTACCACAAGTCTCCACCAGAGGGCAAAAAGAGGGCGAGGCCCAAAAAAACTATAAAAGGAAGGCAGGATCAGGTGTGGTTCTCTTTTTGTACAAGGGAACATCTATGCAAGCAGTAGCGATCCTAGAGGGGGTGGGCCCTGGTGCGTGACGCGCAGCCGGGCCCAGCCCCCCTCCGATCGGCCACATTTGGTGCATTTGTCAGTGGCGCACGGACTGCCGGGGGGGCCCTGAGGGGTTGCGGGCCCTGGCCCGCTCGCACCCCCTGCTCCCTTGTTAGTTCCGCCACTGTATGCAAGCAAGCTGGGATCATGAGGTGCCGAACTCAGTAAAAATGAACCTGAAGGTGTCAGGGTAGCTAGGATAGGAATAGTTTCTGTCTTAGCTCAACCTTAGGATGAGAGTCAGAGAGAGTACAGCTAGAAAGTGCATTCTGTGCCCCACCCAGGAGTGAGAAGACATTAGTACCTCAGCAGGTACTCTGCAAGTTAGGACCCAAGTAGAAAGTTTAGGGTATAGAAAGGACCCTGGTGTGCTTAAAACTAATGCCCAAGAGGTTGTTTAGAGGGGCCAAGAAGAAGGCACCTGGCAAAGTTGGTACAATTGGATTAAGCCCTGTGAAAAGGGGTGTGTGAGTCTCCCTGAGTAAAGGTACTGGAGGCTGAAGGTGGAAGGGGTGAATGAACAAAAGGAACGGCAACGTGTGTAACTACTTGGGACTAGCTGTACAATTCGGTTTTGATGATATGTACCAACTGTGGATATAAATGCTTCCCTGTATAAAGAATGTGGCCTGTCTGAATTTAGATGTGTGGACAACAGCTGAATAAAAATTGTGTGCGTACAACTCCCAGCACTCCAGTGTTCCTTGGTCAGATGGCCAACTTCTATTTATGTGGGCACACTACATCTAAGTGCTTACTTATTTTTCACATTCAAACTAACTTCAGGTTTTTAAAAATGAGTGGAACCATATATTTTTATTGCAATCAAGTTTTTCCATAAAAATGATGAGTGATTGAGAAAAAGTATAAAAAATAAATTGTGTGTTCCCGAACTGGCAATCTGTGGGTTCTGGCAAATGCTGTAAGTTCCCATGGACAGTCACTATTTATTGGGTTGGTGGGGGGCTGCTTGGGCCTCTGTGTACTTGGAATGCTAGGGCCTATTTTGATTCCCAGTCCGGACCTGTGTCATTGTGTTTTTTTAGGGATGCACTGAATCTAGGATTGAGTCCGGGATTCGGCCAGGATACGTCCTTTTTTCAGCAGGATTTGGATTTATCCGAATCCTTGTGCCTGGCCAAACTGAATCTGGGAAATCTAGGAAAATCACGTGAGAAGAATTTTTTCCACTTTTTCCTTTTCTGCCCCTAATTTGCATATGCAAATTAGGATTCAATTCAGTTCAGTATTCGGCTGAATCTTTCACAAAGGAATCCGGATTCGGCTGAATCCTAAATAGTGGATTCAGTGCCTCATTAGTTTGTATTCTGTGATAAAGTTTTGAAACTTTCTCATTTGGCATGAGCAGCAGTTCTTTATAAATGCTGACTCTCAGGGTGTCCATGTCTACTCAACAGAGCCATGAATTACAGCAGTACATGTGATAGAAGTCGCTACCCAATCTTTAAAATAAATTTGCATTTTTTTCTAACTAACCCCCAAATACAATGGATGGCACAGTCTTGAGCACTTTTACTGTTCAAGGGTACTTGATTCTAGCCAATAAATTGAGTTTATGTAGGATGGCTCTTGCCTCTGGTTTCTCAACACCTTAAAGAGACACCAGAAATTAAACTTTTTTTCCCATCTATCATAATATTGTCTTCACATGCTATCTATAATATTGCCATAAAAGTATTTACAGATGCTTTGACATTACCCATCTGATCCCCCATGTTCCTCTATGAGGGGGCTGCTATGTTTGAGTTTCAGTAGTCCATTCGCATTACTCTAACTGACATGTTGACAGGGGACAGTCAGGTTGGCAGAACAGTCAGGTTTAGGAAATTCAAGTAACAAAAGCAGCCCTATGATTGAAAATGATCAACATGAGCTATAGGTAACTTTTGATGTACATTAATATTTTGAATAATAATTTTTTAGTGTCAGTAATATCACTTTAATTTAACTTTTAGTATGTTATAGAATGGCTAATTCTAAGCAACTTTTCAATTGGCCTTCATCTTTTCTTTTTTTAATTACTTGCTTTCTTCTTCTGACACTTCCCAGCTCAAAAACAAATGCTCTGTAAGGCTATTGTTATTGCTACTTTTTTTATTACTCATCCTTCTAAGTCCTCTCCTATTCATATTCCAGTCTATTATTCAAATCAATGCATAGTTGCTAGGGGAATTTGGACCCTTGCAACCAGATTGCTGAAGAGAGCTGATGAATAAAAAGCTAAATAATTCAAAAACCACACATTATAAAAATGAAAACCAATTGCAAATTGTTTCAGAATATCACTCTACATTGTACTAAAAGTTAATTTAAAGATGAACAACACGTTTAATGGTATTCCTGAATAGGCTAATTGGAAACTGTTAAAACTGTTAAATATGATCATGAATAAAGAATATTATCTTATATAGGAAGAGAGATTTAAAATGAGATGTCCATGAAGTTCAACCAGTTTTGGAGCAGACAGGTCATCACTGTGGCCAGTTCGATTATTTGAATTTTTTAAAATATAAAACTTAAAGCTGTACTAACACGTTCCTATAAAAATCATAGGAACGTGTCAGTATCAAGTAAATGCTGCACCCGTAATCGTTCCCCTCAAAGCACCCTGCAAAGCCGACCCCAGCCCCAGCAAACCTGCATTCACCCAACCCTCCGACACTGCTAAAAGACCCTCTGAGCCGTTGGGCTGGGGAAGGTGTGATCCTTCCATAGGCTGATTATGACTTAAAACAGGAATTCAGCTTATGGAAGAATCACTCTGTCCCCAGCCCAGCATCGCTGAAGCAACCCGGAAGATCTGTTAGTAGTGTTGGCAGCACACTAAATATAAACATGAACTTACTGCACCACAAGTCTAATCAATCAAATAATTTATGCTTTCAATGTTGGCTGCAGGGGGTCACCATCTTGTGACTTTGTTATACATCTTTGCAAATCTAAGACTGTGCACATGCTCAGTGTGGTCTGGGCTGCTTAGGGATCATCATAAACAAAGCTGCTTGAGTTCTGCATGGCTGGGAAGTAAGGCAGGGGCTCCCCCTGCTGTTCATAAGTATGATTGTTTCCCTGCTCAGCAGTTAGGGACCATCTGACAATTCCTATCCACAGCAGTAAATGAAGGGAGAATTTCACTGCATACAGTCAGGTTTCTTATAAAGACGGTACACATTTTTTAATTAAAATATATTGGAGATGAGTTTCTTTTCATTAAAGTAAAAATTGGATTTTATTTTTTCGCCTTTACATGCCTTTTAAGGGGCACCTGCAAATAGCAATCTGAAACGCAAAATATATTGTAAAAAATACATAGGTGAAATGGTCAAATATATAAAACAAAGTCCATATATCCTACATGTTAAACACTTCACAGATTCATTAACTTAACTGCTTTTACATGGAAGAAACCAGCCCCTGCAGTCTTATTAAACATTCTCTTGTCACCCAGAACCCTTTTAGGAATAGTAATGCAACATTTTGGAGTCTGTAAATCTTAACATCAAAACATAATTTCTCTGTAACCCAATGAAAACTCAATGTTCTATACTAAGATTGATGGGACCCCATATAGACAGTTTCTCAGATATTTGGGGTGGAGGCAATAACCTGTGTATCTCATAGTAATCAATCAAGAGGCAGCATTTAGTGGTCTACTGTTTGAAAGCAACCATAACAAATTTACTACAGGTTTCACAAGTGGAGCAGGAAGGCAAAAACATGGACATTTCTCACAAACCTCCTTAGTAAAGTATTTTAGAGCATATAGAACATCCAGATCCACATACCAATGACAATATGCATTATTAATCTAAGTAACAGTAGTGCTTAGTACTGGTGACCTTTGGGGACATGAAATAAATATGCCAGCTTTGATTCACATGTGGCCCTTTATAATATCCATAAATATAACAATAGTCAGGAATATCTGAACACCTAAAATAGTAATAATATGAGAGGGCGCTAAGGATTTGCACCAGATATAATATATTCCTGCTGCGGTGGGGAAAACATTCAGCAGGAGATGGATTCTGTCTGCAGTTACTGTAACACATGGTGATTTAGGCATCTTGACATTGTGTCCAAGGGCTTGAGAAATTATGGTGTGCTCGGTTCTACATTATGCTGAAATATAATGAGGATCCCTAGTATAACTATATTTGGGAAATAAATCAACCACATACATCAAACACATAAAACAATTTCTGCTGCTGCTGCTGTTTACAAAATTCTTTGAGTGGAAAGCACAGATACATAAGATGCACATGACCATACTCAATGCTGCCATCTTGGTGCCCCTTACAACTAAAAGGTGGCTCCTCCTCCCCCATATAAGTGCCACCAGATCCCAGATGTGTCCGAGCCCTATTGGAGACCGGATCAGAGAAATGGCTCTTGAAAAAAGTACTATTGTTATCCAGGCCACTCTGCTATTAAAAAAACTCACTGTTCTCCCTGACCATACTCATTCATGTGCATACATGGAAACATAAAGCTTCAAAGTCACATTTTCCTTTAAAATTGTACACTTTTCTTGGAATGAAGGATTTAAAGCATAGAGAGAGGAAGTGCTGATCAAGTGGCAGCTATTGCTTGGTTTCACTATTGCTGGGTCTCCTCAATGATTAATATATGTGAAATCAAGGCACTAGATTCACTTAAAGGGCATGTAAAGGCAAAAAAATAAAATACCATTTTTACTTTCTTTAATAAAAAAGAAACCTATCGCCAATATACTTTAATTAAAAAATGTGTACTGTTTTTGTAAGAAACCTGACTGTATACAGTGAAATTCTCACTTCATTTACTGCTGTGGATAGGAATTGTCAGATGGTCTCTAACTGCTGAGCAGGGAAACAATCATACTTAAGAACAGCAGGGGGAGCCCTCGCCTTACTTCCCAGCCATGCAGAACTCAAGCAGCTTTGTTTTTTTCCCTGGAGAGCAGTCAGCGACTGTGTAGAGATTTTCATTGGGTTTTATTTTTGCCTTTACATCCGCTTTACTGTTTCCAACTCCAGCTGCAGAGACAAAGATCATGAAACCACATTTAAACAGATAAACTGGGATTCTATTTGGAGGACTATTTTGCTGCAGCCACTGGTTCTGTCGAGTTGGAGAAATAAAAATCTATAAAAATCTATGAAATCCACATTAGATTACATGACAACACAGGGAACAATGCAGTCTGCATATTCTGATTTTTAATCAGTCTTGCTGCATCGGCTTCTGGCAGATATTATTTGACTTGTGCTGTTTTGATAATTTATGATGATCCCTAAGCAGCCCAGACCACACTGAGCATGTGCACAGTCTTAGTCTTGCAAAGATGTTTAACAAAGTTACAAGATGGTGACCCCCTGTGGCCAACTTTGAAAGCATAAATTATTTGTTTGATTAGGCTTGTGGTGCAGTAAGTTCATGTTTATGTTTAGTATACAAAATGCAGCATTTATGGCCTTATTAAATTTTAGACTTTACTTTCCCTTTAACAACAGTGACATTTAAAATTCATGTGAAGAATAAAGACAAGTTTTATTAAGGTACCATTACCAGTAAATACAGGGCTGAAACTAGCGGAAAGCAAAAGAGGCAAGTGCCTAGGGGGCACAGTGTGAGGGGGGCGGTAGCACTTGGCACGTCCCTTTTGAGCCTGTCTTCCCATAGTTTTGGTCTGTCTGTCTGTAAGTACAGGATTAGATGTGTGAGATATATTTGTATGACTGGAGAGGAGGGGGTCTGGGCCAAGTTGTACTGAGGAGACGAGTGCACAGGGTTGGGTGTTTACACAATCAGCAAGAGCTTGCCTCAACCTTTAGGTGGCCATACACATAGAGAGCCGTTTGTTTTGGATCTCTCCCTGATATGTTTACCGTGAGGTGGGCGATATTGCGATGATCCGACCTTGGGCCCTACGGCCAAAGATCGGATCATAATGTATAGAATACGCGTGGTCGGATCCAACAGGTTTTTTAAAACCTGCACGATTGACACTTTCGAGCAGATATAGATCGGGGAAGCCCATCGGAGTTCCGTCACGACTATGGGATGTGAACGCCGCATGTTGCATCTTCATCCGACAGTCATGTAGTGTCGGTTGTGCGCTGCGACAATGTCAAACATTACTATTACTTACCTTAGATTCGGCACATCCAACGTGACGCCTGCACTTCCTCTTCCTTCACGTCAGAACAGAAGTTATTGGATGTCAAAGCGCCTGAGTAGTGGGGTAATGCAATAATGTTCACAAAGTTTGCTCAAGTCTAGCAACTCATAGCATCCAGTCTGGAGTTTGGTTTCAACTACTTAATTGGTTGCTACGGGTTACTAGTCATTTAGCAAACGTAGTAACTTTCACTACATTGCTCGTTAAGACCTTTAAAATTAGCCGTCTATCTTGAATGTTGTGATTAAAAAGGAATGCTGTTACAGCGTATTGCTGATAATTATTTCTTAAGACCTAATTAGGCTACTTAGATAACACAACAAAAAAGTCAAACTAGATCTACTCTACTTTATTTACTAAAAAATTATTTAAACATTAATCAAACCCAATAGGATTGTTTTTCCTCTAATAAGGATTAATTATACCTTAATTGGAATCAAGTACCAGGTTCTATTTTCTTTTTGCAGAGAAAAAGGAAATAATTTTAAAAAAATTGTACTTACTCCCTTAAAATGGAGTCTGTGGGACATCAACTTCCCTTAATTCGGAGCTCTCTGAATAACGGGTTTCCGGATAACTCATTCCATACCTGTATGCACTCATAATTATAACAAATATATTTTTCAATTCCTTTATAAGGAGTCCAACTTTCTTATGCATAAATCCTTCATAACCCTCGTAGACTGGCTTCATTGTTCCCTTTCTTTTTAAGGGACTTTTTCTAACATAACATCAGGTTCATTTTCTGCATGATTGTCTCATCTCTTGATAATGAAAGTAACAGCTTTTTATCCCAGTTAGTTTGAGTATCGGCTACATGCTTTCTGAGATTATGAAGCACTTCCTGAAGTGTTGGCAAAGATTCCGCAGTCGGAATGTACTGTGACCTTTGTGAGAATTAAGAGATAATGTATAATTTACAGGATTCATATTTCATATTCAACATTCGTTCTGCATATATACAATGTGAAAAAGTGAATTACTTTGTAATGATGCAAGCAGGAATTCACCTTGTGACTGATCAATGGAAAAAATCATGTGACTTTTAGGAGAACACAAAAAAATCCGGAAAACAATGAGTTAAAACTACCATTTAAAGCAGTGCCGTCCAATTTCTGTGGGTTAGAGGGCCGGAATGTTTCTGGTCTACATAGTGGAGGGCCCGATAATGGCAGCCAGTGCTAGCCCATACCCTTGTTTCCATAAGACCATGTCCACATTACTGGTGGTAGCACACCTAAAAAACCAAATGGTTGGTGCTCACTGCAGGGATATCACTTATGACTCATACGTGAAAATTTAAGTCATATTAAGACATACCCTTATATCCATATACCTCCTCCCCTGTGGATAACACAGCACCCCCAGCACATGATTAAACACCTTAGGGGCCCCTAACAATAATTTCCAAATGCTAACAAACCCCAACCAGGCTTAGGTTCCACAGGCAGAGCAGGGCACACACATGCAGTGTATAAGCTCTAGGGTTGCCTCTTGTTTTTTGGGCAAAAACGGGCAGGGGGTGGGCCAGTGATGTATGGGGGTGGGCCAGTGAAGTCAGGGGTGGGGCGGGTGACGTTGGGAGGCGGGCAGCCCTTTCTAAAACCGGGCTGTGCGGGTGAAAATCTGGACAGGTGGCAACCCTATATGGCACACACAGCCAGAGTATGGCACACATTTTTTAAATTAGATTTTTTTTCTTGCACCAAATGTCTTGAAGTCAATGGGCTATTTTTCTTGTGCATTGAAGTCAGTGGGCATTTTTTCTCATATTTTTTCTCGTACTAAATGCATTGAAGTCAATAGGCGTACTCTTGCATTTTTAATACTAAAAAGTTATTATTTTCCCAGCAAAGCAAAATGCAAGGCAAAATTGTAACAGATATACAAAAAATGTCACCAGTTGTGAAAAAGAGAATTTCACTGCAAATCTGTATCAGACAAAATCATTTGCTCGTCCCTACTATATTAACAATTACAGACTGGGGGGGCGTGGTTAACCGCGGAGCATGGCAGTCGCATAAGACCGGAGCTCCGCTACACAGACCCGGTGTCTCGCCTGCAGTGGATTGGAATCATGGGCAAACATGGTAAAGCTAAAGAATATGATGGAGAGGAATGCAGGAGCGTTAAAGCGAAAGACTCACAGCGCTTATTGGAACAGTTCTTCACATCGACAGACTCTGAACAGTGTCGTCAGGGATCCAAGATGGCGCCACGGCGTGCTAGAAGTCCCGCTGATGAGTCCGACAGCGAATCTGTAAGTTCTGAACAGATTACAATTGTGCATTTAAAATCACTTCCTACTAAAATGGACTTAGCTGACATGATTACACAGTTTAAAAGCACGCTTAAGGAGGAAATAGCTGGCATAAAAACAGAGATGGCCTCTCTACAATCAGTCACGTGTTATAGAAATTGAAACTAGAAATGACTGTGTGGAAACCACGGTGGAGGCCCTGACTGCTGCTAATACGCACTATACAAAAGCCATTGCCACAATGCAGAGGAGATTGGATGATTTGGACAATAGAGGGAGACGCAATAATCTCCGTCTCAGGGGAATCCCGGAACAGCCTGAGGGGGAAAACCTTGTGGACATTGTGTCGCATCTATTTCGGCAAGTGCTAGACAAACCAACTTCATTTGATATTGATTTGGAAAGAGCACACAGAGCACTCAAACCCAGGGGTACCCCCAAGGATAAACCCAGAGATGTTATCTGTTGTATTACCAGATTTGGTCTGAAGGAGGAAATTCTAGCTAAAGCTAGGAAATTGAGATCCGTTTCGTTCATGAACTCTGAGGTTATTATCCTACAGGACCTCTCCTGGTACACATTACAGCAACGCAGATCTATCCAACCACTCCTTCTGAAGCTGAAAGACAAGGGGCTTCTATATCGCTGGACATATCCCTTTGGTATACAAGTATCCAATGAAGGAAGAACGGCATCGCTCTCAAATCCTGATGACGTATCCCAATTTTGCAAAATATGTGGCATTGAGGAAACAATTACAGACTGCACACTTATCTGAATATAATATCTACATCACTATCATGCGCAGATATTTTTCTTGTGTGCCGTGATATCAGTGCAGTGCAGCTTTTAGAACACTATTGCTTTAAATAAGACTGCAATATTTAAGACAACTGTCTACTATATCAGTTTTAACAGGCAAAGGGAGCCCTGTTTTTTTATGGCTGGTCAATGGTAGATACAAAGTACAAGACTCCCTTGCGACAAACAGTGCACTGGTGCTAGAGGCAAGTGGAAAAGACTCAAATGCGTTTTATTTGTGTACAGTGTTTGAACACATTTAAGATTCCATGTCTTTTTCTGCCTCGGGTGGTGTTTGCATTAGTAAATCAGATCCTCTGACTTTTATGCTTTTATGGTGCCTTGCAGTGATCAAAATTTAAAACATTGCTTCTCAATGAAGAATTTTGATCATATCAGCAGACTTCTGTAATGCACTCAAAAAGTGGGAGAGACAATCCTTTTGCACATTTGAAGTACTATCCCATGTTGCTAATTTTATTCTATGAAATGTTTGGACTTTTTATTTATTGGGATAATAAACTTGATTTGTTCTTGTAAAACTAAATGTATGCTACAAGCCTCGAGCTTCATGCAGGTCTAATAATTTTCACTGTCCTATTTTTGGCAGAGTGGGATGTTATTTCCCATCGTTACGTGGATAGTTCAACATTGGAAAGGTAGCAATACATACAGTTTAAACAGTAAAAAGGCATTGGCATACCCAACATAATTTTCTACTGTTTTTCTAGTGTTATACAAGTTGGCATAATTCTACACTGTTATATGAGAGGCCAGTGACCTGCTAAGATAAGGCTGACAAGTTTTGATAAATCTATCCTTATGGTTCTGCAATGCCTACCATTTATCTTGCCCTTCATACATCTGTGTGATTGAAGCCATCATTTGGATGGCGCTCACATAGCTGCCATAACAAATGATACATACCGTAGTAAGGGATTTTGTTTAGACTTTTAAAAGACATCTGGTTAAAAACAAAATTCCTTTTCACAATTGTTTTAGTAAACTATAGCAAATATGAACACAGGGAGGTCTATTTATCAAAATTCAGATCTGTAAAGTTTTACAGGGTTTTACGAATAAAAAGCAGAAGATATCCAATTAAGGATAGGTAAACCTTGAAATCCTTTGAATTTTCATGAGATTACAAACAAAAAAAATCAAAAAAAAACTTTAAAAGCTCAAAGCAAAGCAACGATTTTACAATTTACAATGGACATCTCCCATTGACTTCTACATGACCTCACCAGCTTTTAGATGAAGTCGTTTTGTATTGGACTTTGTTGTGGTTTTTACACTTGATAAATATTGGCTTTTTATGGTTTAAAGTAATTAGTTAAATGCACTATTTTTAGTCCTTTGAGGTTTGGCCATATAAGTGGGCCCTTGTTTAAGTATAAGCTGGGGGGGGATTCCTTAGCATTGTTAGGTAATAAGTTCCACTTCCTGTGTCAAAGTATGACCTTTGTAATTCCATAGTTGCAATTGTTCTATAGTTTATAAACAGAAGCATACATGCACTCTGGATCCATTTTCTGAGGGATTTCAACTGAGCAGGCAGGTGGGTCCTCAGTGGAATCTAGGTTAAATAGGGCCTAGTGTTACTCATAGAAGTAGGGATAGCTATTTTACCAGCCTGAAGCTCCACCAAGGAGATTTTGTAAGGAATCCTAGCTGTAGGGACAAAGTATAGACCTAGGGACAAGAGGACTTTGCATAGGTCCCACCTGAAAGTTAGGAAGTGACACTTCTGAGCTGAAATAATCCACTGTTCTTTGACTGACCCTGAGCGATAAAGTGCTGAATGCTTGAAGCAGTATTTGCGAGAATATGCCCAACCACTATATTTTGTCCCCCTGCATAATTGTATGAATACTCACATGTGGATTTAGATAATAAAGTCTTTATTGTTTAAATTCATCTGGTACTTATTCTTATTTTCAGAACCTGAAAGGAACAGTTCAGCAACACCTTGCCTCCAACATAAGCAAGGAGAAGTTTAGATAAAGAATTATTTATTGGTAGAGAGTATAGTCCAAGGAAAAGCACAGACTTCCATTTAACTATAGCCTTACTTAATTAATTGAACTTTTTTAATCAAGTTATTCTTTCCTATCCCCCTCTCAGCAATGTGTCTCTCTACAAGCAATTTTGTGTCAGAGTTGATTATTTTGAAAGACATGTAGTTCTAATACATTGTCTAGTTGAAGGGAGAACTCACCAATGTGTTTGACCTAAGTGTCAATCAATGTCTGTCCTGCATGTAGACAAAAGAATTGCTGAGAGGGGGATACTTGGCATTTGCTTGATCTGTTCTGAAATGGTACATATTTTTTTATTAAGTATTAAAATGTTAATTTCACTTCAGGTTTCCCCTTTGATGCTTAAAACATGCTTAGATTGCAGCGCATATTCTAAAGAGACAGTGACACGTATTTAAAGTAAACTACCTATCATGTATATCTATCGGTATTGGCAGCCATTGGTATAATAGCAGTCCTACTGAAATGGCACCTGCTCAGCTCTTGATAGTAGATCTTGGTAGTTGTAATTACTTACAAAAACAAACCTCTCAGCCAAAAACATTCAGCATGACATATATGTAACTTTTAATGTACATTCATATTTTTAAAAGTAGTTTTTTAGTGTCAGTATCACTTTAAATGTCTTCTTTTTTTTATCGTTTTACTGTTTCTAAGTCATATGTTTGTCCCATCTGTTAGATCTATGACCTTGGAACAGAACCTACTTCCAGAAACAGTGGCAGCAGCAAGGGCTGATAGAAGAGATGGAACTGATGGGGGGGAATGTTTAGCATTAGAATTATTAGAGTGCTGATGGATTTGACTGTGTATTCATATTGTTTTTTAAAATGGAAACATATGTGTTGTAATGATTAATGTATCTTCTGCTTGAGTTTATATGGATGTAAGAAGTGTTCAAATACTAGTTTAAAAGCACTTGGCCTATGCCCTTCTGTTAGTATATGTTTACGGGAGTCCTTGGTAATTTCTATTTTTCTTATATATATACAGTACAGGAGAATGCTTTACAGATATGGAACCAATTATGCAGAATAGGATTATTTGAATATATAGGATAATATATAGGAATATATAGGATAATTATATCTCAATTGGGATCAAGTACAAGGTACTATTTTATTATTACAAGGAAAAAAGAAATCATTTTTAAATATTTGAATTATTTTCTTAAAATAGAGTCTATGAGAGATGGCCTTCTCGTAATTCGGGGCTTCCTGGATAACAGGTTTTCCGGATAACAAATTCCATACCTGTATCAGTAAAAAAAGGTTCTTCCCTGGCCATGAAAGAAGGGGAAGCTGCAGTAAACAGTACCTGCAAAAGAGAAAAAAGTGACGTTAAAAACTGAACAATGTGTAATAAGTAATAGTGATGGCGAATTTGCGGAAATTGTGGAAAATTCGCGAGAAATTCGCAAAACGGCGAAAAATTTGCGGAATGGCACGGCCATTTTTGACGGCGGCGGAAATTTTTTTTGGCGCCGGCTAATTTTTTCGGGCGAATCTTCGCGGGCATTTCGCGAATCGCGCAAATTCGCCGCGAATTCGCCCATCACTAATAAGTAATTTTTATTGGCACATAAAAGGCCAATTTTATATTTCCCCACAAAGATGTGCATAACCACTTATTGTATTTAACCAGATTAAAATATTTTTCAAGTAACCCCGGCTCTGGATTTTTAATCCAGTTAAGAACTTCCCTAGATTTATTAAATCCAATTTCAGCGACAGATTTTCCATTTACTTCACTGACCATTTCAGTATGGCTGGTCGGATCACTGGTTCTAAGTCTAGCATGGGTATTATCTGTTGTTTTTCCTTAATTTCTCCAGTTGTCATGCTTTATGTCTGAGATTGTAGCTACCTTTCAGGGTTGTTCAGTGGTCTGAATTACTCTCTGTAACCCAGTGTTTATACTACTGCAGAAATCTCAGCTCTTAACAGGATTAATAAGACATAGGGCAAAGGAAGCAATTTCTCAGAAGTGAAATTTATGACATGTGAATATATTTAAGAATAGAAGACTATCCAGCACTAATTAGAGGAGCCTACAGATGAAATGGAAATATTTTAAAATGGGGAAATTGTGACAATGGTAAACTTTTAGGTAATGTTTTTAAGTACATATCTTAAAGTGGTAGTAAGGTGTGCTACATTAAATATAGGTGGCTTCGAATCAATTATGAACATGTAATTTTTCTAATTTTATAAGAAGGGTTCGTCAGTAGGTCAAGTCAAATTAATAGTCTCCATTCATTACAGATGTAACGCTTTCTTCTGCCTATTCTGCCAATTAGGAGTTAAGGGTGACCAGCTAGGTAGTGAGCATGGGTTACATTGGGAATCCTCACCCAGGGCAGAGCCTTCGCCAAATGGAAGCTTCCCCCTTAAACTGTAGTTGAACTACAACTCACAGGCATATAAGTGCAAATAGAATAATGGACGCCAGGAGGTTCTTTAAAAAGGTAAAACAGGAGCACAGATTTATTATGCCAGAGGCAAATGACCACAGGTTTACTTACAAATATACTGAGGACACAGCATGTGGAATCACTTTGGACAGTAAAGGTTCACAGTCAAACAGGTGCGACTCCCAAAGGATATTGCAGATAGGTGTACATTAATTCCCAGTTTAACTGACGTTGCACAGTAAGGGGATCGGGATGGATCAGGTAGGGTACAGGTAGTCCTTTGCTCACCTAGATGCCTATCAACTGAGTTCCCTGCTCTAAAGGCAAACAGGCCTTGTGGGAAGCTACTTCCTTCTACAATACTCGTTGGAGCGACAACTGCTCTTTCTGCTACACCTCTCTGTCTCACTCTCCTAGAGAGTCTATAACAAGATCTTACTATCTTAGCTGGTCCTTGTTCACGGGGTTACCTGGTCCCCGACTTAGCACCAAAGGTGTCAGGTCCCTCTGGGGTAAATGCTTACTTGGGCCTATGGTGATCCCAGGCTCAATGGAAAACACCTAGCAGCAGCACCAGGAGCCAAAGAGGAAGAGGACACTCCCTGCACAAGACTATATAGCAATGTGGCAGGGGAGTGTCATTACACTCTTTGTCCAATAGGTGTGGGTGTTACACTTTACCAGTTACAAGGGCTTGGCCCAATAACAAGGGAAAAGAGAACTACATACAAAAGTAGGGATTAACTCTATAGGGATAGGATATCCTATAGGTCCCTACACAGACTTCATGCATTCTCATATATTTCTAGGCAATTCAGTAGTCTCCTGGCCTCACATAACATGAGGAATATTACACAAATCATCCTGCCAACAATACTCTACCTCTAGTTTAATAGTTTAAAGCCAGGTTAACTGTATATGTCGACAAAAATTGCAGTCTTAAAGGGCATGTAAAGGCAAAAAAATAAAATCCTATTTTACTTTCTTTAATGAAAAAGAAACCTATCTCCAATATACTCTAATTAAAAAATGTGTACTGTTTTTATAAGAAACCTGACTGTATGCAATGAAATTCTCCCTTCATTTACTGCTGTGGATAGGAATTGTCAGATGGTCCCTAACTGCTGAGCAGGGAAACAATCATACTTATGAACAGCAGGGGGAGCCCCCGCCTTACTTCCCAGCCATGCAGAACTCAAGCAGCTTTGTTTATGGCAATCCCTAAGCAGCCCAGACCACACTGAGCATGTGCACAGTCTTAGTCTTGCAAAGATGTTTAACAAAGTTACAAGATGGTGACCCCCTGTAGCCAACTTTGAAAGCATAAATTATTTGTTTGATTAGGCTTGTGGTGCAGTAAGTTCATGTTTATATTTAGTATACAAAATACAGCATTTCTGTCCGTAATCTATTTTAGACTGTACATGCCCTAAGGAAACGCATAGATCCTGAACCTGCTGCCCATACTTCTAAAATGTTTTACCCCAAGCTTCTACAGTTGACCTTCTGCTGTGGTTAAGTCAGTATACAGCATTTCTCTTCAAATGATCAATCAAAAAGTCTTACATTATATTATATGATGCTAAGAGAAAGAGAAAATTTGCCAGCGCTCAGTTTGCCTTTAAAAAAAATAATTACAAAAAATAAGGTGTTAGTACCGCACTTTGGCCAAAATATGCAAGCTCACATGCCACATCATTAACTCAAGGGATGAAAACATAATTCTGCCTCTTTATAGGTCCCTGGTAAGGCCTCATCTGGAGTATGCAGTGCAGTTTTGGACTCCAGTCCTTAAAGGAAAACTATACCCCCAAAATGAATACTTAAGCAACAGATAGTTTATATCAAATTGAATGACATATTAAAGAATCTTACTAAACTGGAATATATATTTACATAAATATTGCCCTTTTACATCTCTTGCCTTGAACCACCATTTCGTGACTCTTATCTGTGCTGCCTCAGAGATCACCTGACCAGAAATACTACAACACTAACTGTAACAGGAAGAAGTGAGGAATCAAAAGTCAGAACTCTGGCTGTTAATTGGCTCATGTGACCTTACATGTGGTTTGTATGTGTGCACAGTGAATCTTACGATCTCAGGGGGCGGCCCTTATTTTTTAAAATGGCAATTTTCTATTTATGATTACCAATGGCACATACTACTAAAAAAGTATATTATTATGATAATGGTTCATTTACATGAAGCAGGGTTTTACACAATGGCTGTTTTACTCAGTATCTTTTAATAGAGACCTAAATTGTTTGGGGGGTATAGTTTTCCTTTAAGAGGGATATAAATGAGCTGGAGAGAGTGCAGAGACTAAGTGCAACTCAACTGGTTAGAGGGACGGAAGACTTAAATTATGAGGGGAGACTGTCAAGGTTGGGGTTGTTTTCTCTGGAAAAAAGGCGCTTGCGAGGGGACATGATTACACTTTACAAGTACATTAGAGGACATTATAGACAAATAGCAGGGGACCTTTTTACCCATAAAGTGGATCACAGTACCAGAGGCCTCCCCTTTAGACTAGAAGAAAAGAACTTTCATTTGAAGCAATGTAGGGGGTTCTTCACAGTCAGGACAGTGAGGTTGTGGAATGCACTGCCGGGTGATGTTGTGATGCTGATTCAGTTAATGCCTTTAAGAATGACTTGGATGATTTTTTGGACAGACATAATATCAAAGGCTATTGTGATACTAAACTCTATAGTTAGTATATGTATGGGTATATAGAATTTAATTAAAAGTAGGGAGGGGTGTATGTATGGATGCTGGGTTTTCATTTGGAGGGGTTGAACTTGATGGACTTTGTCTTTTTTCAACCCAATTTAACTATGTAACTATGTAACATCAAGGCCCCTTATTGTACGTGAGTCCTACACTGTTTGTGAACATTCTAAGTCTGTAGTGCATTTAAAATCAAGTACCCCAGCAATCAGTGCATGATTATTTACATTTTGCTGACAAAACAATAGAAGTTAAAAAAAACTCTATGGAATTTTACAATACCCAGGAGGTTTTCAGGAGATTACATGAAGCGTTACTTACTTTGGATCTATCATAAACTGTTTAATAAGCTTAAAGGCAATTCAAGATTCACTCATTTATTGACTAACAGACTAACAGACCAGGACAGACCCCTGCGTAATGGCATCCAGTCAACAAGCAGCAAATATAGAATTATAGCACAATTGGGTTATTTTTGTGCATATTGGAAGAGACTAACATGAATCACTTGCCTGTATAGGGGTGATGGATCAACACACAGGATGTTAACTAGAAAATTAACCCAATATTGCCAATGAGATAATGCAGCATGAATTTGCAATTGTTCGACTGAGCGAAAATCCACCTGGCGAACGGGCGTGAAACTTCGCTAGCACTGAGCTCTTTTGCTAGAGAATTGTCCTCTACGTCTTTTAGTAAATAGGCAATGTCCCCGAGAAGTGACATTTTGGCGAATTTTTGCTAGCGTAGGCCACTTCGCCCTTTAGTAATCTGCCCCTAAAATGGCATTTTTCTAATTCAATACTATCCTGTTTTAGCACTGCAGACCAAAACTGCATATTATATTATAAGCATCTTGCACATGGGAAGAATAACTCTCCCCTTCCATAAATCTATTCCCCTTTAAATACAGCTCAATCTTATTACATACAAAGTAGAGAGGGGTGCAAATAACTGGGAGAAATGGGTGAGTAATCGTTTTCTCAGATGAGAACATCTTCAATATAGTTCCCTAGTGTCAACTGCATATTTTGGTTACAAGAATTATGATAAACCACGTAATAGAAAAGGGCACAGACCTCATGAGTATATTCATCCCAGGCAAGGAGTTTCTATGTAAATTACTTTATAATCACAAACTTTGGGAGAAATGTCAAATGCTTGTCTGGAATTTTAAGTGTGATTGGCCAAAGGCATTCTTATTATAATTATTCCTCTGTCCATAATTAACTTGAATGATTCCATAATATTCACTGCTTTCACCCAGGCTTTCATTATCAAAAACATAATGACATAAAGAGAAATACTATGTGTTAGTAAAATGTTTGCTGTTAAAGGTGTAGTTCACCTTTATGTTAACTTTTAATATGTTGTAAAATGGCCAATTCTTAATTTTTTATTTTGTATAGTTGGTGATTGGTGAATTATTTGTCTTCTTCTTTGGACTCTCTCCAGCTTTCAAATAGGGGTCACTGACCCCAACAGCCAAGAACATTTTACTACTTATTCTACTTTTTATTACCTATCTTTTTATTCAGGCCCTCTCCTATTCATATTCCAGTCTCTCACTCAAAGAACTGTCTGGTTTCTAGGGTTATTTAGACTCTTATTTAGGTGCTGAAGTTCCAAACTGGAGAGTTGTCCAAGAAGCTGAGAAAACAACAAATACAAAATGAAGACCGATTGCAAATTGTTTCAGAATAGCATTCTCTATATCATACTACAAGTTCATTTTTAGGTGAACAACCCCTTTAACATCACCAGCATTGCCAATTTTAAGATTCTCATAATGTTAGAAAATGTTATTCAGTGATGAAAAAGATATATCTTTGGTTACAAATATTTATAATGGTAATACTGCGCCATTTTTAATCTCCTATGCCAGGGTACATACTAGGCCAAACAGTAGACAAGTAAAGTTGAAGTCTAATAAAATACATTACATAATGGGGCTTGTTTACTAAAACTAGACTTTTTTTTTTGGTCTGGCTTTTTTGGGGAAAAACACAGAATTTTCATGGGAAAAAACCAAATTTTTTGAGATTTCTTATACCCTGATGCTGCAAAAAGCTCAAATCCGTAAACCTGGCATCTCAAACCTGTTGATGTCACATATAAATCAATGGCAGGTGTCCCTATCCCAATTTGAAGATATCATGATCTGCGTTTGGTTTAGTCTGATAATCTGGGGGATTTTCTGGCAATTACCCGAAAAAATTGGGCGATTTGGGAGACATATCCAAAAAAATCATACCATTCTATTTTTTTTACTTGATTTTATCAATTTTTTTCCTGACCTGAATTTTTCGAGTTATTTTAATAATAAATAACGTAAAATCCAGCATGGGAGTTTGGTTGAGCTTTTCTTATTAGATAAAATTAGATTTTAGTAAATATCCCCTATATATCATCATATTATTATATAATACATACATTAAGGGGTTTACTTATCAAAGGTCGAGTTTGTGAGCTTTTGTGAGTTTTTTCAATAAACTCACAACTCAAATTAACTCAAATTAATGAAAAAAATTAGAATGTGTAAATTCAGGGTGAAAAACCCGAAAAGTTCAAGTTTTCTATGGAAAAACTTACTTTCATGCTCAGTTCCCTCAGAAAGAGCACATTTTTGGTACCATCTCCATTATTACCAGTAATGGCGTGCGTTTACTCCTGCGCTCCTCTGCGGCCGAATGCATGGCGCAGGGGAGCTCACTCAAAACGCCCGTGTGTCAGGGCTCTAATGGCATTTGCCAGTTACTTCAACTTCAAACAATGAATGACCTGGTGATTCCAAGAGCAGACAAAGGGGCTCTGTTGTGGTTAATGATATTAGAGTCTAGGTCGCAGAAGCATTATCTGTAAACAATGAATTGTATCAGACTGAAAAAACACAGTGATATAAAAATTAGGGATGCACCGAATCCAGGATTCCATTCGGGATTCGGCCAGGATTCGGCTTTTTTCAGCAGGATTCGGGCGATTCCTTCTGTCCAGCCAAACCTGAATCCTAATTTGCATATGTAAATTAGGGGCGGAGAAGCAAATTGCGTGACTTTTTTTCACAAAACAAGGAAGTAAAAAATGTTTTCCCCTTCCCACAACTAATTAGCATATGCAAATTAGGGTTTGGATTTGGTTCGGTATTCGGCTGAATCTTTCGAGAAGGATTCGGGGGTTCGGCTGAATCCAAAATAGTGGATTCCAAGCATCCCTAATAAAAATATGTTGATTTACAATATGATAAATGTTTAATGTTTGGCGCTGTGCTGCAGAATACAAATGACTTCATTCCATGCAAACCCCCTGCCATCCGTGTTCAGTACCAATTACCTAAAATCCATTGTGCAGACTTGCTGCAGCAGATAAAGGCTCGGGTAATCAAGGACAAGATATAGAACTAGAATCTTTCAGCACGTCTCTGGATGTATTAAAGAAACACTTTTAATTTGTGCTTACAGGGATTTATGATTTTGCAGAGTGCCTCTGAGCCTAATTGCTGCATTTCTGGCACCTGCTGCAGAAGTAATAATTATCCTTGCTTTATTTTTAACTCGTGGAGCAGTTTTTTTTTTTTTGGACCTCAATTATTATTATTTTATGCAATTTATTACATTCGAGGCCTCTATGACACCTTTTACCTAAGCCCTTTGACAGCAAGTTGAGCTGCGCGAGATAGCTCTCATTAACGGCAGCCTCCCTTCAGGAAAACAACTGATTTAAAAGGAAACACAAACCTTCAGAAATGTTGCAATAAATTGCAAAAGTACTTAGAGGAACCTAAGGGGCCTATTTATCATGGTTTGTTAAAAGTGGAGTGAAGCATTACCGGTGATGTTGCCCAGAGCAACTAATCAGCAATAAGATTTCAACAGTTAGAAAACAAAAGCCATGATCTGATTGGTTGCTTTGAGCGGTAATGTTTAACTCCGCTTTTTACATAGCATGACAAATAGACCCCTTAAAGGAACAGTTCAGTGTAAAAATAAAAACAAGGTTAATAGATATTTTCATGTTTTCAATATAGTTATGTAGCCAAAAATTTCATGTATAAAGGCTGGAGTGACTGGATATCTAACATATAGCTAGAACACTACGCCCTGCTTTTCAGCTGTCTTGGTTTCCACCAATTAGTTACCAGGCAGTAACCAATCAGTGACATGAAGGAGGGCCACATGTGTCATAACTGTTGCTTTTGAATCTGAGCTGAATGCTGAGGATCAATTGCAAACTCACTGAACAGATATGTCCCATGTGGCTCCCCTTCAAGTCGCTGACTAACTCAGAGTTATAGAGCTGAAAAGCAGGAAATAGTTTTCAGGCAGGGCAGGGCAAATTGAGAGTTTTGCGCTGCTGGTCAAACAGCCTGGTGCTAATTGCCAGCTAATTTCATTCATTTATGCCTCCTGCAGCCTACCTGGTACTTTTATATTTATTTCAAAATTTCTTCTACAAAGACCTAGCTCAAACCCTGGCAAAAGGGCCATATGCGGTAAAATACACAAACAACCGGGCCACTCAATCGAGGTGAAGTAAGTATTGTCTAAACTAGGTCTAGGGTCCTAAAGTTAAAGTACATGTAAAACATTATTTTGGTCTCAGTATGCCTGCGTAGAGCGCCTTACCCCCACCCGAACCGCATCAATTGCGCTCCCCAAATCACCTCCAGCACCCTGCACCATCACTTCATTCCTGCCTGTATTTAGTCTTTCACCCAGCGGCCATTTTCCCTGCATTACTGGCACGGTCTTTCTTCCTGCTGTAAATGCGCATGTGCGCATAGCCTCTCCCACCTGACCTCTCCATTCGTGTGGTGGCTGCTACTTTCATTGAACGTAGATTCCTCTCTACTCTACATGCGCTGATCATGTGCGGGCCACATTCTGGTATATTTTCGGAATTTGCCGCAGGCCAATTAAAAATGGGTCGCTGGCTGCAGTTGGCCCGCGGGCCGTTGTTTATACATCCCTGATTTAGGGGTTTAGAAACAAAAAGTAATTCTTAAAGGAACAGTAAAACCAAAAAAAGAAATTGTTTTAAAGTAATGAAAATATCATGTATAGTTGCCCTGCACTGGTAAAACTGATGTGTTTGCTTCAGAAACACTACTATTGTTTATATAAACAAGCTTCTATGTAGCAATGGCGGAAATTGAAAAAAGTCTATATGGCACAGGTTAAATAGTAGATAACAGATAACACCATTATGTTCTACAGAGCTTATCTGATGTGTAACTTGAGCCTTTTCTCCTTTGAATAGCTGCCCCCATTGCTACAGAGAAGTTTATTTATATAAACAATAGTAGTGTTTCTAATGCAAACACAGCAGTTTTACCAGTGCAGGGCAACACTGCATTATATTGTTTTTACTTTTAATTTTTGATGTTACTGGTCCTTTCAAGAGCCATGACAAGCCAAGTAGATTGCAGTTAATACAACCTATAAATAATGCCAGTTTGTCAAGTGAAATGCCTTCTTGATGTTGAGCGCTCATACACAAGGAGACATCTGCTTTGTGTTAGCAAGAAGGGTCAGATTTACAACCTGGCAAACATTAAACAAATTGTTCCAAGAGTGTCCAGAAAAAACAAAGGGTTTGATAGAAATTGTTGCTCTAATCAGCCTCCCTCCTACCCTACCAACCCCTTTATCGGACTCTCTTTGCCCCAGCAGCACCACAGTTTGGGAACATCTGTATTATGCAATACATATAGTTTTATTCTATATATTAGTACAGGTGCTCATTAGCAGATCATTTTCACAATTGTAGGGGGCTGCAAATATAAATACAATTAAAGCCTATTAAAAACCCTCAGATTAGGCAGGTTTGGTAAGTGTAAATGTATGGTGGTTTATGGTGGTTTAAATCTCAACCAAGCTTCTCTCCCTTTTTTACTGGAGATGACAGAAATCACAAAATTTTAAAATGTAATATTTACCAACGCCACCTAATCCATGGTTTAATCGTTATATACGGGTTTGAGACCTGTTATCCAGAATGCTTGCGACCTGGCATTTTTTCCAGATAACAGAGCTTTCTGTAATTTGGATCTTCATACCTTAAATCTACTAGAAAGTCATTTAAACATTAAGGGGCAAATTTACTTATGGTCGAATATCGAGGGTTAATTAACCCTCGATATTCGACTGCCGAATGGAAAACCTTTGACTTCGAATATCGAAGTTGAAGGATTTACCGCAATTCGTTTGATCGAATGATTAAATCCTTTGAATCATTCAATTCAAAGGATTTTAATCCATCGATCGAACGATTTTTCTTCGACCCAAAAAAGCTTAGAAAGCCTATGTGGACCTTCCCCATAGGCTAACATTGACTTCGGTAGGTATTAGGTGGCAAAATAGGGGGTCGAAGTTTTTTTTTAAAGCGACAGTACTTCGACTATTGAATGGTCGAATAATCAAACGATTTTTAGTTCGAATCGTTCAATTTGAAGTCGTAGTCGAAGGTCGAAATAGCCAAAAAAAACAATTGAAATTCAATGTTTTTTCTTCTTCGATTCCTTCACTCGAGCTAAGTAAATGGGCCCCTAAATTAATCCATATAGGCTAGTATTTCCAATAAGGATTAATTATATCTTAGTTTGGATCAAGTACTGTTTTATTATTACAGAGAAAAAATAAACAATTTGTAAAAATTTGGATTATTTGGATGAAATTCTATGGGACCCTGTAATTCTGAGATTTCTGGATAACAGGTTTCCAGATAACAGATCCCATATTTGTATTTAACGTATACAATAATGATTACGTTTTTTATATACCTTTCCTTTGCTGTTGTGTCATTTCACCTTTCATTTCACCTCTGTCGGATGTAAATATAGCAAATACGAATATTAGTTCAGGGCACAGGTGGTCTTCAACCTGGTGACTCCAGCTTCAATCTAAAACAGGATGACCATGAAAATTCATAAGTATATTATGTGAGCAGTAATGCAGTTTACTAACATGAGAGGAAACTGATTGAAATGGACCGTCTTGCACAAAGGTCAGTAATATTTGGCTTTAATAAAAACACATAGAATCCAGCAAAAATAAACTGAGTGGGACTCTAATCAGATGAAGCTCTAAGAAGACAGCTGGCAGCCAATGAGAGACAAGAGATTAAAGGTCTACTTCTGCACTGTATATTTCATAAGATAAAAGGTCGAAGTGCAGGTGCTAAGTGTTCTGGGCTCTCTGCCAAGAGCCTCTTATTTAATTAAATTTCAGACACTTTGTATATTTTTCTGTCTGTTCAGTGCAGGAGACCAAAGAGAAAGACAGGACATTTCATGAACAATCCAGGACTGCAGGCTGAGCGGATTTAAATTAGTCCTATTATGTTTTTGGGTTCGATAACAGTCCAAGGCAGCCAAAGCCTTTAGCAGTGAAGATCTGCACCCTATCTACGCCCAGTATCTTCTAGGGGCAGACTAACTATATACTGTGTATATATATATATATATATATATATATATATGATACATATATCAAAGATGAGTGCAATTTTCATGAAAATTAAAATTTGTAAGTAATTAGCCCTGTAGCATCTGCTTCTCTGACAGACAGACATAAATTTCTGCTAGATAATTAACAACAACCACTAAGCTGAGTTTCAGCCCAGAACGCACTGAGCATGTGCAGTGTCACTGACACTCCTAACACAATCCTTTGACAGAATGGAGCATTATTCTCAGGCTGGTGCAGTCTTTTGGCTGGTCCAATAAGTTGAGTATATAAAATGTGGCATTTATTTTAAGGGTTTGCTTCTTGAAGATTGAAAAGGAAATTTAATCAGGAAATAAGATAAAAAATAAAGAACAAGGTATGTACATTTACTTATGCTTGTTTCCCAGACTCAAAGGGACATTCTTGGCTTCCATCTGACCCTTCCATGACTCTTGCTGTTCCTGCTATACACTACTCAACTGGATCTCATCATTGTTCCACCAGTCATTTGTTCCATTGCCAGTGCCAACTGTTTCCAAAGAAAATGAGATTACGGTAAATGAACTATGCGAGGAAATATCATGCTTAAATCATTTGCCACTACAGAGAGCTAACCTGAGCACCTGCAGTCATATAGTAAATCATAACTGGTATAAGCTATGCACAAACAATTTCTTGTTGCAGTTTTAAAATGTAATCAACCACCAACTGATAATATTTGTACTGAGGTGGGAAATATGCTTGACTATTTAAGGTTTAGTTGTCTACTTCAATAATCTTAGATTTTAAGGTTTGTTTTATATTCCATATGGGTAATCAGTTCTGTTTATGATGAGTCCATCCTGAATTAACTGAATGATGAGAACAAGAAATGCCACAGCACACAACTATATCATTTATAGCCTGTGTTGAAAGTCTTCAACCAGCCACACACAGAAGGATTTACTGGTAGAATTTACTTTACAAGTAGAAAAGCTCTCAGCTCTGCTCCACATGTCTCATTAGAGGGGCAAAGCATACTATCTGGCCTGCTATAGAAGGTGTCCTGTTATATCTGCAATAAGTATAAATATAGAATTCCTGAAAAGGCTGCTGTTAAACACAAAACAGTGTTTATCATAAAACCATTTTCCAGTCTTAAAGGATAAGTAAACCTTAAAAATAAGTGTATGTAAAATTGATGAGGGTGCTATTCTAAGCACTTTTGCAATTTACATTCATTATTATTATTTTTTTTAATTCCAAGATATTGTACTGTTAACATGAAAGAATTTGATTACAACAGCGCCACCTGCTGGTTATTTTCTGACCAGTCTGACCACTAAGTAGTCAAGGAAGTTGTCAGGAAAAAGCACCGGTCTGATGTTCTTCTGCTTAGGAAAGATTTGAGAAATATTTCTAATTTTTTTTCCTAACCAGAAGAAGAATCAGATCATCCCTCTTTCTTTTTCCTGATAACTTCCTTGACTAGTTGGTGGTTAGAATGATCTGAAAATGACCAGCAGGCGGTGCAGTTGTAACAAAATTAATTCATGTTAAAAGGACATGCAGCCTTCAATATCTTGGAATGGAAAAAAAAAATAATGAATGTAGATTACATTGCAAAAGTGCTTAGACTAGCACCCTCATCAATTGTACATTCACTTATTTTCCCTTATGCTTTAATGGATACCCATTCTGACCTTTCTAAATATATTTTTTATCTTTTACAGTGTCTGTTCACGATAGCTTATTTACAAAAATAGGGCATGATGCAAATTTACAAAAATTGGCATAAAATGGAATATTTTACATTTTATACCTTGTCATTAGAAATGTCCAGACCTGCCTACATTTGTCAGTGCTGCATACAACAGAGTTGGAAGGAGATAGCACATGGGTGTCCATTTATTGTAGATTATCACACTGCACAAATAATATAACTGCCACATTAATTATTAATACAATCAAACAGTCCAGCCATTTCAGCATCCTTCTCTTATCTGTGTATAGCACCCAAGGCAAAGCTGCCGCAGTCAGTGGTCGTGAGATGGGGATGTTCGATGATTCCAACAATCGGATCTTTGCAACTATGGCCAGCTTTAGTCTGAAACTGAGCATTGCCGTGTTTTCAGAAGAGGGTCACCTAACAGCACAGATGCCTAGGGGCAAATTCACTAAGATTCGTAGTTGCGCCAGGCGTAACTTCGCCGCACTTCGCCAGGCGTAGTTTCACAAGCACTCCGCAAATTCACTAAAATGCGAAGTTGCGGTCAGGGGTAGTGTAAGGTTGGGAAGTTGTGCTAGCGTTGATTCGCTAAGCGAAGCGAAGTTACGCTAGCAATAGTTAATTTGCATACGGCGCAAAATTCAAATTTCAATGGAGGAATACGTGCAATCACTACACAAGCCTGGGAAACCTTCTAAACATCAAATAAGATTTTTTTTTTGCCCTACACATGTGCCCACTGTATAGTTAAGTTACCATGAGTTAGGAAATGTAGGGGGGAGCCCCAAAAATGTTTTCGATCTTTTTCAGTCTATCACCCATAATATAGAAAAAACGCCAGCGTTTTTTGGGACTTAGAAAAAAAATGTGAACTTTTTTTGAAGCAATCCCTATCTACTCTATTGCGCTTCGCCTGGTCTGAGGTGGCGAAGGAAGTCTAGCGTAAAAGGTAGCGTTCAGTACAATGCGCGCGTTAGTGAATTTACGTAGTTACGTCCGTTGCGCAAATTCGCCAGGTGTAAGGGTGCGAAGTAACACTAGTGAATTTACGCCAGCGTTCGTTAGTGAATTTGCGAAGTAACGAAAATGACCAACGCTAGTGAATTGACGCTATTGTTAGGCGCTTTGACGCTTAGTGAATTTGCCCCCAAGTCTTTCAAGTGAATCTCGAAGGGATTAATGGAGAGAGGCAAGGGTATAGCTTTAAAAAGTTACAAAACTGGCAAATTGTCAGTATTCCTTTTGGTTGATTGACAAATGGGCAAATAGGTCCCTTTTAGCTTTAAACCAATTTCAGCAATGAAAGTGCAGAAACTTCACATTTATTTTGTTAGATGAAAAGAAACGTACCATTTCCCACCTCAGCTGAGCATTGCTTAACTTCTGATTCCCAAAACAAATCAAGCCGTCGTTAACACTCAGCCGTCTAATATCTAATAACTCTGAGCTGAATTATTGAAGGCTTAGCCTCATTACTTGCGGTTTGGAACAACTCAGGAAACGGCTCGGCTTCTAACAGATGTGCTTTAACATTAATTTTTCAAAGAAGCAAAACCCGGCTCTCATTTCATGTTTCACCTTACAGAAATGGTTAGGTAACTGTTGCTTATTAACATGAGGTGCAGGCTCATTGACTTGCTCAGCACCTTTATCTGTGTGTTTTTCTTGGATTTATCTGCATGAATCATTATATCCTTCATGAAAGTAGCTGTCTTCAGGGGGGGGGGTCCAAATAGGGAGCCCTGCCCAGCATGCAAGTTGTAGAAGTTACACATTATTTATTAGTGAAAAGCAATTGTGCTGAAAAACTGGGGAAAATGCTTTATAAAAACGTGTTAATTAGATTCCAAATTGGCACTTTGCACAATGCACAAGCCTCATATGTAAGCTCTAAAGAGTTTCTGAAGTTTTCCTTTTTGTTCCTGTTCCTACAATATTTATCCCTGTTTCCCTTTTTATGTTTTAAGATTATAATTACAATTACATTCCAGTTGCTAAAGAGCCACACACACACACACACACACACACACACAGTGAGTGAGAAAGAGAGACTCATTTCAGTCCTGCTACACTAATTGTGAGAAACTTGCCTGGTGGTCTATTGGGGGTGCGACGGGGACGGGGAACTCTCTCCCTGGTCCTCTCACATTAAGACCTGGCGGCACCCGAGTAGAGGAGGGCTCCTCCCGAAGCCAAAGGTGGTTGTGATAGGTGGAAGAGTGAGTCGCGACCGGGATCTTGGAGTCAGTTCTAGGTTTGGGACTCCTTTCGTAACACTAGTATTGCACACAGTGAGCTTCATTAAAGGGATACTGTCATGGGAAAACATGTTTTTTTCAAAACACATCAGTTAATAGTGCTGCTCCAGCAGAATTCTGCACTGGAATCCATTTCTCAAAAGAGCAAACAGATTTTTTATATTTAATTTTGAAATCTGACACGGGACTAGACATATTGTCAGTTTCCCAGCTGCCCCAGTCATGTGACTTGTGCCTGCACTTTAGGATGGAATTACTTTCTGGCAGGCTGTTATCTGTCCTACTTAATGTAACTGAATCAGTCTCAGTGGGACTTGGCTTTTACTATTGAGTGTTGTTCTTATATATATACCAGGCAACTGTTATCTTGTGTTAAGTAGCTGCTATCTGGTTACCTTCCCATTGTTCTGTTGTTAGGCTGCTGGGGGGGGTGATATCACTCCAACTTGCAGTACAGCAGTAAAGAGTGACTGAAGTTTATCAGAGTACAAGTCACATGACCAGGGGCAGCTGGGAAATTGACAATATGTCTAGCCCCATGTCAGATTTCAAAATTAAATTGAAGCCCTTTTTAACATTATGGAAGCATGATTTGTTTCTAAAAAGTTGGTACAAATGTTGCAGGCCATGCATGGACACTTGCATTCTGGGAACAGGAAATTATTGTTAAATAAAGATATCAGCACCAATTATTTTACCCTTTGCATATTACCGACCGCTAGTAGATGATGGGCAGCATATTATTTCCAGCAGTATGTCTCTCCAATTGTTCTTCTCCTACAGCCATATCTATTTTCAGCACCCTTACCCCCAGTATGTATCCACATCACACTGTCTCTGTAGGCACCCGAGAGTTTAATACTCTGAGTCCTGCTATGTTTCCAACAATTTACTATTGGTAAAACTTGCCTTATCTTTATAAAAAGCCTTTGAGTCTTCAAATGATTATGGAGCCTGAGGGTGACTTCTAACATCCTTACATACACAGGTAGACGGTACATTCTCCTTTATATTCTTTCAAGTTGAATAACGTTACCCTTTTAGTTCCAGAGATGTGATGAAATTAAGTTCAAAACAAAACAAATCTAAGATTCATCCTTGCATTGGCATAAACAACATTTTATCTTTGTGTTTTTTCTTCTGAGTTTGAATCTGTTTGAGGGCAGAGATTAGAAAGAGACCAGACAGAACCAATGCTGCAGATATGAGAATGAGACTGGATAAGTGATACCACCTTAGGCAGCCATAAGCTCTAGGAAGGAGCCAAGATTAACACATCATTTATAAGCAGATTTCACAGTTTATTATCTCTGGAAAGAAGCTGAACCGAAAGTAGCAGGTAGGGTCGTCCTTATTAACATAAAACTTCCTAGAAGCAGTTGGTATATCACTCTAATGTTATTTATCTAGCAATATATTCTGCTGGTCAGGAGAAGAGCTGCCTCTTCTATAGGAAAATATAATCTCATGTTCTGATTGAAGAATGGTCTTGTTTTCTTTTTATAAAAAACATGTTCAGACATTTTTATATTGGTTACAGTCTTTGCCCACGACAATACATGGGAGTAATGTGGTGTTTCCCCCATAGTCAAGCAGTGCTGATGTTATCACACTCATGCTGTTGGGAGGCCAGCACAAGTAATTGGCCTGGAACTAGGGATAGGCAGAGTAGGCACGTGCCTAGGGTGCAAAGCTGGGAGGGTGCCGGGCACGTACCTCCTCTGTCGCCTACCCCAAGTCCGGTTCCCTTCTCTGCCCGACTCTCTACATTTCTTCTTGCTTTTTGCACTTCAATTCACGCATGCGCACTATATCGCAAATGCGCACATGCGCACGCAATCTCACATTTGCGCATGAGAGCACAAATTCGTGCATGCGCAAGCTAAACAGGTGCCGCGACTGCCGGTCCTGCCTAGGGCGCCTGCCCAGCATGGCCCGGCACTGGTTCGGGGTTCAACTCCAAGCCCTAAAACCTGCTGAATTACTGTTTAAGTTAATGGGACAGGTGCAGGGATTAATTTGGAGATGTTGCAGCCTTCCTGACATTTGAGTTTTTTTCTGAGAAAAAACTCAAATCGAGTTTGATCAAATTCGAATCCAATTCAATTTGAGTTTTCGGGTTGTTTAAGGTTTTATTAATTCAATTTTATTAATACATTTTCAGGAGTCCAGTTTTAGAATTTATGGGAGTTTAAAAAAAACTTGCATAAAGTCGAAGTTCGAGCCTTGAAAAATGTGCCTCCCCGTTTCTACTTTCTGTATCCTTGTGGATTTCCTCCTACTCAATACACAGAGGTAGGTTAACTGACTTCTAATAAAACACCTGTGTGCGGAGATGTGAAATTAGATTGTAAGCTTCATCATTGGGGCAGAGACTGATGTAAATGATATGAGAAATGAATGAGAAAACTCTGAAGTGCCGTATAAAAGTTTTGACACTATACAAAGAATGGATGCAAATAATTATAACATTAATTCAACACCATCAAAATTATTTCACATTTCACATATTTTTATTGAGCTTTTTATTAATACATTTATTTTGACTGACAAATATTTTCCTGATACCTGTAGTAAATATAGGAAGAACTATTTTGCCATTTGGGGAATGTTTTGGAACTTTTTACCCATAAAGTGGATCACCGTACCAGAGGCCACCCCTTTAGACTAGAAGAAAAGAACTTTCATTTGAAGCAACGTAGGGGGTTCTTCACAGTCAGGACAGTGAGGTTGTGGAATGCACTGCCGGGTGATGTTGTAATGCTGATTCAGTTAATGACTATAAGAATGGCTTGGATGATTTTTTGGACAGACATAATATCAAAGGCTATTGTGATACTAAACTCTATAGTTACTATAGATATGGGTATATTTAATTTATGTGATGGTATGGAGGGGTTGTTGTGAATGAAGCTGGATTTAATTTGCAGGGTGAATTTGATGGATTTTGGTCTTTTTTTAACTCAACTTAACTTTGTAATCATGTAACTATGAGTCTTTCTTCTGCCTAAGCTAGCCATTTATTCAGGCAAAGATGGCGGCAAAGAAGCATAGTGTTTAATAGAAATACACTATGGGACTAGACTGGCAATATCTTGTTAGTAAATACTATCATCATCAGAACAATTATTTATATCTGTTTTCTGTTGTTGTGAGCACATTTAGACTCAAGCAAATGGTCGATGGAGCTCTGCAGAATAGAAAGTATCAATAGCTTGATTTAAAGTGCTTTGCTTTTTTTGTGCCTTCTCTAAACAGATGATCTCTGACATTTTTCTTTCCTTCACTCGGGGTCACACACAGGGAACTATCTATTGGCAGCTGAATGTTATCATTCACTGTTGTAAGAAATGGCCAAACTAATGAGCCCATTAGGTGTTTTCATTTTTTTTATATATAAATATAAATATATATATATATATATATATATATATATATATATATATATATATATATATAGTAGAAACAAGAGATCCTCTGCACTCAACCCATTATCAATATATTTAAGACAGAGACACTTTGTGCATACTGCTACTGAAAAATGCCTTACCCTTTAAACAACACAGGGATTGTTTGTCCATATATTGCAATATATTTAAGCTGGCCAACTACGTCAAAGTTTTTTAAGTTAGTGGTTGAGCACAACTTCCCCTTGCTTGTTATAGTTTATACAGGAGCAGTGACCAGCTCCATGTTGTAGCCCCCACCCTTCCCAGCTATAGTCAGGTGATCCCACTGGTGTCTAATAAAAGGGCATCCAAAGTTTGGAGTTTACTTTGAAAGCAGCAAGTAAGTTGCGGGTAAAACTTAGTCCCTTTGTAAAATGTATAATTGAACAGTAGAATTCTTAATGAATCAGATAAAAATTGAGAGTAGGACTGGCCAGATAAGGGATGACTTTGACGTAGTTGGCCAGCTTAAATATATTGCAATATATGGACAAACAATCCCTGTGTTGTTTAAAGGGTAAGGCATTTTTCAGTAGCAGTATGCACAAAGTGTCTCTGTCTTAAATATATTGATAATGGGTTGAGTGCAGAGGATCTCTTGTTTCTACTATATGTATATTGTGGTCACTACCTCATTGCACCCCCTCTTAATGTTTTTAAGTTAGTGGTTGAGCACAACTTCCCCTTGCTTGCTATATATATATATATATATATATATATTTTTTTTTTTTCAATAAACCAAGGAAGAACACGGCCTCGCATGGCAATGTTTTCAAAGAAGACAACAATAGAACACAATAGTAAAAGAAAATTAAAATTAGGGCCAAAACCATACGAAACTTAATTAAAGGATTCCAGCACTGCATAAAAATAATCAGTGTGTGTCAAAACCAATGTGTTTAAGGAGAGGAAAGAGGAATCTGAAATATATTTATAGATTCAGTCAGTAGCATAACTATAGAGGAACAGACTCCATGTCTGCAGGGGGGCCTGTGGAATGGGGGGCCCCGGACCGTTGGGTCTGCTTTTCTAGAATCCCTCCGCAGTCACTTGGCTACTTTTGTACTGGGACTCTGGAGAGGGAAGACTCAGGGAGGTTTCATAATTGACAGGTGGGGGGGATGTGAGAGGGCCGGCTGTGGGTGGGGAGTAGGTGGGCAGATACTGGAAGTAGGCAGGTAGTAGGCGGGCATGGGGCAGGTAGGCATTGCTGTGCACTGGGCCCCGCTGAAGAATTTATCCGCAGGGAGGCCCAGTACACACCAGGTATGCCACTGGATACAGTAAAAGTTTTTGAAGTATGTTTTTGAAGTGTGGGAGGAAACCAGAGTTCCCAAAGGAAACCCACTCAGAGAGACCATACAAACTCCTAACTAGGGGCACTAACAACCACAAAGTTTATTGATCCAAAGAATGTAATAAAAGGAGGTTTTAGCTGTAGATAATGCAGGAAATATTGCAGTCCTGTATAACACTCATACATTAGACATTCCATGAGTATATAAAGGTATACTTTTCAGCAAAGGACAAGGAAAGTGTAAATAAATGACCTGCATTAAAACCTGTTTGTGTAGACTGACAGTGCTGCTTTCCGTTGTCTCCAGACTCTGCACATCAGTCAACTCCGCTCTGTAATATGTAGAGAAGGATATCATTAGCACAATTCCTTTTTACCAAACAAAACTCTGGTTCGGGGGTTCCGATGGAATCATCACAAGCAAATGCTCTGTGAAGTCAATCAGGATGCCTGTTAAAAATAATAATAATACTACCAATCTAGCCTCATATTCTTCACACCAACAGATCAAAGTCTAGGCCGAACAACGCAGAATGAAAAGGTAAATGATACAAAAACATACTAAATATCAATTCGGATGTGACCTTATTCTTCTCTTCTTATGCCCAAAATTACAGAGTAAAGCAGAGTAGCGGAAAACAATTTATATTTCTAAAATGCAATAATATTCCTGTGAGTGGTTCTTTGGGTTACTTTTAAAAGGTACATTCCAAACATGCTTGTGCTTCATCATTAATCTTAATTTTTCGTTATTATTTTCATTTTAGAAATACAGTTCTGTATCCTCCATAGTGATGAATAATATGGCCCCTTTACCATGGCAATGCTGAACCGACACTGGTGCATCTCAAGGGTGACATGATCATGAATCCCAATGAATCTGTCCCAAGCCAAGAGAACGACACGCTCAGTAGTAATGAATTAAACATCAGAGACAGCTGGAGATGGTTGAGAAAAGTAAATCACATGCTTTAATTACATGGAAGAGTCTGTTAAGTGTTCTTTGTCTTATGCATTAATTTCCTTTCCACACCCAATTGGTTTTAATAGAACAGTAGACAGAGCAAGCCTGGAAGGGAGATATGACTTGGTCTGAATAGGGGGTATTATTTTCCTACCTGGAAGCATTAATCTAAAGATTACAGCGTATTCTATTTTATGCACCCAAATTCCATTCTAAAATATGTTGTGATATTTTCTCAACCAACTATGAAAGTACTTTACAAAGCACTGTTTTTGCATTGTAAATTTATGTAGAACCAAACTCTCCTGTCCTAAAATATCTTTGGGGAAGTTTATTAATGTTTTTTTTATTTATTCTTTTTAAAGCTACTATTTTAGATATATACTGTTCGAGCGTTCCTCCTCCTGCAAGAGAATCTGCTTGACTTCATGAAGTTTAATCTAAGCTAATACATGAGGCAGCATTCCTGACCATGTCCAACAGTTACATTGTTCATCTGACACCAGCAAGCAGTGGGTTGTACCAATAGGAGCCATCACAGGCTTGGGGCCAGCCAATTAGACAGTACTGCCATTTCTAAGGTTCATTGGAATGTGCATATGCAACAGCATTTGTTTTGCTGAATCACAGGTACAAACTTGAGTATGGTAGCTGCATTTTTGGGGGATACATTTTGTATTTTTGCATCTTAAAATTACCTTTACCTTTGCTGTAGGGGTTTATTGCAAATTTGAATACAGTCTGCAAAGTGCAAAAAAGGATGCAGTTTAACTGTGTACATATTGCTGCATGTCTCTGAGCTCCATTTTGGAGTAGCTTCCCCCAAAAAGATATCACTGACTGCATTAATCGTTGTATTATCAAGAGGGAGGTACGTAGGCGAGCTCCTCCTGCCCCCTATTTGTCCCCTAACTTGCATACCCAATAAAAAAATCTTGTGATTGGTGCAGAAAACAGCAACAAAAGACATAGCCTGCAAACACTTTTGTGCTTCTTAGCACACCCAGTGACCCAGGGAATAAAAAATGACCCTTCATGTCTGAAGGCTTATGGGTCTTGTATCTGCTATGGAAATGTATTGCCAAGTTTGCAAGTTCACTTACACAAGCTCTCTCAGCTATGGAACTTTTGGAAGCCCCTACATTTGTCTCCTCTTTCTTGGAGGTAGGTAGAAATGTAGCCAATTAAAGGAACAGCAACATCAATTTTCTTTCATCCATTGGAGTCTATGGCCATCATTGGAGAAAAATTTCACTCATCACTATACTAGTTGCTTTCTTTGTACGTTTGGTGCCCCCTCAACATTTTTTGGAAGTAGTGTTACTGATATTGCTCACTAGAGTCCTGTGTAGAAGTTTTACCTCAAGACACCAGCATAGAAGGGTGGCTCCTGCCTCAAATACCTATTTAAAGTGGTTTCTAAAAACATCTAGAAGTAGACCGGAAACATGGTGGTAGTCTTGATCTCCATCTGGAAGAGGTTACAGTTAACAGTTTCTGGTGCATCCATCAGTGAATATGCCTCCGCAAATGCCATCTTGCCAAACAGGCTGGAAGAACCACATAGTCTGTTAAAAGAACTGTGTGTGCAACTTAATAATGACTAAATAGACTGCATTTATTTTCTAAAACCAATTCACACATCATAGCACCTTTGATCTGTTACACAAATATTCAGAAGCTAGTGATGAGCAAATTTTTTCACCAGCAATGAAATCGCAACTAAATTCTGCATTCTGCCATCTGTACATTTTTTCGCAAAACTGGGGCAAACGTTTAACGTGGAAAAGTTTGCCGCAGCAAAAAAGTCGCCAAGACAAAAATGTCACAGAGACAAAAAAGTCCCACAAGCAAAAACACCCATTGACTTTTAATGCGTTTGGACAAAAAAGTTGCTGAGACAAACTAATATGAACCCACACATGAATAACTATTATACCTTTCCTCAGATAAAGCCATTGACTTGGGATATTTAACTTACCTAGCAAACTTCATTTTATGCTTAATTCTTTTTTAAAGGAACCCTAAAATAATTCCTACCTGTCTACAGTATTGCAGTATGTTAAAGCTATTTATAAAGCATATTTATGTTATGTGCAGCAAATGACTTTGAAAACACTGCACCTTATCTCATTGTTTTCATTGAGCCTCCTTAAAGGGATACTGTCATGGGGAAAAAAAATTTTTCCAAAATGAATCAGTTAATAATGCTGCTCCAGCAGAATTCTGCACTGAAATCCATTTCTCAAAAGAGCAAACAGATTTTTTTATATTCAATTTTGAAATCTGACATGGGGCTAGACATTTTGTCTGGCGACTAGGGATGTAGCAAACCGCCGCCAATGTGTTCGCGAACGCCGTTCGCGAACACCGGCAAAATTTGCGAACAGTTCGCGAACAGTTTGCGAACTTCGAACATCCGAAAATCGTTCGATTCGAACGATCGAAGGATTTTAATCGTTCGATCGAACGATTTTCGTTCGAATCGAACGATCGAAGCCATTGGATCGAATGATTTCATTCAATCCAATGGCTTCGATCGTTCGATTCGAACGAAAATCCTTCGATTTTAGCGATCGAATGGTCGAATGGTCGAACGATTTTGACGCGAACGCCTATTGGCGAACGTCGCGCGACGTTCGCGAACTTGCGGCGGACGCGAACAGCCGATGTTCGCGCGAACAAGTTCGCCGGCGAACAGTCCGCGACATCCCTACTGGCGACTGTAGCCTATGGCGAAAAAACGCTGAGACAGTTCAGGGAGATAGTCGGGCAAAAGACGTGGCGATAAGTCGGCAGGCGACAAAATGTCCCTGAATCTCCTCATCTGGCCTTACCCTTAATAGTAAAAACCCATGTCCCACTGAGACACATTCAGTTACATTGAGAAGGAAAAACAGCAGCCTGCCAGAAAGTATTTCTCTCCTAAAGTGCAGGCACAAGTCACATGACCAGGGGCAGCTGGGAAATTGACAAAATGTCTAGCCCCATGTCAGATTTCAAAATTGAATATAAAAAAATCTGTTTGCTCTTTTGAAAAATGGATTTCAGTGCAGAATTCTGCTGGAGCAGTACTATTAACTGATTCATTTTGGAAATTTTTTTTTTCCCATGACAGTATCTCTTTAAAATAGCAAAGCTGTAGTCTGTATTTCATACGATACATTGACTGTCTAGTAATAATGGCTGGCAACCCATGGGATCTTTCCTGTGTTTCAATTCTTGCTATAAATCTCATGTTCATGCACATATTGAGAGATATTCAGTGTAGAGTTGGCACAGTAATGCCTTATTTACTGTTAGTACCACCATTAACCATTATATTAGACTTGGCGAATTTCTGTGCAGCCCGTTTAATCACTTCTGGAGAAAGCAGAAAAAAGTGCTGCAGATGCTTGTTAGGTTGGGTGTTTATTAGTATTTAGCATTTGGGGCACCAACCGCCATCTATTAATTTCACAGAGAAGTCCGGGGCTTGAAACAAGCAGCTGCTTCTCTCCTCTCAGAACGAAGCCCTCTGGAAAGCAGCAGCGTGTTATTATAATAGAAGATGTGTATTTTCCTTAAGCCCTTAGCCACCGGCATGTCATTTATCTCACTTCTCTGCTGCGCTAATTAGAAAAGTTTCTTTATTCTGACTGAGGATTTATTACTGAAAAATATTCAAGTTGTAAAATGTTAGTTTTACTGTATCATAACCAACTAGATCCCTCGAGAAGTTCTCTCGGGACAAAAATGATTCAGCTTGAAAAAATAAATTAATGAACAAAAAGGACATTTTCAGTTTTTAGTTTGCCTATAAAAAAAGAAAGTGAAATTTGTGGCCAAAGTGGGGGCTGAGCAAAGAAGAAAGCCAGGGACCTGAATTAGAACACCATCTAAAGCCAGGGATGTCCAACCTGTGACTATACAGTTACAACTCTTAGCATCCATTAATACCCAGAGACTTTCGTTGTCATGGCACCCTCTCCCTCCAGGTACCCAGGGCAACTGCTCTTATCCCTCCCTTGGCCTAAGACATAATTTAAAGGGTCATGATGCCTTTATTTTCCTTTAAAGAGGTAGAATTGTGCGTATATCTGCTAGTAGAAAAATCCAGTGTAGAATAAGCCACGTCTCTCATATCCCTTTCTTATAATTTCTTCTGCCATTGAAATTAAAGCAGTGACATGATATGCCATGATGCTCCATAAACCATATGAGAAGTGTAGGGTATGTGGTAGTGTGTTTGAATTGTAAGCCCTGCAAGGGAAAAAGCTGGTGACTGATCCAAGTGCTGAGTAATACTGTATGTTGCTGCTTTATAAAATAAAGAATAATAGGACTCCTGCTTTGCTATATGCAGATTTTAACCAGACCTGCATGAGAATGAACAGCAAGGTCCAGACCTTAAACAGAAATTAGATTTCCATCTAGACCAGTGATCCCTAATGTTGGGATTTTGCTCCCAGTGACCTCAAGGCAAGAGTTTTGTTTTAATTCCAAGCTTGGAAGCAAGTTTTTGTTGCATAAAAAACAGGTGTACTGCCAAACAGAACCTCTTGTAGGCTGTCAGTCTACATAAGGGCTAGCAAATAGCCAATCTTTTTACATTTGAATGTGACTCACAAGTAAAAAAAGGTTGGGGACCCAACCTAGACAAGAACATTGGAATTAAAACAGAAGGTTATTGAAGGAGATATGCTGGATATGGTAAGGAATTGGATGTCAAGTAGTAAAGCTAAGGACAAGGTATGACTAAAAAGTCTTCAATTGGAAAAGCACATGCTGCATTGATCAATTGGAAAAAGCAATGGACACTCGGTAGCCAGTTCCTATTTTGTCCCAAATATTCTCTTTAAAGGCACCAGTTCTCTTTACCTTCACCTGTGACACTTCCAATTTAACAGTATTATCTCCAAGGTCCAGGCAAAGTGTCAGAATGTGATGCCATGGGCTCGCCAGAAATCTTAGACCATAGGTCCACACTACAGATATTTATTCACTTCTGCTTCCTTATTCTAATAGTCTCTACTCTATACCTACTGTAATCCAGCATTCTCTCAATTTCATACACAAAAAGGAATGTCAAAGATACAGGAATACCAGTAAAAATGTTTGGGTGAGCAGGAGGGCCCACTTACTCTTGGCCCACTGGGGGGTTTTCCTGGTATCCTGGTGATCCAGTCCAATTCTGTGCAGGAAGTCTCTGAGAGATCCTTTAGTCTTTTCTGAGTGTCTAGAGTGGTTCATGGGCAACATATTGCTCACCAACCCCTGTTGCTCCCAGTGGTCTCAAGCCAGGTGCTTATTATTGAATTTCAGGCTTGGAGGAAAGTTGTGTTTGAATAAAACCAGGTGTATTGTCAAACAGAGCGAGTCCAAATAGGGGCTACAAATAGCCAATCACAGCTCTTATTTGCCAACCCGTGGAAAAATGTTTCATGATTGTGTAGGGATCCAGAGGGTTAATTTCCCCTCCGGTTGGAGTGGTGTTTCCTAGAGTTTTCAGGGGCAGAGCTCTTGGATTGGTGCAGCATGGTTGTTGATCCCAAAGGAAGCCACAAGGTGTCGCTGTGCACCAATATAAAAGGAGAATGCCATGTGCTCACACATCCATTCTTGATTTGAATGCAGGATGGAGTGATAGTCGGCTGGGGTGCTGCAGTGGCAGACCTCAGGCTATGGAGACACACCATTTACTTCCCCTTTAAATTTGCATAAAAGTTATATTTGTTATATAATAAAGTGTGTGATTGATTAGTTGTCCTAATGGGGCCACCGCAGGTGTATTCCCAGATCCCATTAGGTGGAGACACTGCCACAGAAGCATTCCCAGTACCCTTTCACCTTGCAAAGGGGACTCAGGACTCAGTTGGTAAGCAGGTACGACCTTGGCACCAGGGGGGTTGGCCAAGTGGGCGTTACAATTGTGTTGCTCCTCATCACTTTATACAATAGATTGTGGCTCACAGGTAAAAAAAAGTTGGGGACCCCTGCTTTCTAGCATTGCTAGGTAATGTTCCATGGAGGTGACATATAACATCACTACTATAACTAACTGAACATACAGCTGTAGGACTGAGATCGATTTCCTGCCCATTTCCAGGGTCAGAGTAGAATACTGAAACAGCAGCTTGCAGTGGCTGCAGACCAACTTTTTCCTGTTAATAACTGAAAAATAATGCATTTCTGAAACATTAAAGGGAAGGCAGATTACTCAAATACATTGCTGTGTCAGAATACAGGTTTAAAGGTATGACCTCTTGTACCAGACTGTAGTTAATAACCAAGGGGAATGTTTGACACACTATTTATGGTACTTTTATGGGATTTATGAGCAGGAAATACTGAGAGCCAACAATGTTATCTGGATAATATTTTAGCCACATGGTGATCAGCTTCTCAGAAGGGCAGCCAGTGTCTGTGAGCAAGATCCCGGAATATGTCAGTGAGGGCCAGCTTATTAACCCTTTTAAATTGCACGCGAGCAGTGACTAACATTATGAATTTTACTGTAGACTGGAGCGGTAATGTGTTACTAATAGGCTGAAGGAGATGTAATATATGAAGGGGATGGATTATTGACTGTTTAGGATGTAAAATCACTAAAATATGGTACTTAAAATACAAAGAGCTTTTCAAGGCACACAAAACATATTTGCTTAGTATGTTTTCTCCTCATTGAAATTTTAGCCTCTGATGGCTTCTGTGTGGTTCCCAAAGTTTGGGGGTGCCTCCATCAGGGGGTGGCTTGGTAGTAGTTGCGGGGAGGGGGGTCAGACTGTAGGCTGATTTAAGGAGAAAGATACATCTGAAAGCCCAGTTTGAAGGTTAGTTACGGAGAGATTTGGAGTGAAAACTCGTTTGCTGTCCTAGATATTCTTGGAACTTTGGCTCAATGACTGACACACCAGCATTTTCTTTCATCTATAGCCTTAATAAAAATGAAGGTTGGACTAAATCAAAGGTAGGACCTTCAAGGGTTCTTGAACTAAAAAAGTCAAACAGCCACTGGGTTAAGGAGACACTGTCCTATATAATATGTATGTATAGCTTTAAGCGCTACTAGCTTCTTTTCACTACTGAGTATTGATTTTTTTGACGAACATCAGCAGGCCTAGGGGTGCCCGCTATGTAAATCTGGCCCTGGAAAGGTTACTGTGATAAACTTCAACAAAAGGGTTTCTTTTTAAAAATCTATTTTGAAAATCACTATGTTTCCATGGGGTTGTTAGCAAAGTTTCATAATCTAGGAAGGCAGGGCTTGTCGTGGAATTAGAAGGGGTTATTTTTTGACTACCACCCACATCCAATCCCTTTTCTATTGAGGTAGGGTTCATAAAATAAATAACAATAACAAAAATATCATAACAATAATAACAAAAAATCAAAAATGGCCCACCACATCCTTTAGAGCAGGGATCCCCAACTTTTTTTTTAACCTGTGAGCCACATCCAAGTGTAAAAGATGTTGGAGAGCAATGTAACTTCTTGGGGTGCCAAATATAAGCTCGGAGAAACATCAAATGAGTTGGTGGTGAGCTACATTTTGTTCATGAGCCACTGGTTGGGAATCACTTTCCACCAAGAAACACCCTCTAGGGGTTTCTTCAAGTGCACAACTATAGAAACAATTTGCAGAATATGCCTTTATGGTGAACCTGTCTTTGGCAAAGTGACTTAATGTGTCCTTCAGAAACCCAGGTGAGTTTGTAGGGTACAGCCCGTCAACTGATAACCTGTTATTGTATAGCTAAACATATACAGTTTATGATCATAAATTCATTTTCAGATTTAATTCTTGTATTTATAAAGCTCCTGGATGCAACTGTTTAGACTGCGGAGAGTTTAAGATACTTGCTGTGCCAGCAGAATGTTGTCTTTGTTTGTAAGATGATTTACAGCAGTTTATTTTACTTTAATGGTTCTACAAACCTATTTTGTTAATGTTGCCATTGATACCAAATAATGATGGCATTAAAATAGAATTTTGTAATCAGCATAAGCTCCAAATGCATTGTGAAATCCTTAACAGATCTAATAAAGATTAGAAGGCCAGTTGGCACGAATCCCTTGACAAATCTGTAACACTTTCAAATGTTTTATTAGTAAATTGTAAAAAAATGTATCCATTCTCTTATCTTAGAAGCCGAGACCACCCCACATGGCAATGTACACCAAACTGATGGAACAGCAGGATGCACAAGTGAAGATCCCTTCCCTATAGAAGTTCCAAGCCAAAGAGTTTCAGATATCTGCTTTAGCTAAGCTAGAGTATTGCCTCTTGCAATGTTAGCAATGGCTTGGATGTGTCTATAGGTGTAGGTGGACTGGTAAATAGCTTTCCTTTTTCATTGTACAGTCTCTTTAAAGTTTGGCCACTAAAAGCGCCATAGTTTATGAAGGAGATAGTCTCCTCTTGGGTCCAATCATGAGATCCCTAGTTAAGCTACATGGTGGCAGTGTTTTAGGATATATATTTATAGGGGAAGGGAGTCAAGAGTGGAACCCTAGATAAGTCCAGGGTCTAGTAAGTGGTCAGCTTTCTCCTGTTATAGGTCTCTTTAGGAGAAACAGTTAGGCTAAGAGTTGTTTATATGAGAGCTCCACCAAGGAGTGTTAAAGTCACTAGTTTCCTGGTGGCATTGTGGCCCAGAGAGGGCACCAGTGTGTAGGCCTTAGGGGCTAGATAGTTCAACTTGGGTTCCACATGGCGAAGACAAGGGGAAAGAATCTTAAGTGGATTGATGTACTTCCCCTTGATTGCATTATAAATGTGAATGCTATTCTCACAGGGTGGTATCATGAGTGCATGCTAAACTACTACTTATGCCAACCCATATATTTCTGTGATCTTCATTGTGGGTTGTTCTCAATAAACAAGTTCTGGTTAAGTTACAAGAACCACTGGCACCCATTTCTTTGTAGTACTGATATTCAGATTCAATTTAAAAAAAAAAAAACTCACGTTTTCGAGATTCATTACACCTCGACCTGGAAATAGCTTGCATCCGAAACTACACCACCTAAAGCCTGTCGAGGTTCTGTTGAAGTCAATGACAGAGGTCCCTGGAACCATTTGAAGAGGTTAACAGCCTGCTCGATGTTTGAGTTTTTTTCTGAGGGTTTTGGCTAAAATCGCATATCTAGAACTCGATTCAATCAATTAAGTTTTTTTCCACCGAAAATTTTAGTTTGCGAGTTGCGGGACTCAAATTCTTAAGTAAGATAACATTTGAGTTTAGGGATTTTTCTACCTACTCAGAAGATGGAAGTGAACTGCTTCTTCCCTTGACATTGCATCCCTTGTCATGCAGCCCCTGCGTTTATAGCTCCAGGGCTTATTTCGCTTTCGCCTACTACCCCAGAGGTCAGAAGTTCTGCCATGTTTCCTGAACAAAAAAAAAAAGACAATGCCCTCAATGAATAATAAATATATAAATGAAATACAAGTAACTCATATGAAAAATGTCATCATCATTTACAGTGAGCAATTACTAATATTTATAAAATTTCCCAAATATGCAATGATGGAGCCAACCACTTCCAGATAAAAATTCTATCTAGTTATTTCATTTTCCAGATGATATCTCATCTTGGATGCATTGCCTGGAACTTGTATGGACTATAAAATTTTTACTTGAAAAAGAAAATGGGCCTACGTCAGACTTATATAAATGTGATGCTAGTGTAGAGATATGACCACAATAACAAAGTGAATTTTCATGGCACTGTGCTTTGTTATATTGGTTTATTAAGAATTTATTTGGCATTTTGTACTCTAGATTGTCTAAGGTTTGCTTCTAATCTTATCTGCCTGGGGGATTTTAAGAACATGTCCACTTGTAAATATTGCTTTCTGTAAACAATAATAAGCAACGGAAAATAAATATCAAGTCAAATTACCAATTGGGCTTCACGAATACACCCATGCAGGGCTGCTTCATTGTTCCTGCATTAAATATACAAAAATAATATCCTGTGGTTGTACATCAAATTTACCAACATACAGTTTCTAAAAGTTTTGTACGTAAGCTTCAGACTGGCAAAATATTGTAAGCAGCCTCTCCTTCAATGGATTTGCATGTTTAGCTAGACAGGGTTTGTTGCAACTCAAGTGCATGCATAAGGCACAATAGCAATGCTAGTTAAAGGGGATGTTCATCTTAACAAGACAAGACATTGTTAATCAACCAGTTTACTGCAGAAATACTGCAATGTATTTGCATTATCATTAAAATAATATTCATAGCAAATAATATTCATGCAAATAATATTCATAGCATTTTGTTACATAGCATTTTTGCAGACCCGCAGATGTCTGCACTCCCCACTCTGCATGGAATAGTTGACACCCTTGCTGAGTCACAATTCTGCTTTCTATGCAGCCCAATCCTGTGATGTTGATCATGACCCTTTATCTTCATGTTTATTTGCATGTCCTTGATCCGATCAAATGCTAACATTAGATGCAATTTAGCCAATTAAACCACACATATGAAAATGACCTAAAGAGTAAACACATGCATGCAATTATTTAATTGCTTAGCAATGTTCCAAACATTCCGATCTGTAGAGCTGGAATTAGTGACTTAAAAGAAAACTATACCCCCAAACAATGTAGGTCTCTATAAAAATATATTGCACAAAACAGCCCACGTGTAAAACCCTGCTTCATCCAAATAAACCATTTTTTTAAAATATATTTTTCGAGCAATATGTGCCATTGTATAATCCTAAATAGAAAATTGCCATTTCAAGAACTAAGGGCCACCCCCTGGGATCGTATGATTCATGGTGCGCACAAAAAAAAAACAGGGACACATGTTAGGTCACATGAGCCAATGAATGGACAAAGTTCTATCTTTTACTCCTAGACTTCTTCCTGTTACAGTCAGAGCTGCAGTATTTCTGCTCATGTGATCACTGAGGGACACACAGAACATCACATGAAATGGTGGCTCAAGGTAAAAGATATAAAAGCGTAATATTTACTGATAAAAAAATTACAGTTGAGTAAGATTTTTTAATACGCCACTTAATATGATATACATCTATCTACAGATATAAATATCTGTTGGTTAAGTATTCATTCTGGGGGTATAGTTTTCCTTTAACTGGGTTTCTAACATACAAACTATGCATTTTTAATGATGATAAATTACAAATATGTTTTTTTATGAAGAAAATGGTTGTTTAAAAATATGTCTAGTAAAAGTGAACATCCACTAAGTTCTCTGACATGCGGGGTGACATCCGGGGTGCTTCTGAGTGATCATCTTCTTCCACTTTTTTAACGGCCTTGGCCGATGCTGCACAGTAAAATGCAAAAGGGTGGAAAAGATTTTTTTTGCTTAAAGTTCTGCCTGTCCCTCTACTGTGCATGTGCACCCAAAACAAAAAAGGACGGAGCATGGAAACAATGGTTCCATAGTCTCTCTCAGAAGTACCCCAGGTTGGGGCAGTTTTCTGCTAACAGGAGCACCAGTCTTGGGTATCAGGTAGTAAATAAGCAGTGCCATTGATAGCGGTGGCGGCTATGTGTGCCACTGATTATAATCACTGGAGGATGCCTAACATATGGCACCCCTTTGATTTAACCTTTCCTTCTACTTTGTGCTGAGCAGTTATGGTCTCCATTTTGAACTCTTAGTAGAAGATTTATCAATAAGTGAGATTACAGTTCACCACAGGAAAAACTCACCCACTTTCTATCCATTCCTATGGGAATTTTAGAAACGTATTTATTATATATATATATATATATATATATATATATATATATATATATATATATATATATATATATATATATATATATATATAAATATATAAATATATATATATATTTTGATGGGCTTCTATGAGGCGTCAGTCACACTGTAGATTGTGAAGTAACAAGTTTGCCTTTGCAGATATGTCAATCTAGAAAATACTGTCCAGACTTAAATATTAAAGTCAAATGGCAGCGGAATACAAGACTTTTTATTGATTGATGTGCCACAGCATATTAGAAAAAAAATGGAGGCGTTAAATATACAGTATAAGCAAAGCACACCTCTTTTGCTTGTTAAAGGAAAAAGTAATTAAAGAGGCAAAGGGCAAGGACGTATAGACAGAGTTTTAGTAGGGGGGGGACTAGAGTACTGTAAATGAATGTGTACTGGAATGCAGACTTATATTTCATGTGACTGAAAAACAACAGATGAGAGTGTTTATGTGTCCACACACATCAATGAAAGCTAACAAAAAAGCGAAACATTGATCATTCTGGCTCATGACAAGAGCTTTATCCATTCTCTGTTACTGCTTCAAACTGCTTGAAAGATGGAACCTCCTCACTTTAAATCTAATTGGGTACCCAGGAATAAGCACCACTTCTCTGGTGGCCGGACCTTTTCCCTAACAGAGACCTTCCATACCATTTATCAAGCTAGTTGCCCTTCTCTGGACTTTCTCTGTTTTTACAATGTATTGATATTCTGATTGAGCACTTGAGACCGTAACTGCACTGTATATTCTAGATGGGACCCTAAAACTGTTATCTCATCTACACCCCTTTTAATACAGAACAATAATAAATTGATGGTTATTTCTGTTGCTGACTGACATTGCAGCTAAGTGTATTATTCACAAGTGCCCCTAGGTCCTTCTCCATCAAGGATTTCCCTAACTAGGCTATAACTAGCTTGAATATGTATAATACCAACTGAATAACCTTATATTTATGAACATTGAATCTCATCTGCCACTTTATTGCCCAATCATTTTATTGATCATGAAAAGATTGTCCTAAACAGTTTTGTTCATCTTCAGAAAACTAAAATAAATTACTTACAATGGCCTCCCCAAGGCATTAGTGAACACATTTAATAAATATAAATCCAGTACAGAACCATGTGGGACCCCACCTAGATCCATACTCCAGTTATAGAATACACCACTGACAATCACCTTCTGCACTGAATCTCATAGGCAGTTTTTTCTGGTCATGTAAAACACTATTGCCAAACCCAACAGACCTTAGTTTAAAAATCAGTGGTCTATGCAGAAATGTATAAAAAGCTTTGGCGAAATCCAAGCTGACTAAACCTGCCACAACTCCACTGTCCAACTTAGTTACTGCATCCTAAAAAGCTATTCAATTTGTTTGACATGATCTGTTCCTCCATGCTGATTACTACGTATGAAGATATTCTCCCAAAATGATTGCTTAAGAAACCTTCAAACTACTACAAATGTCAGACTTACAGGGCTATACTTGCCAGGTTGAGATCATACTCCCCTTTTAAATACTGAAATTACATCATCTTTCCTCCAATCTATTAGTATCATACCAAATAAAAGAATCAATGTACTAAAACGTAACTAAAGTCTCTTTAAACTAAATTTTGCAAGTGTATTCCATGTGCGGTGTTATATTTTAAGTTTGTTAAAAAAAATATCAAAGTACCATATGTTGTATCAAAGTACAATTTCCTGTGTCAGTCGCTGACAACCATTTTGAGTTGAGAGATCTGAACTACTATAGAGTAGGTCCTGTAACTCTGGCGCCTATAGTGTATATACTGAGAAAAATGTTTTTTTTCTCAGTCAGAGTCTCAACCCACATCTTTATATTACTGATATATTGAAAAAATGGATTTGAACTGCACTGCATACTCCAGATGAGGCCGCACCAGGGACCTATAAAGAGGCATAATTATGGTTTCATCCCTTGAGTTAATGCCTTTTTTTATGCAAGACAGAACTTTATTTGCTTTAGTAGCCACAGAAAGACACTGCCCAGAATTAGACAACGTGTTATCTACAAAGACCCCTAGATCCTTCTCATTTAAGGAAACTCCCAACACACTGCCATTTGGGGGCAGATTTACATAGGGTCGAATATCGAGGGTTAATTAACCATCGATATTCGCATGCCGACTGTAAATCCTTCGACTTAGAATATCGAAGTCGAAGGATTTAGCTCAAATAGTTAGATCGAACGAAAAATCCATTGATCGAGCGATTTTTCTTCAACCTAAAAATTGATAGAAAGCCTATGGGGACCATCCCCATAGGCTAACATGGCACCTCGGTAGGTTTTAGGTGGCGAAGTAGGGAGTCAAAGTTTTTTTTAAAGAGACAGTACTTCGACTATCGAATGGTCGAATAGTCGAACGATTTTAATTTGAATCGTTTGATTCGAAGTCAAAGTCGTAGTCGAAGGTCGAAGTAGTGAATTCGATGGTCGAAGTAGCCAAAAAAAACATTCGAAATTCTAAGTTTTTTTTATTCTATTCCTTCACTCGAACTAAGTAAATGGGCCCCTTAGTGTATAACTTTTACCAAAGTGCATAACCTTGCATTCATCAACATTGAACCTCATTTTCCAGTTTGCTGCCCAGTTTTCCAATTTAATCAAATCACTTTGCAAAGTGGCCAGTGATGTTTTTTCTCCAATGTTTTGTACATGTTAAATAGGCTCCTTAGGCACCAAGTGTGGGTCACCAACGTTGTCAACAGCATTCATTAAAATCATGGTCACCTTATTATAAATCCCCATAGATATTAAAAAGTAAATTCATATTCTATGGTACTTTGGATTTTTATTACTTTTTAGTATTTTGCTTTGTTGTTACATAGATAAGCTTAAGGCAATTCCAACTTACATTGTGAATTCAAAAGTGAAAAGCTTATGTCACAATAAAGCAGGGAGTGTACCTCTCAAATCCAAAAAAAAAAAAAGAAAATGTCTTATATTTTGAAGTAATACACTGGAACAAAACAACATCCTAAGGCCAAAGATTTGCAAATGATCATAAAAGCAGCACAGGTACAGTACATTTACTTCTAGAGCTGGTTTATAAGCACCTAAGCTCTTGTGTGATTATTTTAACACCAAAATAGGGTTGGCTCCACTTGGATGCACCAAAGGAGTCATTTGGGGACTCACTATTTTTTCTTTTTTGACAGTGTATGCTTCTAGATTATTGTAAAACATTGGTTTAGGATTTTCCATTTGAATTATAGAAGAAAGTAAATTTGTTTCTCAGTTTTTTATTGTAAAATTCCTGTACACAAATGAGCATGCTTTGGCTGCTACAATAGTCTGCCCAGGCACCTATATAAACATTATGTGCCTCTCCATCTCCAATAAGAGATACCAGCAGAGTAAAGAGAGCAGTAAATATGGGTGCTTGACACAAACTGAGTGGCCCAGCGGCTGTCTGTCATTATTTTCCTTTGCTTTTCTGTGTTTTTTGCCTCACAATGGAGCATCCAGTCATCTAAATAACCACACAGTTCTGCAATTGTATCCACTTTAGCATAATGGCTTATTATTCATATTTTCTATTTTGTAGAGTTCACCAGTTAGAAGTGGTGTGTGGATAAACTATCAAACAGAAAGCGATTTTCCTGTCTAAATATAACTTTTGTAGAAGCTGCTATTTAATAATATGTGTTATGATTGTGAACGGGCGGTGGGTGCATGGCACATGAAATATAAGACTATGATGGTATTGCAAACTCAATTTTCATAGAGCAAAACCCACAGAAGAAAGAAGGGTGGCACTGAGGCCCATATGTGAATAGGAACATGTGTCCTGCATTCTGTAAAAATAAATATTTTTCAGTATTAGAGCTAGAGAACTTTTATTCCATTTTATCTGGGTTGAGAGTAGAAGATCTCACTGGGAAACAGAAGCTGCAGCTCAGGAAGAAGTTGGACGCTATAGGGTCACAACCAGCATTAACAGAACCAGAACCAGCTGTAGCAAGAGGCAAAGTTTTAATTTTTTAGAAAGTTTGACTCATTTAGAGTTTGAGAATGAAACAGTGCTCTGTACACTAGTAGGGTGCTGCATCTCAAAGAAAGAATAACAAATAAAAAATACCTTGCCTCTCTCCCCCTGGCTCTAAAAATCAGAGCAGTTTAGGGGGATTGCTGGGCTCAATCTAATGCTGCGTCAAGTAACCTGAGCATGCTCAGTTGAAGACAGATCTTAATTGGATTGAACTACACATGCTCCTAGGAAATTAAAGATGCAGGGGGCCAGAAATGGTGTGAATTTGTGTCTGTCAATTCTGCTGCCCTACTTTGCTTTTTAGAACCAGACAAAACAAACATAGTAGTTTAGGGTCGGGGTCCCCAACCCTATTTACTAGTGAGCCTCATTCAAATGTAGAAAGTGTCGGGGAGCAATACAAGCATGAAAAAAGTCTATGCAGATGCCAATAAGGGATGCGATTGGCTATGTGGTAGCCCCTAGGTGGACTGGCAGCCTACAAGAGTCTCTGTTTGGCAATACATCTGATTTTTGTGCAACCAAAACTTGCCTCCAAGCCTGGAATTGAAAAATAAGCTCCTGCTTTGAGGCCATTGGGAGCAACATCCAAGGGGTTGGTGAGCAACATGTTGCTTGCGAGTCACTAGTTGGGGATCAATGGTTTAGGAGGTCCACAGTTCAGGAGGTGGGTACACTGTATTATCAAATCAAATTGTAAAGCTACTGTAGGTATTCAGTGGCCTTGCATCACTGTTTCTTCTATATACACTAATAGAGGCCCCATAACAAAATGATTACTCACTACCACAGCCCAGGGGGTCCTTGAACAAGCTTCAGGTATACACGAGCCTTTGCCTTAACTCCATTCAATGTCCCTTGCAATAGCATTTTTTCTACTGCACTTTTTTACTAAAAATTGACTTTTAGTCCATTACATTATGCTTTTCAGCAGTATCCAAAAAGATCTCTATCTCAGTGAGTGTATTATTCTGCTCTTTGTGCCTAGGATTCCACTTTGATATTGAATGAATGATCTGCCAAGATTTCTATTATGAAACATTTTAGGGCTGTTTCACTGGGAAAGCACCAACTGAAATGGCCTTTGTGGTCCTGTCTCTGTTTAGTGTTGAAGTTGAAGTCAATCAGGGTATTAGAAATCTCACAACACAATGGTTAACAGACTCAAACAGCAGCATGCCATTGGGACAAAGTTATAATAATAATATTAATAACAGCAACGTGTATACAGCTGCAACGTTTGCTCCAGTTTGCATTTACTTGTCAACTTTTTATAAGCAAACATCTGATTGGTTGCTAATGGCTACTAGACCTGGTGCACACCTGCTTTCAAGAATGTGAACAACTGTGTACGAGGAACAAAGTGCAGGGCACGCAGACACAAGGATACACCCTAGTACAGGTATGGAATCCATTTTCCAGAAAGCTCAGAATTACAGGAAGCCCATCTCTCATAGATTGCATTTTTTTTAATTATTTCCTTTTTAACTATAATATTAAAACAGTACATTGTACTTGATTCTAGCTAAGATACTGTATAATTCATCCCTATTGTTTCAATAATATTTTAGTAGACATAAGATATGAAAATCCAAATTATGAAAACTCCTTATCCGGAAAACACAATGTCCTGAGTATTCTGGACACCAGGTCCCATACCAGCAAATGCCATCATTGGATGTAATGCAGTTTACACACAAATTGGCAGCTTACTAATACAGAGACTTTTTAGTGCTCTGGAATTCTGAGCAAAATGCTGTATTGTGGGAAACAAATCCCAGCAAACAAAACCCAGCACTGCCTTAGTAATGAGACTTGTAATGATATGTAACAAAAGGTGTAACGTTTGATACAGTTCTAATCACTTATAGCAAGTGATCAGCAGGTCATATTTACTGGTCACCTGCTTAAATTCAAATATATTATTGGGTACCAAGAGAAAACAATGCAGCAATGCAGTGCAACTACCCCATTCTGCCAGTGTTGCTTGTAGAATCCAATGAAAACATTGGAGCTAATTTACAAAATCATTAAGACCTCCAATTTCTGTCCATAATATCTTTACATAATTCCTAGTAACAGCTATTTGAAAAAAATCCTATGTATGGGGGAAAGACACAACACTGGAGAGAAATAATTGGATGAAACAGAAATCTATTTAAAAGATTTATATAATGTAGGAACACAGAATTGCAATTAGGGGGGGATAATATAATTTTAGTTATCTGTAGTGCTTCACACAGGCAGAGCACTGAGCTGCATTTCTTATTTCATTTGGTCTCTTTAATATCGCCTTACCCTAATGAGACATGAAAATAAGGCTGCAGGATCAGCCATAGAAGGCTCATGTTTCCAATTATTTTGTTCATATAATGTGTCTAAACGGCAATGCTGGACAAACAATCAACATGCACATTTGAATGCAGCTTTTTTAATATTTTTTTTTAATACAGGAAAGGATGAAAGCAACAAAGACTTGGATAATGTCTGTGTACATTTGATTGCAGATGTAATGGAGAATGGGGAATTTGAATGTTATTGTAATGGGTAGAATAGCGAGGTTGAATCAATGCCTTCTATGACCAGAGCTGCTGACCATTAGAGCCAGTTACATTATGGGGTCTATTTATCATGCTGTGTAAAAAGTGCAGTGAAGCATTAACGTTGATGCTGCCCAGAACCAATCAGCAATTTTCAACAGTTAAAAAACAAAACAAAAGATCTGATTGGTTGCTATGAGCAACATCACCGTTAATGTTTCACTCCGCTTTTTGCACCGCATGATAAATAGACCCCTAAGACTCTGTCAGTTGGACCCTTATAGTGATGTGGGAGGAAGGGTGATAGAAGCACTTTACATAAAATGAATAAAGTCAAACCAAAGGCACCAGTAATCCGTAACAAGATGCAGAATGTATTAACTGTAGCAGCAGTTATTCACTTGAATATGTAACACCTATTTGGGCCACTCAGGGTTAATTCACCAGCTAGAACACTAGAACATGGGTTACACACGACTTACACCCAGGGCAGGGCCTTCGCTAAGTGGAAGTGTTCCCTCTATGGTGTAGTGCAACTACATCCCCCCAGGCCACTGTGCACACAAAAACAACTTGGGCACCAGGAGGTTCTTAACAAGAACGGTTTTACTATGCACGAGGCAAGTGACCACAGGTTAATACTCATGCAGGAGTTGAGGAAAACAACATATTGAGAGTTCACACAGAACAAAGGCAGGCTCACACAGAGAGTACACAGGCAAATGCAGTACAACCTTTCCCTCCTGGAAGTTGTCAGGAAAGCAGCTTCTACCCTACAGTCCCTCCTCACTGAGGTCCCTGACTGGAGGCAACACATAAAGCCTCTGGGAAGCTACTCCCTTACTGCAAATCCTTGTTGGAGCTTCAGCTGCTCTTTCTCTCTATCCTCTCTGCCTTTCTCTCCTAGAGAGACTATGACAAGTCTGCCCTAGTATATCTGTTCCTCATTCACAGGGTTGCCTGGTCCCCGACTTGGACACATGACTTCTTCTGGGCCTATTGCACTCAGTCCCCCTGAGCACATCCAGCTGGAATCACATCCAGAGGCAAAAGAGGAAGAGGCCACTCCCTGCACACACTATATAGGAGTGTGTTAGAGCAGTGTCATCAAATCTCTCAGCCTATCACTGTAAAGGTTATTTTGTAACAGGGATTCTACCCAATAACCCAAGGAAATGGTGAAAAGATTAACTCTATAGGGCCTGTATCCCTATGGGGCCCTACAAATACATCAAATCAAAAGGCAGATATAGAGCATATTACACCCAGTGGTACAATAATTGTAGCAATCACAGAGGACCATGCAACAGTACCTGAAACGAGATATGACTTGGTTCACTAGTAAAGAGATAGTAGTAGATACTAGCTAATGTCACTTTCCAACTGAGTGTCCAAATGTTTACTTTAGGAAGAGTATAACCTGGGAGAGCTACTTCTACTATATCAATCCTTGTTGGAGCTGATGCTTCTTTAAGGGGCATGTTTACTAACATTGGAGATAAATATTTGGAGAGATTTCTGGAGATGTTGCCCATAGCAACCAATCAGATCTTTGCTGGCTGTTTAAATCTAATTGCTGATTGGTTGCCATGGGCAACATCTCCAGAAATCTCTCCAGATATTTATCTCCAATGTTAGTAAACATGCCTCTTAATGTGTTCCCTGATTAAGCTAAGGCTTGGCTTACCTTATGTTCTGCTGGACTCATTTACTGAGGCCTACCTCCAACTCAGGTGGATACACCTCCTGCTAGGATGGAGTCCAGGAAGATAGAGCCATGTGCTACCTCCTCCTATATAGACTAAAGACAGGACAGAGTCACTAGTTCCAGTGCCAACATCTCCTCCAAAAGGGAGGGAGAGGGACTGATCCTTCCAGTTATCTAGTCATCAACATGCATGGTAAGGTGTTAAGAATTGTTGCTACCCTTGGTAAAACTTGGTGATTCCAAGAATGCTGGGAGAACATGTGTTGCTGCTTGAGATGTAATTGGTTTATTTTTTTTTTATTGAATTTGTTCTGCTGCCTTCCAAAGTTCTAACTGTACCTCAATATTCTTATATATCTGTGGAGCTCTATATTTGATGTTTTCACCTAAACCTCATGGTCAAGGGTATAAAAGTGGTGAAAGGTGTCAAAATCAATGAGCAATGCTGACCACATCCTCTTGTATGGCTCAAAATGCTGTATTTTATATACAAAACTCACTGCAGCAGCATAAAAGTTCAGGTGCCTTGTAACAGTACACAGTAGCTTTCCATCTTGTTCAGCACATCTTTTGAGTGTCAGTGGCATTGCACATGCTCAGAATGCTCTCTGATGCTGCTAAAAAGCTAAGCTTAGGTGTCATTGAAAATTATCAAAACCTTGCACTGGTCTCCATGTTACCATTTAATGTCAATCAGCTTTGTGAAATTTATATTGTATATATATTATGTATATTGTGAGACCCTACGCTCAGGTAAATGACAGCAGGATGAAGATGGGGATCTACTGGGGGGAATCTTCCAAGGCACACATTTTCACAACTAAAGGGCTGCGGTGGCCTTGGGCTGGTACAGACGTTCATAATAAATAATGTAATGTGTCTAAGCTAATTATTTGTTTTTCTTTAAATATGCCTATTCTTTATAAATACCTGCCACAAATAGTATTAAGAGAAGGGTCCCAATGGAAGAATTACTGAATTATACACATGGTTCTCATGAATCATTTGTAACTACTTGGTCGCCCTGGATTGTCATGTTGGAGTCGGAATCCCTTCCTACCACCTACTCGGACTAGGAGCACTCCGAATGTCTTCCTATTAAACTTTAGGATTCCTTATGTGACCCTACATTCTGTATGCATTCTGCTGTTGTGTAAGGCACCACGGGACAGCTGGACTTTTTCCCTTTTTCTCTTTTCCTTTCTCTTTTCCTTATTATCTCACTTTCTTCTTTTTGACTTCTTAGTTTTCTTTTCTCTTTAATCATTGATAATATTAATGCAAAAAGCTTTTACATGGCTAACTACTGTTCTCATTATTTTTTCATTGTTGAATACTGAAGTGTTTATTGGGTGATGTATGGATCACCGCTACTGTGTTACTCTTTTCTCTGAATAATTTTTTATCTATACTTCTTGGCAACATTGTGTTATTCGCCCACTTGATGTTTGACTATTGTGAGACTTGTATGGTATCTCATTTTATCGTTGTGGACTTGTCCACCCACTTCATGCTGGTCGTTTACTTGTGAAATGCTTTTTGTAATGAAAAATAAAGAATATATAAAAAAAAGAGAAGGGTCCCAGTCTGTAGCTAAATCACTACATCCATTGTGCAATATTTGAGCAGTTCTCTGATTTTGCATTCCATATCTATAAAAGCCCCCAGCATTTGTTCATGGCTATCAACCATCATTCCAACCACCACCAACTTTAAAATCTCATACTATCATTCAGCCATTTTCTTCAATGTCAATGTGCAACTGTTTCATGCAGTGGTTGCCTTGCATTCCAAGAATAATGCAGCTTAGAGCTGTTTGATTGCTGAGATCTCCCTAAACATCTTTTTATAGTCCACAGTTCCAATGATAAAATACCACATCTTAAGAGATAAAGGAGTAAGGAAGCCCCATCCCAAGAACTTACCATGAAGGTGGGACAAATAAACGGACACTGCTCCTCACAAAATGAGAGAGAAATCAAAGGCAATGTGATTGGAAGTGAAGATGTAAGGCAGTAGTAACCAATCCTATTAAGAAACACTCTCCTACAAAAGAATTATGTCTGGCTTGTCTCTTTATTCTGGCTTTAGACATGTCTAATAGAAGATGTGAATCTTAAGTCATAATAAATGTCAGTTTTGAACTTCTTTTGGAATAATATTCAGGTCTTGGCTAACCAGAATTCCCATAACAGGAGAAGTACTTGCCTTTGATGTCTATGCAGCGCTAACAAAGATGTAAAAAAAAAGTTAATCATGAAAAATATTCAGTTTTTTCCCCTTCATTTTCTTTTAGTATGATAATCAACGAGCCCTGTCTGGAACATATGTACTTGTCTGAAAAGCTGATGCATTAGGAACAAAAGAATTGAGCCCATCTTGTTTTGAATTGTGAGTTATGTATAAAAGATCGATTGGTGACCTTGGGGTTTGGGGACTGAGCCAGCTTCATTCTTTCAGGGCTATAAAGCTCTTCTCTGCTTTTTATTAAGCTCAGATGGACAGTTCAGTGTCGTATCCACAGCTCTGGTTACTTTGTGCTGCCAAAGGGGATCTACAAAACACAGAATTTAACACAATAATAAGCAATGAGGTCCTCAAGTTGTTCCTAATGGGGCAACTTCGGGCGACTTTGGAAAAAGAAGTGATACGAGTGGCATCACAACGGCGATTAAATTCTAGCTGGTGGGACACAGTTTGGGGATATTAGTCGCCCCAATGAAGAGGAGATTTGTTGCTAGGGTTGCCACCTGCCCAGTATTTTACCCGTCTGGCTGGTAAAAATGTTGCTTGATGTCAATGTTATTTATAGAGAAAAACCATAAAAATATAGGAAGGCCGGTATTTTTTTCCAGAAAAGGTGGCAACCCTATTTATCACCGGGCGACTAATCTCCCGAATCTGAGTTTGTGCCCTGACCTTTAGAGAAGAACATTATTTCATACAGCAAGAAAGGTCTATTTCCCAACACTCCTACGGCTATTTATTTTTTCTTCTCGCAAACAACAGAAACCTGTTTGATTTTATTCAGCTATTTTAGATATATACTTAGGATCAGAGTCTGCGTCTCACAGGACAGAGCAGGATCAAATACCTTTATCTGACAGACATACACTACACTGCTGCTTGAGATCCCTGCGGCTGATTTGCCAATGAGAATAAAAGAGATATGGATTCTCTTAGGCAATATAAACAGATCCATTGAATGTATAAACTGTATAAATACTGTATATGAAATCTGAAAATAATGGCAGGAGAGAGATAAGAGAGACCTACCTGTTGTATTTACAATATCTAGGCTACACCAATGCGAGCCTACCTTCAATCAAGAATAATATAACTTTTTTATCAAAATAATATGCATATTATTTTGGATATGTTAAATGAAGGATCAAAGGCTTCTTTATAGTATATTTCCCCAAACTTTTCTTTCCCCTTAAGCTTATTCTTATATTTTCTACTTTTTTATCTTACTCTAAACACTCCCTGAAAGAGAACAGACAGCCTCAGGTTCCCACACTTAAGCACACTGCTAGCACCAGTGGTCTCTGATGGGTACTAAATCCTGTTGGTGTTAATATCTGCAGATGTTTGGAGATAAAACGTTTGTGATCATTAATACAGAACAGCATTAGATTTTTCCCTAGGGACTGCAATTTGCTGAGAAACTTCTACATTACTTTGTGTAATTTCATTATGGCTGATCAGTCTCTAGGGAAATGGAGCACAGAGCAGAACCTAGTTAGGTGCCTGGCTGGCATTTTCTGTTTCTCCTAAGCATCTGTAAATGAGCATGCTGGCTGGGATGCTATTTACATCACTCCCACTTCCTCTGGAATCACCTTGCTGGCATCTAGTGAGACTCTATAGAAAGTAATTATGTGCACACCCGGGCCTTTCGGATGAGATTCCGCCTGGTGCACAGACCTTAAATGGATACTCTCATGGGAAAATTTTTTTTTCAAAATGAATCAGTTAATAGTGCTGCTCCAGCAGAATTCTGCACTGAAATCCATTTCTCAAAAGAGCCAACAGATTTTTTTATATTCAATTTTGAAATCTGACATGGGGCTAGACATATTGTCAATTCCCCAGCTGCCCCAAGTCATGTGACTTGTGCTCTGATAAACTTTAATCACTCTTTACTGCTGTACTGCAAGTTGGAGTGATATCACCCCCTCCCCTTTCCCCCCCAGCAGCCAAACAAAAGAACAATGGGAAGGTAACCAGATAACAGCTCCCTAACACAAGATAACAGCTGCCTGGTAGATCTAAGAACAACACACAATAGTAAAAACCCATTTCCCACTGAGGCACATTCAGTTACATTGAGAAGGAAAAACAGCAGCCTGCCAGAAAGCATTTCTCTCCTAAAGTGCAGGCACAAGGAAGACAGCAGTGCCAAATACTAGTAGCAAGAAATTAGGACTGGCACACAAGGTGATTCAAACAGGAGACAATAAACTGACGCAATAAACGCAGAAGGGGCTTGTTCCCTGTTTGAATCCCCTTGTGTGCCAGTCCTATTCTAGTGAGACTCAGCAGACAGAATGACTGCTCCAGTGCATTGGAAAAGTTGGCATTTATAAATAAAACCAAAACATTAACATCATTTTTCTTTTACTACATATGTTAATTTCGGTAGATACGAAACACATACGTAGCATGAATGAGGTACAGTATAGTATATCGTACCTGACAAGAGAAACATCAAATGACTTTTCTCTGCTCACTAACTTCATCTGCTGTGCAGAGCAACGTCACAAGGCTTTCCATATTCATGAAATTAATTTTCAGCAGACTGTACTGTAGCCAGCTGGCTGAAATGAACAACAGGTGGCGCTGTTATTTTAAATTCATTCTGTTAGCAGTATCAGCGTTGGAAGCTTAGAAACAAGTAACATAGTAAGTTAGGTTGAAAAAAGACACACGTCCATCAAGTTCAACCTTTTAAGTCTATATATAAACTGACTGCCCGTTGATCCAGATGGAACGCAAAAAAACCCAATTTGAAGCCTCTCCAATTTGCCTCAGAGGGGGATGAAATTTCCTCCTGACTCCAAAATGGCAACCGGACTACTATGACCGATCTCCCATAACCCTGTATTCCCTCACTTGCTAAAAAGCCATCCAACCCCTTATTAAAGCTATCTAATGTATCAGCCTGTATGACTGATTCAGAGAGAGAATTCCACATCTTCACAGCTCTCACTGTAAAAAAAAAAAAAAACTTCCAAATATTTATACGGAACCTCCTTACAAAATTCATGTAAATTGTGGGAGAACTTAGAATAAAATTCTGAGCAAATTTAGATGTCTGGATTAAGACCAAGGATAGTAAAAGTCCACATAGCTACTGACCTTAAGGGGACAGTTTAGCTAATGTCAGTAAATGTATGTAAATTTAAATTATCGTTATATTTAGGGGAAACCTTACCAACACTTTATTTTTAGCACAAGAGCAATTCAACGTTCAAATCCTGTCTGCGAATGTATTTGCATTGGGGGTCAGTAGGGCAGGTGATAGTGCTCAGCGCTGCTGCTGAGCTGAGCTGAACATAATGGGGGTTATTTAGCAAGTTATCTGAACCTCGAATAATTTGTAGTTTTCAGAGCAAAAAACAAAAACTAAAAATTCTGATGGTCTTAAAACTCCAAAACAGGGGTATGGGAGATGACAGCAGTCAAGAAATTTTTTTTTTTTTCCCCCCTCTCTTACTATAGCCAGTGTGGATGGCACAGGGCACATAAATGAATTACTACACAGAATTGCACATTTTTAAGATGACACATACACACAAGAGGGACAGAACATAATGGACCCACAATAAATAAGAGAGTATTTATTTGGTAAGTAGCCAGATACACATTCACACTATGCACTTTACCATCACATTTTATTTATTTATTCTTTTTATATTTAATATAGATGACACAGGGCACATAAATGAATTTTCACACAGAATTATACACCATCATGATGACACATACACATAAGAGGAGCATAATACTCTTATTTTAATTTTTGAGTATTAAATTCACGGTCCACTAATTACACACTTAGACACATACACTAAAACAATTGATATTTGCACATACTATATTTATTCAACTTGAGACACACATTTTTGGGGAATTTAATTAGTTAAATTATTGAATCAATTTTTCTTCCTGCTTCCATCTTCCATATAAGAATCATAAATTGGGGATTGGATGGATGAAACGGGCGGCCAATATGGCTGGAAAGCTATGTGGGTTTTGAATGAAAGGTGAAGAGTGTATACATACTTAGAAACCTCACAGGAGAGAACATCCTTGTAAAGAAACAGTACCAAAAAGGGAGACAAAATAGGATTAATTTTCAGAACACATAAATGAGAGAAAAGAGTGATTAAAAACAATGAAAAAAAAGAAAAAGGCCAGATAAGAACATATATATGTAGCCCTTTCAATGGACATCATATGAGTATTGTTGTTGTTTTTGTGATGTATTGTATTTGTAACTGTAGTTGGATGTTTTTTGTTTTTTTTTGTTTTTTTTTTCTCTCTCCTTTTTGCTTATGTACTTACTTCTGCTTTTTTTTTTTTTTTTATCTGAAAAAATTTATTAATAAAATATAAGTAAAAAAAAAAAAAACTCCAAATTTGAAACACCGGCATCTAAAAGCTCTTGAGATCCTGTATACTGTAAGTCAATGGGAAAGGTCCCAGTGTCTGCGCTGACGTCTGTACTGATATCTGATGATTTTGGGCTTTTGGCACAAAAAACTCAGAAAAATCTTTGCGGAAACCTCTGAACAATTTTGAGTTTTCCGAAGTTTTTCTGAGTTTTGCCCGACCCTATTTTTTCTGGCTTTTTTCATAAATAAGGTCCATTCGGGAATTCGGGAGTTGCTTGGAGTTTGATATTAGAAATACTGAGATAAATTCGGACTTGAGAAATAACCCCCTTATTTTTCATAGGGCAGAATGGCATTCAAGCTGGCAAGCACATTCTGATGAACTGTTACAGGTATATGTGTGTTGACAAATATGTACTAAAATAAACGCTTCCTGAAGTTTTGATACATTGTGTTGGAACTACTGGGAATCCTTCTGTATACACTAGTATAGTCTATAATAAACGTGGCCCTGTATGTGTCACTGGCTGTGCAGATCTGTTTTTGACCAGCCTTAACTCGCACACATTCACTGGGAAGTAGATGGAGAGAATATTCTGTAGAAGGACATGAACTTGTCTCCAAAGAAAATTGGGAGTAGGGTTGCCCAGTTACATGATGTCCTATAAACCAGAAAGCAAAATATTTAATGCTTCCTGTATGGCATCATAACATCATTATTTTACTTGCATCTGCACATTAATTATAAAAAAATTAACTAAAGCAGAACAGAGCAACTAATGTAATGTAATGGCGCCATGAAACACAATAGAAACACAGAACAACAGAGCAATTGGAGGGCACGGACAATAAATACTAACAATCTGGTGATTTGGAACCTGTAAGTAGTAGGAGGTCTCCCAGACTTCTGATACTATGGGGCCCATTCACTTAGCTCGAGTGAAGCAATAGAGGAAAAATAGTTCGAATTTCGAAGTGTTTTTTTGGCTACTTTTTGGCTACTTCGACTTTGAATCGAACGATTCGAATTAAAAATCGTTGGACTATTCGAAAATTCGATAGTCGAAGTACTGTCTCTTTAAAAAAAACTTTGACCCCCTAGTTCGCCACCTAAAACTTACCGAGGCCAATGTTAGCCTATAGGGAAGGTCCCCACAGGCTTCCTAACAATTTTCTGATTGAAGGATAATCCTTCGATCGCTGGATTAAAATCCTTCGAATCGTTCGATTCAAAGGATTTAATCGTTCAATCGAACGACTATTCCTTCGTTCATTCGATTGAACGGATTGCGTGAAATCCTTCGACTTCAATATCCGAAGTCGAAGGATTTCAATTTGGCAGTCGAATATCGAGGATATATCGAGGATATTCGACCCTAGGTAAATTTGTCCCTAGATGTATACTAAGCTTTCCACACAGCGGGTGGATTTACAGTGTAGTGACAGATGCACTGTACATTTCAATTGGCTGGGAAAAGCCTCTATAGCAGAAATGCCCACCATAAATGGTGCTGACCCACCTTAGGGACCAATGCAAGATACAAGGAGGCTACAGGCCAACTTTGATTTTGTAGGATTTTGGGGGGATTATTATTGGCAGGTTTAGTTATCTGGAAACCCATTATCCAGAAAGCTCTGAATTACAGAAAAGCCATCTACCATAGACTCCATTTTATCAAAATAATCAATATCTTTAAAAATGATTTCCTTTTTCTCTGTAATAATAAAACAGTGCCTTGTACTTGATCCCAACTAAGATTTAATTAATCCTTATTGGAAGCAAAGCCAACCTATTGGGTTTATTTAATGTTTACATTTTTTTCTAGTAGACATAAGGTATGAAGATCCAAATAATGTAAAGATCGGTTATCTGGAATACCCCTGGTCCTAAGCATTTTGGATACCATACCTGTATTTTCAAAAATATAGCGTTACTGTTACAACTATATTTTCTATACCTTATTATGAGACCTGGATTAATACTGGACTTCAAAGTACTGAGGAGATCGAGCATAAAAAGCAAAAGTATCACAGAAAAAATAAAAACAATATTCTGCTGTTATTGTTGAGCTGATGGGAGAATAAATTCGCCAGACACTAATTCACAGTGAATTTCCGCAATTCACCGAAGCAAATGAATTTGTGAAACTGCGGCAACAAATCGCCGGCCGAAACTCCGCTGCATAAAAGAAAAATTGACGCACATCAAAATAGTCTCGTACATAAAAATTGACGCGTGTCGAAATTATTCAGACACCCGTTAACTTTAATGCGTTTGGACCAAATAGTCATGCATATCAAAAGTTTGTTCGCCCATCAGTACTATTATTTTATTATTTATATTATTTATTAGTAACAAATATTACAAATCGTACTCCAGTTGTAATCTCCATCATAAAATGAGAGAAATGTCTGAACTCTGTACAAAGCCGGTGTGATGTCTTTGCATTAGGGACACAGAAATCCAATTTCAATATTTCCCAGTGATTTATTTTCTGTGACATTTGTTTTTTTTTACTCACTGGCTTCAGATTCTTTTTGGATGTAAAGAAAACTGTTAGTCACAGACAGGAAAATGATGTTAGCTGTGGTTGAGCCATGCAGCTGAGCTCATCATAGAATATGTATTAAGTTAGCTCTGTAGACAGATGAGAATTTTGAAAGTATAACAATTGTATTGCACACCCAGGCAAAAATTATATTCCTGATACATTTTTGTCAAATATATTTAGAGGCAGGTTTATCAAAATGTGAGATTAGAGCTCACCCCAAGAAAAACGCATCCACTTTCTATGGGATTTTTAGAAGCCTATTTATCAGTGGGTGAAAGTTAGAGTTCACCATTTGATAAATATGATTCCAAAAATCCCATAGGAATGAAAAGAAAGTGGGTGAGTTTTTAATCTAATATCATATATTGATAAATCTGCCCCTAAAAGTTTGTTTTCTTCATTGCGAAACTGAACCTGTAGCCTTTCAATGCAGGGGCACAGATATTTCCTAAGAAACAGCGATATTAATTATCTTTATAAAGAGGAATCTTCACATTAAGGGGCAGATTTATCAAGGGTCGTATTTCGAAGTAAAAACTTTTTTTTTTACCGAATTTGGCAATCGAACGAAAATCACTCGATTGTACGATTAAATCGTTCGAATTGAACGATTTGAACTATTTCATCGATCGAACGAACGATTTTCCTTCGACCTCAAAAGACTAAGAAAATGGTTGTAGAAGGTCCCCATAGGTTAACATCGCACTTCGGCAGGTTTAATTTGGCGAAGTATTGAAGTCGACTTTTTTTTAAAGAGACAGTACTTAGATTATTATTTGAACGATTTTTACTTTGAATTGAAGTCGAAGTAAATTCGAAGTTGTAATATCCTATTCGATGGTTGAGGTATCCAAATAATTACTTCGAATTTTTTTACTACGAATATTCCCTCGAATTCACTTCGACCCTTAGTAAATCTGCCCTGAAAGGAACAGTTCAGTGTGAAAATAAAAACTGTGTAAAAAGACAGACTGTGCAAAATAAAAAAATGTTTCTAATATAGTTAGTTAGCCAAAAATGTAATGTATAAAGGCTGGAGTGACTGGATGTGTAACATAATAGCCAGAACACTACTTCCTGCTTTTCAGCTCTCTAACTCTGAGTTAGTCAACAACTTGAATGGGGTCACATGGGACATATCTGTTCAGTGGGTTTGCAATTGATCCTCAGCATTCAGCTCAGATTCAAAAGCAACACTTATGACCCATCTGGCCCCCACTCAAGTAACTGCCTGGGAACCAATCAGTGGAAACCGAGGGAGCTGCAAAGCAGGAAGTAGTGTCCTGGCTATTATGTTACACATCCAGTCACTCCAGCCTTTATACATTACATTTTTGCCTAACTAACTATATTAGAAACAGTTTTTTATTTTGCACAGCCTATCTATTTACCCAGTTTTTATTTTTATACTGAACAATTCCTTTAACTAATTAGAAGAACTCTGAAAAGTATAAAAAAATTCCCAACTTATTTGATAAAGCTGTAAACAATAACAAAAATAATAAACCAGGTACATTGGTTGTTGGAATCAGAGAGAAGGCAAAGGTTTTATACCTGTTCTTTTTTCCAAATTATATGGCCTGATTTATGGGGCAGATTTATCAAAAGTCGAGGTGAAGTTTTGAATGAAAAAATTTTGAGCTATTTTTTGTGTACTTCGACTAGGGAATAGTCCAAATTTGATTTGAATTTATTAAAAAATTCGAAAAATTCCAATACCCAAATTTATGATGTACTGTCTTTTTAAAAAATCGACTTCGACCATTCGCCATCTAAAACCTGCCGAATTGCTGTTTTAGCCTATGGGGGACCTCCTTGAACCTATTTGGAGTCAATTGGTGGACGTTGAAAAACGTTGGGAAAAATTTTGATCGATTTGGATATTAATTAGATTTGAATGATTCGAATTCGCCCGAATACGGACCTATTTGACCCAAAAGAAACTTCGACTTAATTTCGGTTGGCCTTTTTGAATTCAAATTTCAAAGTTTTTTCAATTCGAAATTGGATAAATATGCCCCTATGACTTCATCTAGACACTTACCTATTACCCCAGGCTGGTGCTCCGCTTTAACAAAAAAACCCACTCCTGTGTGCCTCTTTGATTTTTATGTATTGCAGGACACACAGTACAGATATCTTGGGAAAAGTTATTTTCAGTCCTTGGAAAACTATACTTTCTACAGTACAAGGTTTGCCATTGTTTTTTCCGATGTTTTCCATGATGTTTTTTGTTTTGGTAGTGACCTATCAGGTTTCTAAAGCATTATTTGACATTTGCTTTAAAGGGGTTGTTTATCTTAGAGTTAACTTTTAGTATGTCGTAGAGAGTGATAGTCTGAGACAATTTGCATTTGGTTTTCATTTTTTTATTATTTGGAGTTTTTGAGTTATTTAGCTTTTTATTTGTCAGCATTCCTTTTTGTCATTTCAGCAATCTGGTTGCAAGGGTCCAAGTTCCCCTAGCAGCTATGCATTGATTTGAATAAGAGACATGAATATGAATAGGAGAGGCCTAAATAGAAAGATGAGTAATAAAAAGTAGCAATAACAATACATGTGTAACCTTACAGTGCATATGTCAGAGCTGGGCCAAGCCAGACAGGCGCCCTAGGCAGCCTGCCCGGTTGCTGCCCTGTCTGGGTGCACGCATGCGCGCAAGCTAGATGCTTGTGTGTGTGGGAATAGGTGATTGTGCACATGTGCGAATAGGCGCTCGCACGCATGTCCTGGTCATCAGAGAAGGGACCAGACTAGGGGTAGGAGTAAGTACATGCCTGGCGCCCCTCCACCCTTGCGCCCTAGGCACGTGCCTACTCTGTCTACCCCTAGTTCTGGCCCTGGCATTTGTATTTTAGATGGGGGTCAGTGACCCCCATTTGAAAGCTAGAAAGAATCAGAAGGAGCAGGCAAATAATTCAAAAACTATAAAAAATAAATAATGATGATCAGTTTAAAAGTTGCTTAGAATTGTCCATTCTATAAAATACGGTTAATTAAAGGTGAAGCACCCCTTTAAGTGAATTACTCAATGTCTGAGACATATGCAAAAATGTAATATTTAATTGTCTCATTTATCCATTTCTGAACTACTGATGGAGGCAGTGAGGTCCTGCAATCTCTCCTATGTTAATATTGTATGAATTCCATTTTTCTACAAGTGAATGACCTGTGGCCCAGCACATTGCGTAAGTATTTTATACCCTGTGGAAAAATTCTCCAGAATTGCCTCTTCTCTTGGGTTGGCTGATTAGAGAGCGCTCATTTTAGATGGGGGTCATGAACTCCTGTCACTGTATTCGTCTCTTCCTCATTCTTTCTCCATCTTTCCTGTTGCAACTACAGCCGTGCGGGAAACAGTAACTAGAATTCAGCAGGCTGAACAACCTCTTGGGAGATGAAAAATGATTTCAAAGTCATGTACGACAGGATTTAACACAGTAACATGAATTAGGTTAGGCCATGCACAAACGGATCAAGCGAAATACCTTAATAGGAAAATAATTCAGCTACCGTTCTTATTACTATTTGGATATCAGAGTAGGCTACATGCAATGCTGAACTTTAGGGCATGGCTACACGGGCAGATTCGGGGAGATTTAGTCACCTGGCGTTTCCTCGTGAGGCAACTTTGGGCGACTTCGGAAATTGAAGCGCCACAAGTGCATTGGCGCTGGCGTTTTCTCATCATAGCAGGCGAAAGGCAGGGGGAAGGCAGATCAGCAACTAAATCTCCCCGATTCTGCCCATGTACCCCTGCCCTAAGGCAGCAAAAAAGATAAAGATTGTCGTACTAACCAGAAAAAAAAATGTTTTTGTACCATCTTTAAAAGAGAAAGAAAGGTTAAAACTAGGTATGCTTTATCAGAGAGGTCTATATAAATACACCAGTAAACACTGCTCTGAGTACTCAGCATTTCTTTCCTTCTATTGTGTAGACATGGGGGTATATTTATCAGAAAGTGAAGTTAGAGATCACCACAGTTCGCTAGATTGAAATACCGCCACTCTCCATTCATTTCTATGGGATTTTTTAAGGCGTATTTATCAAAGGGTGAAAGTGAAAGTTCACCATTTGATAGATACACCTTTAAAAATCCCATAGAAATGAATGGAGGGGGGCGGACTGTGGAGATCTCTAACTTCACTCTTTGATAAATCTACCCCATACTGTTTTCAGCTTAAATCTCCAGGGCATGGGCTTGAGCATGCTCAGTTAAAGGAACTATAACACCAAAAAATGTAAGTGTTTTAAAGTAATGAAAATATAATGTAGTGTTGCCCTGCACTGGTAAAACTGATCTGTTTGCTTCAGAAACACTACAATAGTTCATATAAACAAGCTGCTGTGTAGCAATGGCGGAAATTGAAAAACGGCTAAATGGCACAGGTTAACGAATGGATAACAGATAACACCATTAGATAGACAGAACTTATCTGCTATCTGCTGTGTAACTTGAGCTTTTTCTCCTTTGAATGGCTGCCCCCATTGCTACACAGCAGCTTGTTTATATAAACAATAGTAGTGTTTCTGAAGCAAACACAACAGTTTTACCAGTGCAGGGCAACACTGCATTATATTTTCATTACTTTAAAACACTTTTATTTTTTGACGTTACTGTTCCTTTAACTCCGCTCTCCCTCTTCTCCTTCCTCCCTGCTTCCCTCCCTGCTATAATTTGAGCCTAGAGCTATGAGAGACTCAGGCAGGAAGTGATGTCACACATAGCTAATATGGCAGCTGTATCCTAAACAAACAGACAGTTTCTAGAACTGTTTACTCAGGTATGTTAAAGCATTCTGCAGAATAAATATAGTGTTCTAAAAAAAAAGCTCTAAAAATTCGAGATTTATGCAGTGTAAAAAACACAAAAATCTCGAATACAAAATTTCACCAGGTAAATGTTGTCAAGGTCCTATAGAAGTCAATGGGAGAAGAGGTTTCTGTATTTTTAGTGGTGCTTGCGAAGCAAAGCATCACTACTGTTATCTTGCAAACTTATTTTTATTCTTCTTCCGTATGAAAGTTTGGCGCGTAACTAGTCCCGCACCGTTTGTCCTAGACCCATGAATGAGGTGTCAAATCGTGCGGCTTAATCGGGAATGGGGTGGTATGACTTTTCTAAGGGCTGGGTGGTTAATTGCCCCTTGCGGGGGCAATTAACCACCCCAAAAAGTCCCATAGATTAACATTGAGGCCAACTTTTGACGGATTCTAGCGCAGAGAGGGAATCTTGTAGAAACGTTAAATTTACCACATTTGAAGAGGTTTGCGACCTGTGTCAGATGATACCCCACACGAGGGTATAAGTTTTACCCCCGGGGCAGGAGAGGTCCCCAAATTTGCCCCATTGACTTATAATGGGGAATTTATCGAATAATTAGTTTGTCGCAGACCCATGAATGAGGTGTCAAACCGTTCAGCTTATTCGGGAATGGGGTGTTGTGACTTTTCTGTCCTATTTTGGGGACCCAAAAAAGTGAGCGGAGCCGCAAACAACCAATCAGATTTTCCCTATTGACTTCAATGAGAAAATGTAAACAGCTGTAATTCTCACAGTAATAAAGCCAGAGCTCCCAAACTTGGCACCGTGGGTCACTGGGTGACTGCGGCTAAAATTTACAAAAAGTGGGCGGAGTCTACAACAGCCAATCAAATTTCAGCCATTCAATTAAATAGGAATTTTTTTAACTGCTGCCGCTCTTAGACGGTTAATGGCAGGGTCCTCAAAGTTGGCACAGTTGGTCACTGGGGGACTGGGATTAAAATTAAGAAAAGTGGGTGGAGCCAAAACCAACCAATCAGATTTCTTTGATTGGTTTTAATGGGAAAAATTAAGAAGGCTGCCATTCTCTCAGTATTGATGTCAGGGACCTTGAATATCACAAATGTGGTCGCTGGGGGTTTCCACTTCAAATTTAGAAAAAGTGGGCGGAGCCACCAACAACCAATCAAATTTCATTAATTGATTTTCAATAGAAAAAAATAGAAATGCTGCCATTTTTACACATTAAATGACAGCATTCCCAAACTTTGGTATGTTAGTCACTAAGTGACTGTGGTTCACAATTAGGAAAAAAAGGGGCGGGGCAACAACAGCCAATGAGATTTCAGCCATTGACCTTAATGAAAAATGATAAACTGCTGCTATTATCACAGTTTAAATGCTAGGTGTACCAAACTCGGCTCAATTACTCACTGGGTAACTGCGGTCAAAATTTAGGAAAAGTGGGTGGAGCCAAGAACAGCCAATCAGATGTTCCCTATTGACTTCAATGAGAAAATGTAAACAGCTGTAATTCTCACAGTATCAAAGCCAGAACTCCCAAACTTGGCACCGTGTGTCACTGGGTGACTGCGGTCAAAATTTAGGAAAAGTGGGCGGAGCCGCAAACAGCCAATCAGATTTCAGCCATTGACCTTAATGAAAAATGATAAACTGCTGCTATTATCACAGTTTAAATGCTAGGTGTACCAAACTTGGCTCAATTACTCACTGGGTGACCGTGGTCAAAATTTAGGACAAGTGGGTGGAGCCAAAAACAGCCAATCAGTTTTCACCTATTGACTTCAATATAAAATTTTGGAATACCGCCGTTCTCACCGTTTTAAAACCAGAGGCCCCAAACTTGGCACTGACCATGACTAGGTAACTGGGGTTAAAATTCAGAAAAATGGGCGGAGCTTAAGACAGCCAATCAAATTTTACCTAACGCTATTCAATGGGAATATTTAAATTCCTATCAATCTTACACTGTTAATGTAAGAGTGCTCAAACTTGGTCCATTTGGTGACTGGGTTGCAAATTTTTAAAAGTGGGCGGAGCCAAAAATAGCCAGTTTGTTTGGATTGATTTCAATGGTAAAATTTGGTTGGCTTTAAATTTCACCGGTTTAATCCGGATTCTACCGACTTTGTACTCTCTAGGCACCAGGGGCGACTGGGCAAGACACCCAACATATATGGGGGGCCTGAGTTTTGCCACGGCAAGCACCACTCACATTTTCTTCAGGAAATGTACCTCTCTAGTTTATTTTATTATCTGAAAAACTTGAAACTTGATTTTATCAATTTGCAATCGGTCTTTTTATTTGTGTATTTTTAGTTGAACATTTGCCTGTTTGGCTCCTCTCTAACCTGAAATGTGTGTTTATTAGTGTTACCTGCATGATGGGGTCAGAGATGTCTGAAAAACAGACAGTGTCGGAATGGGGCACCAGGGGCCCACCCAAAAACATTAGACCAGGGGCCCACTCTCAGTTATTATTCTTCTCCTCACTCAATCGCTGTTCTCCAAGTCTCTTTTCTTAACATACTATAATACTATAATTTATTATTCCATCTATTTAGCCTCTTTGTTCTCATAGACATAAAGAATGAACATGAAATATGCTAAATGTTTAGCAGCAGGAGGGCTGGCACCTGGGCCCACTGGGAGTTTTACAGGAATCCTGGTGGGCCAGTCCGACACTGAAAACAAAACACAAACTGATTTTGAACATTATGAGATGAACATTGCCATTAAAGGGCAGAATTTACCCAATATTTATGATTACATGGACACTATTCAGAAGTAGGTTCCATGCAGGATGCTCCACTTTGCAGAGTGATTTGACTAAACTGGAAAACTGGGCAGCGAACTGGGAAATAAGGTTCAATGTTGATTATGCACTTTGGTAAAAGAAAGTTATAACTAAGGGACAAATTTATCAAGGGTTGAAGAAAAAATTTTAATTTTTAAATTCGAATTTCAAGGTAATTTTAGTGTACTTGGACAGGGAATATTCCAAATTCGAATCAAATTTGAAATAGATTTGAAAATTCAAATATTGAATATATGTACTGTCTCTTTAAAAATTGACCGACTATTCGCCATCTAAAACCTGCCGTATTTCTGTTTTAGCCTATGGGGGGCCTCCTAGAACCTATTTGGAGTCATTTGGTGAACTTTGTAAAATAGAAGGTTTTTTTTGAAAATACTACGATTCCAATTCGATCGAATAAGATTCGAATTTGAATCGAACGATCAAATACAGTCTATTCACCCGAAGTTGAAAAATTCGATTTCTTTTTATAGATTTCGGTGGGTCTTTTTTTATTTGAATTTCGAGGTGATAGGAGTTTAAAAAAACACATTGGGTGAAATTATAAAGTGCATGCTTTAAGATTTATTGTCAGTATGATGTTGATGTCAATATCTCTTTTAGCTTCCTCCTGAGCCAACCAGGAAGCCTTATTAAACTGGTTCCTCAGATGTGTAAGCAGATGATAACTAATTTAAAATCTCTGCTTTCTCTCTGCTCTCATCAACCAATTTACCTCCCTCTGATACTAAGGCTCCCACCCCTTCTTGTTTACTATTCACATACTAAAAAAAAATAATAATTTTTCTCTTTACTGCAATGCCCTTTTCATTATCAATGTTTGCTTTTTGCATGCTTTATTGGTATCTTTGTAAAAATTCTTGGATGTCCTCGCAAACTAGAATGCACATTTTTAGCATGGGAGAATGGTGTATTAAACCATTACATGGCAGGCAGGGTCTTGTGCATGATCATTTCCAAGTAGTGGTGGGGAAGTATTGACAGAGTATAGGGGCACATTTGGGAAAGAGGAGTTCACTGTAAGGACTCCACTCCGCCATTTAAAGGACCCATACTAATTATGATTTAAAACACTGTATCCTAACTTGTACTAGCATTAGTGGGGGAAAGACAAGGGGACCCCACTTTAGAAATGGCCAATATATGCAAAGATACAGTATACAAAGAATCAGGAAGATGAATTGGTCTACAATGCAGCAGAAGTGATAAAAACAATTAATACATTATAGCTTTTCCTTACATACTACTGCTAGTATAATACAGAAATGGGACCTGTTATCCAGAATGCTCGGGACCTGGGAGTTTTTGGATAACGGATATTCTGTTATTTAAATCTTCATACCTTATATATACTAGAAAATAATGTAAGCATTAAATAAACCCAATAGGCTGGTTTTGCTTCCAATAAGGATTAATTATGTCGTAGTTTGGATCAAGAACTTGTTACTGTTTTGTTATTACAGAGAAAAGGAAAATCATTTTTTAAATATTTGGATTAATTGGATAAAATTGAGTTAATGGGAGACAGCCATTTCTGTAATTTGGAGCTTTCTGGACCACGGTTTTCCAGATAATGGTTCCCATACCTGTAACAATAAAACTAGCCAGTGTTTCCTGTTGTATTATTTTGTATTTTTTATTACTTACGGTTTATTCTTGCATTGCATTAGATGTAGTGCCAACATAATTTCTTTATTTTAATTTATTTGGCTTACCTGTCAGATTGTGTAGGCTGCTCCTAATGAATTAGCTCTGCAGTGCTTGCCACCTCATTGCATTGATACTTAAGCATTTTGGTTCCAAATGTCAACATGCCAGTGTGATTGTTCGGGGGGCAGATAGTGATCAAGGAAACGTTGTGTTTGTGTTACGTGGTGTCAGTGACTGAGCTATCAGGCATTAGGATGCACAGCTGATGCCCTTCAGGAAGAGAATGTTGCTATTCTGAGGAATCATAATTCATTCTCTTCTATCTGACATGTCCATTTGTTACGGGATATCAATAGAACACATTCTCCTGATTACCTGTTTCCCTGGCTGAGCAATGCCAATGCCTCCTTCCAAGTATGACATGATACAAGTAAAATACATATATTAGAATTCCAATGGGGTGTGCAGTGCTCACACAGTCATAGACTTCAGTGAATATATGTCCAAATAACAGCAGGTGGGTTTAGCCCGGGAGGTTATAGAGTTTGCAAACGCTATCATATTATGTCTAATAGCAAATAAAGAGCCATGTCCAATGTGAGTCTTGTCATATTAAAAGACATGCACCAACAGGCCCACCTTTTATTGTATTCATCAAAATACAGGTTTTTGTTTGTGCCTTAAAGGAATTGTTCAGTGTAAAAATAAAAACTGGGTAAATAGATAGGCTTTGCAAAATAAAAAATGTTTCTGATATAGTTAGTTAGCCAAAAATGTAATGTATAAAGGCTGGAGTGACTGGATGTCTAACATGTCAGTCAGAACACTACTTCCTGCTTTACAGCTCTCTTGGTTTACACTGACTGGTTACCCTGGTTACCAGGCAGTAACCAATCAGAGACTTGAGGGGGCCACATGGGTCATATCTGTTGCTTTTGAATCTGAGCTGAATGCTGAGGATCAATTGCAAACTCACTGAACAGAAATGTACCATGTGGCCCCCCTTCAAGTCACTGACTAACTCAGAGATATAGAGCTGAAAAGCAGGAAGTTGGATTCTGGCTGTTTTATTAGACATCTGTTCACTCCAGCCTTTATACATTACATTTTTGGCTAACTAACTATATTAGAAACATTTTTTATTTTGCACAGCCTATCTATTTACACAGTTTTTATTTTCACACTGAACTGTTCCTTTAAAAGTTTAGAAAGTGTTTCGCAAATGACAGTAGGATTACAAAAAAAAAAAGTTTTCTTGGTTTCAAAAATAGATTGAGCACTGGTTTGCATAATAGACATAATATAAATAGGAGAAGGCCTGAATAGAAAGAGGAGTGAATGTGTCTCAGTGGGATATGGGTTTTTACTATTGAGTTCTTAGATCTACCAGGCAGCTGTTATCTTGTGTTAGGGAGCTGTTATCTGGTTACTTTCCCATTGTTCTTTTGTTTGGCTGCTGGGGGGGGAAAGGGAGGGGGGTTATATCACTCCAACTTGCAGTACAGCAGTAAAGAGTGATTGATGTTTATCAGAGCACAAGTCACATGACTTGGGGCAGCTGGAAAATTGACAATATGTCTAGCCCCATGTCAGATTTCAAAATTGAATATAAAAAAATATGTTTGCTCTTTTGAGAAATGGATTTCAGTGCAGAATTCTGCTGGAGCAGCACTATTAACTGATTTTTTCCCATGACAGTATTCCTTTGACTTAAAGGAGAACCGCCCCTTTAACGCAAGATGCTTTCAGTTCTTTCCTACTACATTCAGTAGAGCTGTCCTTGGTGCAAAAAGCGGTGACGGACCAGAATAGCAGTTGAAGTTACTGATGGTCAGATTGAATTTTTTGAGACAATTCCAAGTCTAAAAAAGATACAATAATGAAACAAAAAGGCATTCGGAAGCCTATGCTGAAGGGGTAAGCTATAAGGCCAATCATGTAAATTATGAAAGTAAATAGAATGAATGCAGATATGTCAGATATGCACAATCAGGGACTGATTCTGCACCTTCGCTTTATATTGCCAAAGCTGGAAATTTGTCCATAACCCCTGAAGCTATTATAAATATTATTATGAATATAAATCCCCTTCAATTCTTAGAAGGCGAGGTAGGAAAGACTTATTTCACTCACAATATCTGTACGGCTGGGAACAAAAAAGTCAATCAGTGACTTCAAACATTTTCAGACATGTAATTATCTAACATGGCCAGCGACTAGAAATGAGTGTGAATCCAATCAGAATTTTAATTTGAGAATGGCACAATGGGGGAGAATTCCTGAATAGTATCTATCCACCAATTAAACTATACAGGCATGCAGGGAACACAAGGCCATAGGGTCTTTTATTGGGCCACGAAGTTCTTTGCACCCTACCCTATGGATGAGCTCCCAAAGAAACAAGTCACTGCGGTGATGAATACAGCTCTACATACCTTTGGTAGTTCTGTATTCATGATGGGTGGGCGGGGAGAGGCATTATATCACAGTACTTGGCATCAAAACTTCATTCCCAAAAACAGTATACAGGGTCGTACTGGGGGGCCCTAGGCCCACCGGAGCTTCTGCCTCAGGGTCCCCCTCCAGACTCTTGGGGCTGCTGCCTCAGGGCCTCATGTCCGGCAAACCCTACGCTGTGCATGTGCGTGTACACGTCAGCGTGAGTGCGCGTCAGCATTTACACTGCTGTTTTTGCCAAAAAGAAAACCAGGAATGTGGATCTGGGCTGTTGGGGCCCACTAGATCCAGGGGCCCACCGGGTTTTTTCCCAGTGTCCGGCCGACTCAGTCCGACCCTGTATATATATATTTATAAAACCAAATCGCTCCAGTAATATGGCTGCCTAGTGAGCCACAACAACAATAATAATAGAGAGGCAAGAAAGTCCCACTGTAGTTTGCCTGCCTCCTTCATTTACTGCCCTTCTACTTATTTAAAATTATTTATATGCGGCTTGATTTGAGAAAGGTACTCATGCTAATAATGCTTCCCTGATAAATATCTCATCTCTAAATGGTTTACTCTGCTGAGCAAAAGGTTTAGAAATTGCAGAACTAGCAGCAACGAAATTAGATTTACCGGAAACAAGACTCACAAAGGATTCTGCCTACAAACTCCTTTTCTTTTTATCTTCAGGCATGCCATGTTCGTTATCTTGTTCATTTTGTATCCCGAAGTCATTTATGATTGATTGTTGTTCTACAGACATCCAGTAGCTCAGCACAATACAGTCAGTTTATACACTCAGTATATACAGGTTTTAGTCGCTTTAAAGTACTCTAGCACAATTGGCATCATCATATTGATTCCAAATTGTACCACTGAGGGAGGTATGTAATACAAGACATAAACTGAATAGAAATTAGAAATATTAAAAATGAAAAAGCGCATTTCACAATATATTAATATTCATTAGACAGTAGGGATGGACCAAATCCATGACTTAGCTTAGGGTTTGGCTGAATCCTAACACATTTTGCAAGATTTGGATTTAGGAAATATAAACCCTTCAATTAAACGAATGTAAAACTACACAGATGATCTTCTGAAAGTCATGTGATGTTGCTCTAAGCAGAAAATGAAGTTAGTGAGAACAGAAAAGTCACCTGATATGTCTCTGGTCAGTTCTAAGAAGAGCAACATCCCAAGAAAATTCAATAAAGGGTGAATTTTCGTCTGCAAAGGCTTTGCCACACTTTGTGTATTTAGCTAATTCACTAAAATGCGAAGTTGCATCTCAGCAGCCGAACTCTGGTGAAGTCTCGATATCGTAAATTTGTAAGCGCGAGCATTACATAGGGAACTTCCACTAATGTTCATTTCTGCCTAGCGAAATTTCGTTAGTATACATGGGGGCAGATTTATCAAGAGTCGAATTTCGAAGTAAAAAATACTTTGAAATTCGACCATCGAATTAAAATCCTTTGAATTCAAATATCGAAGTCTTTTTTACCGAATTTGGCCATCGAACGATCAAAGTAAAATCGTTCGAACCGAACGATTCGAACGATTTTAGTGTACGATCGAACGATTTTACTTCAATGTGTAAAGACTTTGAAAATGGTTGTAGAAGGTCCCTATAGGCTAACATAGCACTTCGGCAGGCAAAGTATTGAAGTCGAAGTTTTTTTAAAGAGACAGTACTTCGATTATCGAATGGTCGAATATTCAATCTATTTTTACTTCGAATCGAATTTGAAATAAATTCAAAGTCGTAGGATCCTATTCGATGGTCGGAGTATCCAAAAAATTACTTAGAATTTAGAATTTTTTTACTTCGAAAATTCCCTCGAATTAATTTCCTTGATAAATCTGCCCTGATGTCACTGTCATAAGATTGAGGAGAATGTAGCTTCATCTTATCAGCTTGTCTAGTCTAAGCTGGTGAAGAAAAGAGGAAACGTTATGGAAAATGGTTTGCAGAGTAGAGTAGAGATCGTTTGCCAAAATGCAAATTCACTTGGTGAAAGGACGTGAAACTTTGTTACCCATGTACTCTTTCAATAGCAAATTGTCCTCTACGCCGGGTAGTAAATTGGTGATCTCCCTGTGGATTGGATTTTTGGTGAAATTTCACTAGTGACAAACACTTCTTCCTTCTGCCCCACTGTGTCCAGTCAGGCAAAATGATGCTGTTCCTTCATTATACCAGATGACTATAAACTGCTAATATCTTGAAAACTAGAAAATAAAGCAGAAATGTAAGCCGCACAGTGCATAGACGAGCTCTTTTACATTCATTTGTTTTAAGGTTTTAATTTTTTCTTCTGAAAGCATGAAAATTTTGTTCACCATTGCAATTCTTTTTGCAAATTAGGCTTCACCTTTGCTTTGGTATTTGGCTAATTCTATTGTAAAGAACATATCTGAACTCAAAAATGATGGATTGGGTGCATCTCAATTAGACTATTAGAATGCTCAGGACCTGGGGCTTTCCAGATAACAGATATTTCCGTAGTTTGGATCTTCATACCTCTAATCATGTAAACATTAAATTAACCCAAATAGGCTGGTTTTGCTTCCAATAAGGATTAATTATATCTTAGCTGGGATCAAGTACAAGGTACTGTTTTATTATTACAGAGAAAAAGGAAATTATTTTTAAAAAAATTGGATAATTTGGATAAAATGAAGTCTATGGCAGATGGCCTTTCCTTAATTCGGAGCTTTTTGGATAACGGGTTTCTGGATAACGGATCCCATACCATAGGATACAATATATATTGTTTAATATATTTGATATTTACATCAGAAATGACAGTCAGATTTTAGTCCAGTTGAACTAAAGAAGCCACTCATTCTGCTTGAGTCCAATACAAACTCCTACTATTGTTATTGGGACTGGAGACTTATTATTATAACTGGTACTTTCCAACCAGAAAATATTTAGCTCAGAAAACAACCACAATCTAAACTGAGCTTCAAGTGTTTTGTATTTGTAACACTCTGATGAATCCAGGAAAACAACACAGATTATTAAAGTGATCTTGCATATATCGCTTCTGGTTGCCGTAATGAGACATATCCTATCCCTCCCACTGCCCATTCAGATGGAACAAGTTTACCATATCATGAGAAAGAAGCATTTGAAAGGGCATCCACTCATCTGTATGCTCCACTAGAGCCTGGCACCGCATCCTGGCGCTGGAGGCACGAAAATAAAACACTTCATTGCACCCAGCAGAGATGTGAAGGCATAATTATCTGAATTTCCACAAAAGGCTGATTTACGCATGTAATACCAACTGCGTAAATAATATACATGGGCCAGTCATATCGTTTAAACGACTGCAAGTTCAAGAAATGGTAATTGGGCTTAATAGGCTCTTCATTGATTTGCTTTTAACTGATTAATCAAACTGTATTTAGAATAGAAGTTGAATTAATGAAGAGGGAAGGATGAGAGGACACAGATAAATATTAATGTTTTACAACTTCAGACACACACACACACACTGGGTAAAGTAAATAAGCAATACGCTAGAATTAGAAGCAGACAATTAAAGGAACACTAAACCTTAAATTGTAAGCTCTGTTGAGCAGGGCCCCTTCTTGCTTATATCAATTGGTTGGAATCCTTTTTCCGGAAACCCGTTATCTAGAAAGCTCCAAATTAGGGGAAGGCCATCTCCCACAGACTCCATTTTATCCAAATAATCCAAATGTTTTAAAATGATCTCCTTATTTCCGGAAACCCTTTATCCAGAAAGCTCGAAATTAAGTGAAGGCTGTCTCCCACAGACTCCATTTTATGCAAATAATCCAGATTTTAAAATAATATTTCCATTTTCGCTGTAATAATAAAACAGGACCTTGTACTTGAACCCAACTAATATATAATTATTCCTTATTGGAAGCAAAACCAGCCTATTGGGTTTATATAATGCTTATATGATTTACTAGTAAACTTAAGGTATGGAGATCCAAATGACAAAAAGATCTGTTATCTTATCCGGAAAAACCCAGGTACCAGGCATTCTAGATAACAGGTCCCGTGCCTGTACTTTTTTTTATCTAATCTCTATGTTCAATGTAGTCACCAATTTACTGTACAGTGATACAGAGCATGTTGGTGCCTTATAAAAACATGTTGTTATTATTATTATTGTTATTATTATTAATACAGGTATGGGATCCATTATCCAGAAACCCCCGAATTACAGAAAGGCCATATCCCATAGACTCAATTTTATCCAAACAATCCTAATTTTTAAAAATGATTTCCTTTTTCTCTGTAATAATAAAGCAGTACCTTGTATTTGATCCAAACTAAGATATAATTAATCCTTATTGGAATCAAATCCAGCCTATTGGGTTTATTTAATGTTTCCATGATTTTCTAGTAGACTTAAGGTATGAAGATCAAAACTACGGAAAGATCCATTATCCGGAAAACCCCAGGTCCTGAGCATTCTGGATAACAGGTCCCATACCTGTGATAATAATAATATACATTCTCCACCTTTTTACCATAAGTGGTGAAGTTGTCCATAAATAAAGCAGTTTTGGTAACAGATTTCTTGCAGATCCAGCTATGGCTTTGTTGGTAATATTTCCTAAGGTAATTAAAAACCAATACAGGACAATCATTTTGATCTTTTATTTACTCACAGACTCTCCATAACTCATTTATGGAAAACAGATAAAACGCCAGACGTCCAGCCAGCGATTTCTGAAATTTTAGCTAATGGGCACTATGGACGTCAAGAAACCAAACAGATGTCAAGAAACCAAACAGAAACAAATCAATCCGCTTGGTGGACTTACATCTACAACTTTCAAATAAAGACTTCTGAACTGCTCCACAGGGCAATATTTCTTATTTGCCCACATTGCCTAATACATGTGTTTACGTGTCGTATCTTCATATATGGTTTTATTCTTAGACTACTATCAAGATGTATAACCACAGCTTTACCAATATTTGGAAAAGAGTTTGGGAGCATTTCACAATTAAAATGGGATAGATAAAGATCTGACCTTGGATACAATGGGGGTTATTTACTGAGAACCCAGAGGAGAGTGCAAGAGCAATATTGGGCACAAAAGCAGTGTTCATTATGTACTGGAGAGCTGACAGTCTCTGGAGGGGAAGGCCAATTAATAGAAAGTTACAGTAGTCTAGACGTGATATGACGAGAGAGTGAATAAGAATTTGGGCAGCATCTTGAGTGATAAATATTCGTATTTTGAATATGTTCCTTAGGTGGAAGTGACATGATTTAATAAGTGACTGGATATGAGGAGTGAAGGACAGGGCAGAATCTAGGATAACTCCAAGGCCTGGGGAGATGGGGTGATAGTGGAATTGTTAACTATGATAGATACTGCTGCGATGTTTATGGAGTTAGTTGGAGGAAAGAGAACCATTTCCATTTTAGAGAGATTTTATTTAAGCTAGCGTTGCGACATTCAAGTAGAGATAGTGGACAGGCAGGAGGAGACCCGAGTTAGGAGTTCTGGATTGAGATCAGGAGAGGAGAGATAGATCTGAATGTCATCAGCATAGAGGTGATAGTGGAAACGATACAAGTTGATTCGTTTGCCAGGGGAGGAAGTATTAAGGGAGAATAATAAGGGGCCTAGGACACACTGAAGGAACGATTAGTGAGGTAAGCAGAGAACCAGGATAGGGCCGTGTCACGAAGGCCAAGTGAATAGGGATGTAGCGAACGTCGGAAAAAAAGTTCGCGAACATATTCGCGAACTTGCGCAAAAATGCGAGCGGTTCGCGAACGGTTCGCGAACCCCATAGACTTCAATGGGAAGGCGAACTTTAACATCTAAAAAAGACATTTCTGGCCAGAAAAATGATTTTAAAGTTGTTTAAAGGGTGCAACGACCTGGACAGTGGCATGCCAGAGGGGGATCAAGGGCAAAAATGTATCTGAAAAATCTGCCTGTGTGTGCTTGGAAGAGATAGTGTAGGGGGAGAGCTGTTAGTGATTTCAGGGACAGATGATAGTAAGTTTGCTGGCTAGTAATCTGCTTGATACTGCTCTGTATTGGAACAAAAAAATAAATAAAAGCAGTCCTTACAAGGACTACTGTTATTGCAGCAGTCAGCAGATGAGATCAGAAGCAGGACAGCTGCCCACTGCAGCTACATACAGAGCACTGCAGTAGAAGGTAGATTACTAGCCAGCAAAGCTACCTAAGCTTAAATGTCCCTCAAACCCCTGCAGACTTCTGTCCCTCCAATAACAGAGCAGTATCAAAACGATTACTAGCCAGCAAACTTTCAACTGTCCCTGAAATCACTAACAGGCAGCAGCTCTCTCCCTACACTATCTCTTCAGCACACACAGGCAGAGTGAAAAAACGCTGCAGGGCTTCGGTTTTTATAGGGAAGGGGAGTGGTCCAGGGGAGAGCTTCCTGATTGGCTGCCATGTACCTGCTGGTCTGGGGTGAGAGGGCAAAAAAAAGCGCCAACAATGGCGAACCCAAAATGGCGAACGTCGCGCGACGTTCGCGAACTTCCGGCGAGCGCGAACACCCGATGTTCGCGCGAACAAGTTCGCCGGCGAACAGTTCGCGCCATCTCTACAAGTGAATGGAGGGACTGGAGAAGAAGAGGATGGTCCACAGTGTCAAATGCAGCAGAGAGATCAAGCAGTATTAGTAGTGAGAAGTGATTGTTGGCTTTAGCTGTTAAACGGTCATTAGTCAGGTTAGGGCAGTTTCAGTGGAGTGTTGTTGCTTTTGTAGGGGGTCCAGCAGGTTATTGTCAGAGAGGAATAAGGTTAGTCAGTTGTAGACTAGGTGCTCAAGTAGTTTAGACAGCAGAGAGGTTATCAAGATTGGAGGGATCAAGAGAGGGTTTTTTCAGAATGACGGTGACAAGAGCATGTTTATTTGAGAAGGAAAGATTCCTGTTGAGAGCGAGAGATTAAATAGACGAGTTAAGGCTTTGATTAGACAGGGATTGGTTTTGTGGAGAAGTTTTGAAGGCTTCCTCATCAGTGACAGGGGTGAAGGAGCACAGGAGAGACAGGGGAATGTGAAGGGAGGTGATGGAAGTCTAGTGGGGTTGAGTAGTGTAATGGCACTTCTGATAAGATCGAGTGGACTGACAACATTATTAAATGTGCAATGAATATGTTAATTAACTTTAACTGCTTTATTAAAGACTTTTTTATGGTTATATGAAGATCATTAATAATGGGTGAACATGATGAATTTGAATAAGTTATAACTAAAATGATATTGTGTTGATACACTGACAGTACATGCAAATATTTCCATGAACCTCATTCAGTACTAGCATAATGCATGTTAATATGATAATGTCATATACACTCCATTTTAATCAAACAGTTCAACATTTTTTTTAATGATTTCCTTTATCTCTGTAATAATAAACCAGTATATTTTGCTTGATCCTTATTGGAGGCAAAATAATCCTATTGGGTTTAATGTTTAATTGATTTTTAATTGAGGTTTAGTAAAATTCCATCACTACCCAATTTCCTTATAAACAAATGTTTGATAAAATCCGGTTTAACTGAAAGCAATGATCCACACTCCCATACTGATATATGTATACTGTGTTAGTCCAATGAATTAATTCGTCCAATAAAGAAAAAGAACACATGGAGATTTATATTCCTGGGTTGCCTTCCTGTTGAAAATGTTGACATTTTTAATAAACCTGAATTTTTCTGTTTTCCCTACTGAAATGTACAAATCAATTCCCTGCTTCATGTGGATCCAGGTAAACAATTCAATAAGAGTTTAATACAAACATAAGGATATGCTGCATCCAGAGTCTTTAAATTTGGCTAAAAGCAGAATAAGCTATGGAAAAATTAGTCAAATACTGAACTAAATACAGACTCACAGAGCAGAGACACACACTCAGATTCGGGGAGATTTAGTCGCCTGGTGATAAATCACCTTTTCTTCAGGGGGAGATGAATCTCCCTGAACTGCCTCCTGCCGGCTAGAATTGAAATCGCTGGCGGGATGGCACTGGGATTGTTTCGTTTTTCGGAGTCGCCCAAAGTTTCCTCAAGAGGCAACTTCGGATGACCCCATTCCGCCGGCAGTTTACATTCTAGCTGGCGGGAGGCCGACAGTACCTTTGGGTAATTTTGAGAAATTTACCCAAGATAAAAGCATGGAGATACCATGATTTATTTGTACCCTAAGGAGAAGGAATTCTGTAAAAAAAGGTCCAGTATTGTCCCTAAAATATCCATTTACATAGAATACCCAAGAGCAAGGGTCCCCAACCTTTTTTTTTTGGCAACCCCTATGTGGACTGACAGCATACAAGAGGCTGTATTTGGCAGTGCACCTGGTTATTACACAACTACAAAATGTGTGGAGGGGAGGTGGTCAATATGGATAAAGGGGTAGACTTTGATAGGTGCCTGTCTTCATATGGGTGGAATGGGGAGGGAGTCTTCTCGTTGTCTGTATCTTAAGTGGACTTATTTAATCTGCCATTAATTTTTTAGTTAGCTTAAGAATTGTTTGTTTTGTTTCTTTACTGTAAGCATTTATTTTAATAAAAATTCCTATAAAACCCCATGGTTGAGGTTTAGTCACTAGATATTCCCTAATTACTTTTTTTGCCTGAAATTTACTTTGAATCTATACAGATAGAGGTCCTACACAACTGATGGTACTGCATGGCACTTTGTATTACCTAAGCTGTCCCGAGTATAAGCCGAGGTACCTAATTTTACCTCCAAAAACTGGGAAAGCTTATTGACTCGAGTATAAGCCGAGTATAAGCCTAGGGTGAGAAATGCAGCAGCTTCTGGTAAGTTTCAATCAAAAAATTGAGGGTTTCTGCTCCCATTGGAGGCGCCGGCATCTCGTTTTTGGGCGCCGATGACCATTCCTGGATACCAGCGACTATTCTTGGAGACTATTTTTGGATGCTGGCAACTATTCTTGGACGTAGGCGACTATTCTTAGACGCCGGTGACTATTCTTAGACACCGGCGACCGTTTTTGCGCTTGACCCAAGTATAAGCCGAGCTGACCAATGTTTTATTGGCAGCCAATAGCAAGCGGGAATTATGGATGCTTCCACTATCATATATTATTAGCATATTTCAAACATTGTACTTGTAGTTCACACTGAAAACAGAGCATTAAACACCTCACCCTGGAATAATGGAAAAATAAATTGTACTTTTCCTGTTTGTCAAATGGACTATTTATTAAAACACAAGTGTCATTACATTCTATTTTATATCTGACAGATTGCAAGTGCTGACATATTGAATATTGCATGGGTGAGAAATTGTAAAAACATCACTGTTTAGAGAACTTCTGCAAATTTAACCAGTTGAGATCATTAGAATTTGCTGAAGCCTTACTCTCTTTAACTCAGTTTTTGTGTCTTTCTGTCAGTATAAAAATTGTGCAATTTGGTCCGACTTCTTGTCTGTAAATAATTTGGGATCAAAACGAAATTGAGAATTTATTATCTTTTTACATTATCTGAGTTGCTTAAAACATATTTCCATTTCCAACCAAAGCCAGGGGGAACATTTTAAAGAGACAGAGTCCTCTTATATGTCCTTATTACAAAATGGAAAAAAAAACATTGTAACAGTAATAAAACCTTTTTTATAAAGAAAATCTTTCCAGCTTTCAAATGGGGGGTTGCTGACCCCATCCAAAAACAAATGTCTTGTAAGGCTACACATCTAATGTTATTGCTACTTTTTATTACTCTTTCTATTCAGGCCTCTCCTTTTCATATTCCCGAAAATTTGATTTTCACATTTTTTTCCGGATTTCTCCATCATTTTTTTCACGATTTTTTCGGAATTTTCACCTGAAAACTCAGAAAACTTTGGGGTATTGCACGAAACCCAGCGCACATCAAAAAATCATTGGGACTTCTCCCATTGACTTATATGCAACCTCGACAGGTCTGAGATGCCGGGCTTTCAGATTCCGACTTTTCAATCCTCGGGGTTTAATAAATTCTGAAAAAGTTTCAAAAGTCCAATTTTATTAAAAAAATCACGAATTTTTACATTTGGAGTTTAGTAAATAACCCCCTAAGAGTTAATTTAACAACCCCTTCAAGGAGTGATTTTTTTTGTCCATTATGTAATATTAAATAAGCATTAAAAACAATCTTTCCATTGTGTATAACCTAAGTTCAAACAGGTGCATAATAAAACTGTGCACAAATAATTATAGATGCTTTGCAATTAGTTCCATAGCCCCCCCCCTCTCCAATGACTAATCCCAAGCTTTATTATGTGGCAAGTTGATGTTGTTCCCAGGAAATGTATTTATTTGTTTGAGAAATGCTGCAGAGTGAGCAGACGTTGGAGTTAAACACATTTAGGCACATAAACCATGTTTGGATTCAGAACATTCTGTATCTCATTATTTTCTGGAGATCTACAAGTTCCTTCACACCGTTCCGTGCTATCGTTCTCTCTATTAAGTGCGAGGGAACACGAATACTGTATTTAATGTCTCATTCTCGGTGACGAAAAAAATTGCTGCCTGTTTGTTGCTTTGTTTTGTGCAGTTGCTTTTGTCACTCTTTGAGTTGCATTGTGTGAATAATATTTGGATGGGGAAATATATTGCCTAACAAGGAGACCCCGCTGAGCCTAAATCTAAAAACTAGTTAAGGTTTATATATATTCTCCAGACAACATCGTACTATTATTCTCCACACATTCACAGACACATACAGCTTATTATCTTCTCAAGGAACATTTTGTTAACAATCCAGAAATCTATTCAAATAGGGCCAGTGCTTTGTGGGTATTTTAATTATAGCCAGGGATTAGAGGTTTTTCTATTAGGATGACAAACGATTTCCATCTGTGATAATAGCACAGGTATGGGATCCGTTATCCAGAAGACAGTTATCCAGAAAGCTCCAAATTACGGGACGGCCATATCCCACACACTCCATTTTTAACAAATTATTAACATTTTTAAATATGATTTCCTTTCTTTCTGTAATAATCTTTATCATAGACAATAATGATGTTCGGGTCGGCTTTTACCTGACTCTAACCAGGCTTCCTTCAACCCACACCTGCCCGCAGCTTCCGGGTTCCTTTTATAGACAGTGCCGACCCACTCCGCCGATGATGTCACAAAAAGGGGCGGGTGATAAGGTGTGCGTCTATAAAAAAGGAAGTCGAAGCCGGCAGTGTAAGTGGCGGGCGGGGAAAGCAGGAAGAAGAGCTCAACCCGGACCCACGGGTCCCGCGGGTATTGGGCCAGCCCCTAAATCACTAGTAGACAAAAAATACTAACAGGTAAATTATTTTTTAAACAATTTTTCTAGCAGACAAATCGTATGGAGATCCAGGTTATAGAAAGAACCTTTATCGGAAAACTCCAGGTCCCGAACATTTGAATAAAAGGTCCCATACCTGTACTCCCACAGCTGGGAAGACTCAGGTGGCTTATTTAATTTTATGTAGCAGTTGATGAACCCCCTACTGTAATTTTAAAAGATAATAGAAGCCACATATAATTGCACCAATTGACCTGAGGAACACTTGATGTGTTGCATCAATACAATTTAACACCACTGACATCTTCCCCACTAAAAAATTTCTAACCACAACTTGTGCCCGGTTCACAAACAATTTCACAATTGCATTTGTTTTGTCATATTGAATTGGATGCAACTGCAGTGAATCCAAGGGCCTGCAATAATGCAGGAATTGCGAGGGAAAAAAAACACTGTATTGTGGGGAAAAAACATGGTCGACTTGCACCTAAAATTGCCCTTTGTAAACTGCACTTGAGTTGGTAAAAGAGCCTTTATATGTTAGTACAGGTATGGGATCCATTATCCAGAAACCCATTATCCAGAAAGCTCCGAATTACAGAATGGCTGTCTCCCGTAGACTCCATTTTAAACAAATAATCCAAATTTTAAAAAAACGATTTCCTTTTTCTCTGTAATATTAAAACAGTACCTTGCACTTGATCGCAACTTACCCTGCACTTGATCTAAACTAAGATATAATTAATCCTTGTTGGAGGCAAAAGCAGCCTGTTGGGTTTATTTCATGTTTAAATGATTTTCTAGTAGACTTATGGTATGAAGATCCAAATTACGGAAAGACCCCTTATCCGCAAAACCCCAGTATTTTGGATAACAGGTCCCATACCTGTATATGTTAGTAAACACTTTGACTATGGAGAATGTTTCATCTGACACAAGGAATATGGGAGCTACCATTAATAAGTCAAAATTCTAGAGAAGTAATATTCTGTGTGCACAATAATCTTTGAAAATAAATGAGAGAGAAATGCTTCTTGTACCTTTTGCCCTTATCATGATTAAAACTCTCAATGGCAAAGGGAACTCAAAGATAACCCTCTGTTGGACCAGATTCTCCATCTAATTATTTCCTGTTAAATTCATGAGTTTCTCAATTTAATAATAATAATAATAATAATGATAATAATATACAGGTATGGAACCTGTTATCCAGAATGCTCAGGACCTGAGATTTACGGATAAGGGATTTCTGATACTTTCTGTAATTTGGATCTCTGTACATTGAGTCTGCTATAAAAAATGTAAACATCAATTAAACCCAATAGGATTGTTTGTCTCCAATATAAATTCATTGTATCTTAGTTGGGACCAAGTACAAGATTCTGTTTTATCTTTAAAGGGAGAAAGGAAATCATTTTTTAAAATTTAAATTATTTGATTAAAATTGAGTCTATGGGAGATGGCCTTCCCATAATTGGAAACTTTCTGCATAACAGGTTTCTGGATAATGGATCCCATACCTGTATAATAATAATAATAATATAATGAATAAGTATGTATAGATTAAAGTCTCAACGACAACTCTCCATTAAACCAAATTCTTTACAAATTAGCTCAAGAGACTAAAAACGCAAATTCATTCAGAATTCATTTATAGAGGTTCTCAGTTTAATTGGATGTTAAGGGAACTTGTGCCATGGTCTAGAATTATTCACCTCCCAGGCTCTCTGGTTTTAAAAGAAATTCAATTATTATTAATTTCTTCATTTTTTAATAAATTTACATTTTCAGCCAAAATAAAATATAATTTCTGATCTTTAAAATACTAAAATAATCAAACTAACTTGCTATTTCTGAATTGTGCCACTATCAAAAAGGAATGCGGATTCCCAAAGAATGCAATTCACTTTTTGCTATGGAATCATTAGGCTTGGGTTTGATCAAATTCTGCTTGCTCAATTGATTAAAGATTCAATGACTTCTACATTTACTCTTCTTTCACTATGCGCCTAATCTGGCATTCATGATTAAAGAGAAACGAGCAAGCCCCAGCTCGCTCCAATCTCAAATGAAATTCAAATGCCCCAGGATTTAAACAGAGTTATGGTCAACAACTGCGCACTTTATTATAATGACTTAGTTCATGCATAACTTGGCAAGCTTTAGACAGATTCATCAGCCTCAAAATGCTAGAGATTTCAAATCCATGTTGATTAGGAATAATATCATTCTTTTTATTTGTATTGCATATCCAGTGTACTAAATACCATAAAATGATGGAGCTCTTCATTTGCAATAGAAAGGGCTCACAGTTTTTCAGTTAGTTCTTAGACAATTATCTTGAGGCTCTGCATGAATAATTAGTCTTTGGCTGGAATCTCAAGTGTGCATTCCTGTTACTTTTAAGTCCTCAATTCAACACATTTAGCCACTGACGGAAGATGCCTTTATCAAGACACATTTACACTCTACAGCCTTTGGACCATTAAGCTGCAACTTTAATTTTCCTTATCAAAAAAGCAAACACATACTGAATATGTAAATGCTGGTTACCTTTCACAAATCTCTTCCTTCTAAACATATAACAAGTCAAAAAAAAAACATGTTCAGTTGTGATTTGAACTGGTTGGCTGGTACAGGACAAAATACTCATGTGCACCCATACTGAGAAGCGTGATGGCCACGTTGTATGTGTATATGTGTTGGGCATATGCTGCAAGCTTCAAAGAACAGTTAATTGCTAAAGTTAACATAGACATACTGGGGGTCATTTATCAACACTGGGCAAATTTGCCCATGGGCAGTAACCCATGGCAACCAATCAGATTGCTGCATTCATTGTTCTGCTTGCAGCTGGTTTCAAAAAGCTAATCACTGATTGGTTGCTATAAGTAACTGCCCATGGGCAAATTTGTCCAGTGTTGATAAATGAGCCCCACTGTGCCTATAAATGAAACTGATACCATGTCATTTTTTTTATCAGTGTATCCCAGTGGGAAAAATTGTCAGGTCCATATATATTCCTTGGCAGAGGTTTGCCAAAACAAAAACGTTGGACGGCCAAATGCAGCCCACAGGACTTCAGATAGACAGTAATTCTTAGCTTAGCCTGCCTATGAGTATTATTATGCACATTATGTTTAGGGGTCCTGTACCAGCCCGAGGCATCTACAGTCCTCCAGCAGGGAAGATCTGAGCCTCTGGTGATTCCCCCAGTATCTCCTCATCTTCTTTTCTGCTGATTCACAACTGATTCACAACTCACTGTGCAGCTGTAACTTAACTGCTTTTGGGAACCCATTAATAATATACAGTACATATACAATATAAAAGTCACAGTACAAGGCTGATAAGTAATCAATTCAGATTAATATTATATGGCAGCTCAGAAGCCAGATGTATTGAAATCCGCACCTCCCTCGCCTTTCCTATGGCAAATCCTGCTAGATGGTGCAAAAAACTCTCTAGACGGTCGGCACACGTCAATCATAGTAATCACAGTTGAATAGAAGAGAGCAGCACAACACCAATATATTGCAGGTGGGGAGCATCCCCATTTATTTTCACCACCAAAAAATCAGAAGCCAGGGCATTCTGAATCAGAATTTAATAATCAGTCCTGTAGCTTAAGCTTCTGTGACAGATAAACCTCATTTTCTGCTTGATGTTTTCCCACAACCCCTTAGCTTAGCTTGTCAACTGTAGTCCAGAGCACACTGAGCATGTGCAGAGTCACTGACACTCCTAACAAGAGCCAAGATGGGAAACACCTTTGAAGGCCTGGATCATTACTATTACAGGTATAGGATCCGGAAACCCGATATCCAGAAAGCTCTGAATTACAGAATGGCTATCTCCCATAGTCTCCATTTTATCCAAATAATCCAAATTTTTAAAAATGATTTCATTTTTCTCTATAATAATAAAACAGTAGCTTCTACTTGATCTCAACTAAGATATAATTAATCCTTATTGGAAGCAAAACCAGCCTGGGTTTATTTAATGTTTAAATGAATTTCTAGTAGCCATAAGGCATGAAGACCCAAATTACGGAAGATCCGTTATCCCGAAAACCTCAGGTCCCGAGCATTCTGGATAACAGGTCCCATACCTGTATAGAGATTTACGCTGGTGCAGTAAGCTCAGTATATAAAATATGACATTTCTAGCTATATTCGTTTTTAAGGTTTAGTTAATCTTTAAGTAAAAAGACATCTGAAGTACTAGCTTATATATGAATTGTCTTCTCAAGACTACATGTAGCACTTTACCATCTAGTTACCCATCCAGCTCACTAAGGCTGATAGATTGTGAACAGAACAAAACATCAGATAAAATGTTCTTAACTGAATCTTTCAGTCATTGAGGAGATATGGAACAAATTGTGGCCAAATATTAGTTTTTAGTGTTACATAATAAATGTATAGCATATGTAAACCTAATGAATGTTAAAATGGTTTAGGCTACCTTTTTAAACATTTTTGCAATTAGCATTAATTATTGCTTATTAGCTGCTAATATAATGCATTTTGCAACGCTTGCTGTCGGTTTCTCTGCACGGTTGGAGACATATATGTTTAGAAGGAAAACAGAGAACTGTACTAATGTTGCTCTGCTCAGAAAAGAAAAAAAATGGTACCACTGGTACTAGGTACACATGGGCAGATTACATTTAAGGGGTTATTTATCAAAGGGTTGAATGTTAGAGTTTTTAATACCATGAATGAACTCATAACTCAAATGGTTATTTAAGAAAAAACTAGAACGGAAAAACCTGATTCTGCAAGTTCGAGGTGCAAAACCTGAAAACTCAAATTAATCGAGTTTTCTGCACGATGACCTTGACAGGTTTTAGATGGTATATTTTCAGACTTGAGCTATTTCCAGGGTCGGGGTATAATAAATCTCAAAAAATTTGAGTTTTTTTAAATCCAAAAATTGGAGTTTTGACCAAAAAAACTAGAATTTTCGTGGGAAACACAACTCAAACTTAATAAATAACCCCCCTAGTGATTCAAATTGGTCATTAGAGACCCAAATCCATTCTTTTGTCAGTTTACCAAACTCTATTACTATCAGGCGAGTCATTAAGCCTATTCAGCTTATGATCACGTACAAACACGTTTTCAAGTAGATTTCAATCTTATAAATTGGATTTTGTCAAAACTATCAGGATTGACAACACCCTCTGTCCAGCTATACCAAAATGTACCTAGCCCGCGTTTTCTACAATATGACTTTTATACCATAATGCACCATAATGCTGAATATATTCAGGGAATCACTAATGCTCTAGTTTAATGAATGCAGAAAGTAATGGCATTTTGTTTAAGACAAAGAGAAAGTGCCTATAAAATCGTTCTCCTTTGACATTACATCTCATTAGAAAATGTACCCACAACATACAGCTGTAATGACTTGTGCCATGAATTCTTTGTAAATTCTGTTTTTTTTTAAGTATTTAGAAATCCTATACAAATATACTGTAATAAAAATGCAGAGGGCCATGTCTCTCTGACTAAATACTTAGATCAGGCTGGAGTAGGAACGGTGTGTGCCCTGTTCAAACCTCATCTGAGCATTCATCCTTAAATTGACAATTAATTTCAAGAGCAGCTTTGTGAAGTTGCCAGAATTAGGAGAACCACCTGCTTTCACCATGACAAATTGGCTGCAGTGCTTACAGATGAGAGGATGTAACTGGCTCTCACGCAATTCTTTGAGCAAATGTTATCATGGTGAGCTAAACTGCCTAATACCATCAGCTGTGATGACTCTGATCCCATACTTGATGTATTGGCTGCTAACTGCAACATAGGGCTGACCGAATGGATTCTGAGTTTACAAAACACAGATGCCAAATACTGCCACCACTACAGATCTTGGGTTTAGATTAAAATATAGGAATAGGAAAAGGTAGAATGACCAAAGAATACTAGGGTCGTTTTGCTGTTTCTGTTTTCAATTTAAACTGGTCAATGAAAATGTTATATGATGATTGTGACCAAAATGCAGTTCCTGATCAAACCGAACCAGAGGCCATGCCGTAATATTGAGTGATAATGTCAGACAGCTTGGTCCTATGGGTCCAAGGAGTCTTGAATGTCAATTTAAAGTGAGACTGACCCTTTCCTATCAAGAAAGAATTGAGGAACTGCCATTTTTGTACTACATCCCTTGCCCACTCCCCAACTCAGTGTTCCACTCTTGCCTTCTGGATCAGTTCTATTGGGCAGGGAAGGGTACTGTTTGAATTATATCAAGCCTATATTGCACTACCAACTCAGCCCAGCATAACTGACAGATCTGACCATTCTTGAACTATAAAATAGTGATGGGCGAATTTATTTGGCAGGTGCAAATTCGCAATGAATTTCCACGTTTCGCTGCTGGCGATTAAATTCGGCCATAGACTTCAATGTGTGTCAGAATTGTCGCCGGCATCGGAATTGTCGCTGGCGGTATAATTCACATTCTGCAATTTTTTTGCCGTTTCACAAATTTCGCAAGAAATTTGCGATTTTTTCAGCGAATCAAAACAGGAGAAATTCGCCCATCACTGACTATATACTGTAATTATCACCTTAAGGTGTCAGAGCTGAAAGGCAATGGTTGGCTAGAGGGTGGCTGGGGAAGAAATTTAAAATAAAATAGTGATACTGACATGATTCATAGGGGGTTATTTACCAAAGGTCGAGTAATGTGAATATTTTAAAACTCGAATAAATTCATTTTATTCACAATTCGAATGTATGTTATTTATGAAAAAATTCATTCAAAAACAGTCCCCGACCCAAAAACTCAAATTGAATTTGAATTGAGTTTTCAATTCTAAGCAACTTTCAATTGGTTTTCATTATTTATTTCTTATAGTTTTATAGTTATTTGTCTTTTTCTTCTCATTCTTTTCAGCTTTCAAATGGGCTTCGCTGTCCCCTTCTAAAAAAACAAATACTCTGTAAGGCCACAAATATATTGCTATTGCTACTTTTTATTTTTCTATTCAGACTCTCTCCTATTCATATTCCAGTCTCTTATTTAAATCAATGCACGGTTGCTAGGGTCATTTGGGCCCTAGTTACCAGATTGCTTAAAATGCAAATTGAAGAGCTGCTGAATAAAAAGCAAAATAACTTTCAATAATAAAAAATGAAAACAAATTGCAAATTGTCTCAGAATATCGCTCTCTACATAATACTAAAGGGCACATTTACTATGGGTCAAATATAGAGGGTTAATTAACCCTCGATATTCGACCATCGAAGTTAAATCCTTCGACTTCGAATATCGAAGTTGAAGGATTTACCGCAATTCGTTCGTTGGAACAATCGAAGGAAAATTTGTTTGATCGAACGATTAAATCCTTCGAATCGAAGGATTCAAAGGATTTGAATCCATCGATCTAACGATTTTCCTTCGATCAGAAATTACTTAGAAAGCCTATGGGGTAGGTCCCAATAGGCTAACATTGGTACTCGGTAGGTTTTAGCTGGTTAAGTAGCTAGTTAAAGTTTTTTTTAAAGAGACAGTACTTCGACTATCGAATGGTCGCATAATCAAACGATTTTTAGTTCGAAATGTTCGATTCAAAGTCATAGTCGTAGGTCGATGTAACCAATTCGATGGTCGAAGTAGCCAAAAAAATACTTCGAAATTCAAAGTATTTTTCATTCTAATCCTTCACTCGAGCTAAGTAAATGTGCCCCTAAAAGTTATCTCAAAGGTGAACAACCACTTTAAGCCTGATAAAAAAAATCTTTAAACATGACAGAAACCCAAATACGCTTGGCTTCACTAAAAATTAACTATATCTTATTTGGGATCAAGTACAAGGTACTGTTTTATTATTAAAGAGAAAAAGGAAATCATGTTTTAAAATTTGAATTATTTCATTAAAATAGAGTCTATGGGGCAAATTTACTAAAGGGTGAAGTGACTAACGCTGGAGAAAATTCGCCGATTTACAAACGGTCACTAGCGAAGGAGATATAGGGGCAAATTCACTAAGCAGCGAAAATGTGTTAGCGATGGCTTCGCCACACTTCGCCGCATTTCGCCAGATGGAGTTTCGCCAGGGCGCCGCTAATTCACTAAAATCCGAAGTTGCGCTCAGGGAGGCGAACGGTTGCGAACTTGCGCTAGCGTTAATTCATCAAGCAAAGCGGTTACGCTAGTGATGCCTAATTTGCATACGGCGCCAAGTTAAAGTACAATGGACGTATATGTAGCAGCAAATACATTACACTACACAAGGCTGGGAAAGCTTCATAAAATAAAATAGAGTTGTTATTTTGCTTTATACATGTGCCCACTGTATAGTTTAGGTGCCATATGTTAGGAAATGTACGGGGGAAGGAGGGTACCCCAAAAAAAAATTACGATCATTTTCAGCCTATCACCCTTAAAAAATGAAAAGACGCTAGCGTTTTTTGGAACTTAGAAAAAATTCCAACTTTTTTTTGAAGCAAGTCCTATCTACTCTATTGCACTTCGCCTGGTCTGAGGTGGCGAAGGCAAGTCTGGTGCAAGAGATAAAGTTCAGTAAAATGCGCAAGTTAGTGAATTAGTGTAGTTACGTCTTTTCGCCATAGCGAAACTTCGTCTGGCGTAAGAGTGCGAAGTAGCGCTAGAGTAGGTCCACTTCGCTAGCGAATTTACTCCAGCACCCGTTAGTAAATCAGTGAAGTAACGAAATGACGTCACGCTGGCCAATTTGCGCTAGCATTACCCACTTCGCGCTTTAGTTAATTTGCCCCATAGACTCTAGCGCTACTTTGCACTCTTATGCCAGGCAAAGTTTTGCTCTGGCGAATGAGCGTTACTTCGCAAATTCACTAAGATGCGGATTTTACTGAACGTTACCTCTTGCACCAGACTTGCCTTCTCCACCTCAGACCAGACAAAGTGCAATAGAGTAGATAGGGCTTCCTCAAAAAATAGTTGAAAATGTTTCTAAGTCCCCAAAAAAACGATTGGTAGGCAGCAAAAGATTGTAAATTTTTCAGGGGTACCCAGCTTCCCCCCTACATTTCCTAACATATGGGACATAAACTATACAGTGGGCTCATGTTTAGGGCAATATAACAACTCTATTTTATTAAGGTTCCCTGGGCTTGTGTAGTGTAATGTATTTGCTGCAACATATACGTACATTGAACTTTAACTTCCTGCCTTATGCAAATTAGCCAACCATAGCGCAACTTTGCTTTGCTTGCCGCAGTAACGCTAGCGCAACTTCGCCAGCATTTGGCGCCCTGGACGCAATTTCGGATTTTAGCGTTGTCCTGACGAATTTACGCCTAGCAAAGTGTTGCGATGTGAGTGAAGCCGTTGCTGCCGAATTTTCTGAGGTTAGTGAATTTGCCCTTATGGCAGATGGCATTCCTGTAATTCAGAGCTTTCTGGGTAATGGGTCTCTGGATAAAAGAACCTATACCTGTATCATTAATAGGCATGAGTCAGTATCTGTATAACCTGAATACAGCACATAAGAAACAGAAATTGGATCAGATTACTTTATCCACTGATGTAGCTGTTGATGGTAAAATCCAAGCAAGGAACAAGATGTTCTATAATATTTATATAACAATAAGGGAAATCAGACATCAGCCCTGACATATGCCAGGGATACAAGGCAGTTTGATCAGACTCAGATTGCTGTGAGGCAGCTTGGCTATTGACTGACAGTGATATGCTCTAATTTTAACAGTGTTATAGCAGGCAGAGCCCTGGAACATTATGTGCATTCAGTCTGTGATGTTGGGTTCAGAGAGTACTGAAAAATTCTACTTAGCTGTAGTGGAAAAGCAAAATCCTAAGACGCCTGTGCATCGAGAGGATCAGTGACATTTAAGGATGAAATTGCAGCTCTCCGCATCCAAAATGAGCATCATATGCGCTAATCTGTTTATGTGACTGCTGGAGTCTGACGCACGTAAAGGATCTGAAATGACGTTGCACACATTTTGCCTAACTTCTCCTGAATGGGTTTTAGATGAATAATCATCTTTAACACGGTTTATATTTTCCTGCACAATAAAGAGACCTCTTCTGCTATAATGAAATTCCCCATTGAAATGTTAATACAGCTCAAAATTGTTTTGTGTCTTTTTTTTTGGTTTCATGTTTTTTTTCCCCCATTGAGCCGAAGCTGTTGCATAAATACCTGCAATAACAGGAAGGTGGGCGAAAGACAAAAAGAAAAGTGTCTTTATCAATGCCATAGAATATATAAATAATTTAAAATCAGTGTGATGTCATATCTGTCCAGGAATGGCCATATAAATATTCTGATCTGTGTACTAAAATCCTTATTAAGCATTGGGGACTCCTGATCCAACGGACTACAGTTGGTATGAGACTGACCCATGCACAACGTCTTTGTTAATGCAGTGCTCCTAGCTGGAGCCATATTAATAAAGCCTTTAAAATGTGTTACACATTACATTAAAATTAAGGAACAACAAAAGGTAGAATCACTGAGGGGTGCCAAGTGATAGAAGTCTCTAACTTCTGATCCTGGACTGATGCACCTCTTCTTCAAAAAGAAGCACATGCACAATACATTCACTCTGCACAGGGGATGGCTGGGACCCAGGACAATATGGTCACAAAAAATACCCAAATACATTTTTTAAAGAGGTGCTCTGGCCCAGGTCAGAAGTAACCCACTAGAATCAAAGAGGGGTGTCTAACATGGCATCACTCAGTGATTGTACCTTTACTTCTCTTTTAAAGGAGAAGAAAAGGCTTGGTGCACTTGGGGGTGCCAAATGTTAGGCACCCCCAAGTGATTGTATTTACTTACCTGACACCCCGGACCGGGGTTATACCAGTGAGCACCACGGATCGATCTTCTTCCATCTTCATCCTTCTTCGCGCGGCTGCACATGCACAGTAAAAAGTTGGTCATTCTACTGCGCATGTGTTTGCCCCGGGAAATTTGAAGAAAGAAGTAGACGGAAGTGATCGCTCCGTGGTGCTCACTGGTATAACCCCAGGCCGATGCAGTTTTCTGCCGATAGGAGCACCAGCCTGTGGTTTCAGGTAAGTCAATACAATAACTAACATTTGGCACCCCCAAGTGCACCAAGCCTTTACTTCTCCTTTAATAAGACAAGTTCAGGAAAAGAAATGCCAAATTTCCAATTCAATATCCAGAATTTGTGTTCCAGGGATTGAGATTTGCTGCCCCTGCTAACCTGCCCTATGCTACCCTTTTGAGACAACAAACTCCCCTTTTTTTCTCATAGCAAGTAAAAAAAATAAAAATGCCTCTTAATCTAAAGTATGTGGGAATGTTTGATCCATTACTGCAGCTGTTTTGCTTATCACACCCAAACCTAATTTATGTAACTTGATGCATACTTTTTTTTACATGAATACTATGTGCCAAAGGGTTAGCTTATCACCATCCAGGGGGACTCATTGCTACTGGAAGGGTACAACAAAGAGCCCATTATTAGTTTTTTTTTGTTTGAGGCCATTTCTATATCTACAGTCTAATTTTTTACTAGATAATCTCTAAAACTCATTTCCTAAATGGTATATTTGACTTTTTCAGAGGCAAATGTTAAGAACGGAGCTCACTGCAGCCTTCTTTTTGCCCATTGCATACTGCATTCGTCTTTGTTATTGTGGTCTCTTATTTTTTGTTGTCATTTAGTGTGAAGGGGGATTCAGGCCTAAAAAAACAGGACTAGATATTTATCTCTGTCATTATATGGGGTTGGTTGAGGTTGCTGCAAGAACCCTAATTATATTGATCATAATAAAATAAGTTCAATTTGCCCAAGGAAAGGGCAAATTCATATTTATTCATATCAGTAAAGCCTCTCCAACCTGAGCTGAAATGGCACTCACTAGTGTGACTATGCATTGATTTTGCTACTAATCTTTAGGGGTCAGGGTTCTTTGCCTTGAACTGGATAATTATGATCTGCAGCATTCAGTACACTTTGGCAAGATGAGTGCCATTTGTTTCCCTAATTACATAAAATTGTTGTCCTTAATTAGTAACTCAAATAGGAAAAATGTGCACATAATAATAAAGGATGTTACAAGCAGCATACTGACTGTATTTAAGGTTTAGCATATTATTGTTAAATATCTCCCATAGAGTAAAAGCGTGCCTGGTACAGAGATGAAACACAAAGGTTTCAGCATCAAAAAGCTACATTAATTGTACATCAAGAATAATTTTAGAATGTAACATTTGCATCTTAAATATAATATACTTGCGGTGCATTTTCAACTGCTTCCAAAAATACACTGCAGGGATACCTGGGTGGATGGTTTAAAAGCCTCCTAATTAAATTGTTAGATCCTCAAAAGCTCTCTTTGTAAACTCCAGCAAGGAGCTTATAGCATTGAAGGCTTTGAACAAATACACAGTAAGCGACTGATTTCTTAACTTTTACAAAGATAAATTCCAGCTGTGACTCTTGGAACACAGGGCACATTCGTTATGTTTTGTGGAAGAACCTGCCCAGTGTTGGAACCTTATTGAGGCAGCATGAGCCCTGCCAGAGTAACCAGTGCCAAGGACACACCAAAGTTGGCTAATATAGCAACTGCATTAATACAGACTCTAGTCAGATAGACTAATGAATACATTTACAGATTAATGCCAATGTTGGAATTTTGTAAGCCAATATCTCATATGCAATTGGAGCCCAATACAAGTGAAGCACAACAGCAAAGAGTCGATGTTTGACTGTGAAGCAAAAGGCAAAACCCAACGTGGTGTGACAGCAGAACAATGGCAGATCCCATACTAGTATGCCAACAGAAGGCAGAGGTCATACTTTACAACCATTCAAAATGTGTAATTAATGTTGCTTAGAATTAAATTTTCTATTTTGGGTGGAGGACCTCTTTGAGCACGAGATACACGTAACATAGTAGCGTAGCAAGTTAAGTTGAAAAAAGACACACGTCCATCAAGTTCAACTTTTTAACTTGTTTTAACCTGCCTATGCTAGTTGATCCAGAGGAAAGCAAAAAAAACTAAGGGCTAAATTTATCAAAGAGTGAAGTTCCGCCACTAGAGTGAAATTCTGCAGCTCTCCATTCATTTCTATGGGATTTTGAAAGGCATATTTATCAATGGGTGAAAGTAAAATTTCACCATTTGATAAATACACCTTTAAAAACCCCATAGATATGAATGTGAAGTGGCGGAATTTCACTCTAGTGGCGGAACTTCACTATAAACTTCACTCTTTAATAAATAAACCCTAAAGCCAATCCAATTTGCCTCAGAGGGGGAAAAATTCCTTCCTGACTCCAAAATGGCAATCAGACTAGTCCCTGGATCAACTTGTACTATGAGCTATCTTCCATAACCCTGTGTTCCCTCACTTGCTAAAAAGCCCTCCAACCCCTTCTTGAAGCTATCTAATGTATCAGCCTGTACAACTGATTCAGGGAGAGAATTCCACATCTTTACAGCTCTCATTGTAAAAAATCCCATCCAAATATTTAGAAGGAACCTCTTTTCTTCTAATTGGAAAAAAAATGTCATTCCATCAGTATTCAAGGGATGGCTTCACATTGTATATTTATTATATAAAAAATGTTGCCATTATGCAATTTTTTTGGGAACTCAGAATGGGGCAGATAGCTTAACTGTAGCTGAGACAATGTTTATTGATAGGACTGATAAATCTCGGGGGAAATGCCCATGAAATACAATAATATGTTCATCTGAGGGGAACAATAAGAAAGGGGCAGCACAACACTCTGTAAAGATGTCTTCCAGTGGTCATGACAAGGGGGGAATAGCAGTGATGTCAAGGGTAAATGTGAGAATATTGCAAGTGGAGCTTTCAGCTGTCAGGGCCATGTCTACTTTTAACTTTCTGATAAAGGAACTTTTTGTTGCTGGAAACATCCCATCATTTTTAAAACAAGAACATTTCATTGCTCCAAAAAGCAATATCCATTGTCTGCTCTCTCTGTAAATCTTAGTGAAAGTGAAGTTCTGGAATGATATAAAAAATTCAATATAAGTTTGATGTGATTTACTGGGCCAGCTGCAAAATATCATTGTAGAATATATTTCAATGTTGAATGATGATGCCAGTAACCTAGCTTAATACTAAAAGCGCAGAACTAGAAGTCCAGTGCTGAGTAGACATAGCAAGAGAAGGCACAGAGTAATGTTTTTGTGAAGACTTCCTGTTTAATTCTTGACTTCAGTTTAGGAACTTTGGTTTTCCTCTAAAGCAGAGGTCCCCAACCTTTTTTACCCATGAGCCACATTCAGTTGTAAAAAGAGTTGGGGAGCAACACAAGCATGAAAAACGTTTCTTGGGGCACAAAATAAGGGCTTTAATTGGCTATTCGGTAGTCCCTTTGTGGGGTGGCAGACTATAAGAGTCTCTGTTTGACAGTAGACCTGGTTTTATGCAACAATAACTTGCCTCCGAGACAGAAATTTGAAAATAAGTTCCTCTTTGAGTCCACTGAGAGCAACAGCCAAGGGGTTGGTGAGCAACATGTTGCTCCCGAGCTACTGGTTGGGGACCACTGCTCTAAAGCAAAGCTGGTGTTGGTTCTTGTACTTAGCATAGAGTAGTTGTAAATAAACAGCGGGGATAATCCTACGTTAAACTTTCTGTTTTTTTGTATAGAAAGAAACCGTAGTTCAGATTAATTCAAAACTGGTGGAGAAAATATATATATATTGTAAGAGTTTCAAGCCTAATTATCTGTGGATTTACTGTATACTTTATTACTCCAGGGAAAGGTCAGCGGTATATTGTGTGAAGTCAAAAAATGCTTACTTAGTATAGATCTAATCATAAGCTATAAGATCCATGTTAGTGTAGCACTATAGTAAATTGATTGCGCCGTTCTCTAACTATAAGCTCCACTCCCAATACTGTGCTCCGGATGAGACCTTAAATCTTAGGGAGTAAGCCCTCACAAACGGTGTGGAGGCAGGGTGTAGTGCAATAATTGGGCGCCAGTGGTTCATATAACTTAACCAATGAACATATTTATTGAACAATACAATCCTTAATGGAGTGTACATAAAAGCAAAACAGGATCATACAGAACAGTGGATAGGCATATACTCAGAGCACCTTTGGTCAGTATTAGTCCCCACAGGGAAGAGAACATACACAGCAGCAATGAAGTTACACCCAGCTTTCCCCTAAGTGGAACCAAGGGGAATCACTACGTCTACAAGTCGATACACTCACAGCACAGGGGAATGTAATAAAAGTCACAAGTGCAAAACAATTTGCACCAATAAGAACAAAAAAAAACACATCTCGAAATGTAATATTGTTCCTTAAACTGTTATTACATTGCAAATTTTAATTGCGCACTCTTAAGAAGTGCTTGAAGATGTTGTAATCTTTTGGAGCAAACATAATGACTTTTTCAGTAAGAAGTTTTATTACATTGACTGCGCACTGGCGCAAACTATAAGATTCGCAAATGGTCTTCTACAGTTGGAAGTGGTCGCTAAACAGTTTCCAGGTTGGCAAAAGCTTTAATCAAATTTGTGCAAAGTAAAATTGTTCGCACAAAGGCATAACTTTTTCACATTGCGGATACTTTTTCCGTTAAAGACTTTTATTACATTCCCCCGTTAGTCCCTAGTTCTGGGCATTTACTACCTGGGATCTTAATCCCTCTGGCTCTTCTCGTCAGAGCCTCAAGCTGCTCAGCTAAATAGACTATCTGTCACTCCTAGAGTGACCTCTTAAGGTGAGTAGCCTATCCTTACTAGACCTGACATGTCTAGGTTCCACTCAAGCTCTGCCTGCCTGCTCAGGCTAGAGCCAGCACAAAATGGACCCTGAGCACATGGCTACAAAGGGTTTTATACTTTAGCACAGTGCCATCTACTGGTCACTATTGAGAACACCAAGGACATAGCTTAAGACAGAATAATGAAATAGGTCCCCTGATTTAGGCATCTATATCACTGGGGATTTTCCTGCCAATATTATTAGGGTTGTCTAATTTACCAGACCCCTACATTAGATTAGATCAGTGATGAGGTAGTTACATCTCCAGCATTGGTGCTGGAAGAATAAACAACTAAGTCTTACAGTTCTGGAAGCTCGGTTGATATTCGATAAGATAATTGGATGTGCAATGGGCAATTCCTTTTTACTGTGTGTATGTGTAGGCAACTACAGGAAAGAACCAAACCCTAAACTTACCATGTCAATGTGGTTGTACCACCAAAATCCATTGCATGGAACAGATTGATTGATTTCATCCCCATGTGAAAATGTGGTATTGGTGTGCTTCTTGCAGTTTTAGTAGTCTTTGAAAAATAATATTAATAAAGTATACCTTGACAAATTAAATAGTCATTTATCTTATTGACACTCTAATAAGAAGAGGTTTGGGGTTATGTTTCACAAGGCCAGCCTACAATAGAAGCATGTGGTGTAATAATGGTAACTCTGCATCATGTGTAATGGTTGTACGAAGCACACGGTGGCTAGATGGTTAAAACTTGTTTTATTGAAAATCCATTAAAAGTTAGAGTTCATAACATGAATGTAACATCTCCCCCAACGCTTAACGCACTTTGTGGCGTCTCGCCACTTCCTTAGAAGAAACTCTGCATCATGTCAGTAAGACAGAACCCAAAGAAGACGACAAGCTGTAGTCAGTCTCTTCTGTTATCAGGAGAACCCCTGTTAGTCTAGCCATTTTGGGGGCTGGGAACATTCTGCAGCAAACAGGGAACCTACAAACTTCAGAGATCTGTCTAGAAAATAAGAAGGCACAGACAAGGAAGAGGCAAAAGTGAGCTCAAAACAGGCTGTCAGGGCAGGTGGCAAGATTTATAAACAAAATACAGGTAATGGGCAATAACCAGAGTAATCTAACAAGATAATTGTCTTGAGAAGCAGTTTATATGCCAGAGCCAGTTTTGGCAGAGGAACAAAAGGAAATTGGGAATAGGACAGAAGATGCCAAAGTTGAGCAGAGAGAATGATGCCATGGCATAAAAGGCAATGCATAAAAACAAAAGCACACACTGTACACTCTCAATGTAGCAAAGTCACATGTCAACCAGGCTTTACAGTAAGCCCAGCGAAATGAGAGAGGAGCATCTGGAGAGCCATGCATACCCATAGCACAACATCACTGCTTCTGGGGAATGGAAGGGGTGCAGGTCTCCCAGGACGCCTTACAGACTGTAAATACCATAGCTTTATTAATAAAAATGTCAAAATATCTTTAAAATCTCCATGTAAAAATACACAAAATCAATGCATATCATGAATGATAAATTATATTTGCATATCTTTTTGTTATAATTTCCTTTAATGAGAACAAATTAACTAGTCACATTTAATAAGCATTGGGGGTCGGTAAAGAGGTTTATTATTATTTTAAGCAACTTGTGCTTCGCCTTTTTTTCAGCCACCCATGGGGTGTGATACATTTTTGCCAGTCTCAGTGCCTTGTATTGAAAATGAAATACACGGGTAACCGAATGATAGAATCCCACTTTCTTGCTCAATTGGAAGACAAAACAAACACATAAATATTTTCCAACATTTGGGAAATGGGAAAGAACTAGAAATGAAGAAAAGAGGCGAGACATTGCAATGCCTCTGTGATATCAACGGAAAGCTGTTGTCTTCTGACTCTGAACTCTTTCGGAATTCTGTAATGTTCAGGGGAAGTCTCAAGTCATGAAAAGCAACAACCTAAATTTGCTGGCTTTTTCTTTCTGAAAGAAAAAGGCTCTGGAGAGTGATATGCATTCACTCCAAATTCTACAAGTTGCATTTGAGGGCAATGGACAAAATCTTTGAAAACTCAGAGGTTCCACAGCACTGAACCAGGTTGGAAATCAATTGTTTCTGTCAAGACAGGGAACAATACACAAACCACTTTACAAATAAGCATTACTGGCACACATGAGTCTACCTGGGAAATAAAAAAAAAAGTAATCAAGAGTAACTTAGATGTATCAGGGTTACTGCACAAGAAACAGCAAAGAAAGATTTTTTTTTATTTTATTTTTAGGGCTCTCTTTGAAGGGACCATACCAATTAAAATCACAGCTGAGCTATGAGCAACTGAATTTTGTTCTATCAGTGGTGGAAAGAGAAACATGGGTGCAAAATGTACTAGGCCTTTGCAATCCACCCCCCCCCCTATTCTTTTACCAAAATCACACCACAACTAGGTAGGGTTGCGACCTTTAATATAAATAAATACTGGCCAGCTTATGATGGAGGCGGGTCTATGGCATTGAGGCATGCTGCAATGTTATAGGAGGGCAGGAGAGTGTGATAAAGGGATGAAGGTGTGATATTGATGGGTAGGGCAATGACATTGACTGGCAGATCATGGGGTGCATTCTCTGGGGAATGAAAAAGTTAAGACTGACATGCCATTGTGTACAGTAGACATTTACTAGAATATAAAGTTACAGGGCAACCATGGCTGCTCTGGCCATGAGGCAAGGTGAGAATCTTGCCTCAGGCGGTACGGAGCAGCCAGTTACCAAGGGCAGCAAAAAGCCACCTCTGGTATCTTTTCGAGCAGAATTTCTGTTTTTTACAATGGAAATTCGGCTGTTATAGTGCAGCGAGCACAATAGCGCTCATTGCACTAGCGATGCGACCCCCTCCTCTACCTGCTCCAATGCTACAAGTTAGAAACGCGGAGCAGGAGGGGGGCGGTAGCAGCACCTGAAACATGCCTGAGGGCAACCCTTTTAAAATAAAAAATAACAAAGTGGTAAAAAGGTGATACCTTAATTGGCTAACTAATATAATCATAGCAAGCTTTCAGAACATTTTAGTTCCTTTTTCAAGCTAATTACAATGAAGCTGTGGTGTTCTCTGGTATATATACAACATTCAGCTCATAGGTCAAATGACCAACAAAAAGAAATATCAATCTATGTGTAAGGTGTCAAAGCCATTTACGAGGGGATCTGCAAGAGACAAGCAGATAAGGTACAAGATAATGTGGGTCAAATAGGCTGAGTATAAATTAGGGCTGAATTATTGGAGTGTAGAATCAAAGGAATTCCTTATGATCTCTTATTCCAGATACACACATTTGTATTTCTGACCTGGTGCAGTCCTTTCTTAGTCCACATAATTAGCCATAAATCCAAGGACCAGGTTTGTCCCTTCTCCAGAGAATTGAAAGTTTCCATTAATTTCTACTCCCACACTTTTCTATCATTATCTGTTTTAAAACTGCCCTTAAGAATATAAAGCAAAGCTTAGTATATATCCATAATCACATGAGCTAAAGTGACCATGCTGTCTATAAACATTTAGCACTGCTATACAATACAAGGAAAGCTAGCGTGCATTTTTGGCTGGTACTCTTTTGGTTTTAGCTTCTACAAAGCCTTTATTTTCAGCTATGGATACCCATTTACTCCTGGTTTCAGTCTGGTTTCTGCTATGGATTGAATTGCGTAACAAAACATGCAAAAGTAGAGGAGACAGGAGAAAAGGGGGGAACAGCAAACCCTGGGGAAAAAGCAGTTACAGTATATTGTTTGGTTCATAAGTCTATGTCTTTATATACACGCAACCTGTTTGTTATCATGTTTACTCATGTTTTTCCTTACAACCTGATGCCTACGAAGGTGCTAGTAAGTTCATTGCTTTGGCAGGTGCTTATTTGTGATTTCTTGGTTTGGGGGGCAACTTTTGGTTGCATAAAAAACAGGTGTACTGTCAAACAGTCTTCTGTAGGCTGCCAGTACTACAGAAGGGTACCATAATTGGTATCCTCTGAAAATGTTTCATGCTTGTGTTGCTCTCCAACTTTTTTGATATTTGAATGTGGCTCTCGGGTAAAAAAAAAAAAGTCGGGGATCCCTGATCTAGATGCACCTTGTTTGGAGGGTTAGGGCTGTAAAGGGAATAATATAGTTTTAAAACTGATATGAATTTCTTTAGAGCTTTGACCTCTACTCCAACCACTCCAAACTTTGGGCCAGTCCAAACAAATAAGAAAGTGTAATGTTTTTATCAGTATTTTTAAACCATATCACAGAAAGGTACACGGTTCAATGCAAAAAGATATATCATAGTTACATAGTTACATAGTTAAATTGGGTTGAAAAAAGACAAAGTCCATCAAGTTCAACCCCTCCAAATGAAAACCCAGCATCCATACATACACCCCTCTACTTTTAATTAAATTCTATATACCCATACTAACTATAGAGCTTAGTATCACAATCGTTTATATCGTTTTTAGAAAATTATTTGAAGGTATCACATGACTGCAGCACAGCCTCATACAAGATTCTCGCAATAGAAAAGACACTTCCTTACTTTATTTTTAATTATCTCCCGAACATCCATTAAATGTGATTGTAGTTTAGAATTTAAATTCTGCTTTAGTGGTATGTATTTATAAAAAAAAAAAAAAATAATTCCAAATGAAAAGAATCAGTGTCTGTAGCACAAAAGAGGCAAGAATCATCAGTTAAAAGATAAAAGCCTGAAATTGTACACATAATTAAACAGAATTACCATCTTTTGTGAGCGAGATTGGTGAGGAGAAATTGAAAATGGTGTTATCAAAAGCAAATGAGCTGACAAATTGATGTGGAATATAATATTTAAATACAGATGTGCAAAAAAATGTTAACGGACAATGAAAGTGAAAAAATAATAAAGACAGATACGAATTTGCGGCTAATTTTCACGTTTCGGCGCAAGCAAATTAATTCGCAAAATTGCGGCAACAATTCACCAGCGAAAAATCCGCAGTATGAAAAAAAATTATTCAGACGGCCATTGACTTTAATGCATTTGGACCAAATAGTCGCACGTATAAAAATTCGCTCACGTCAAAATTATTCTGCACAGATTCACCCATCACTAAGGGGCCGATTCACTAACTTCGAGTGAAGAATTCGAAGTTAAAAAACTTTGAATTTCGAAGTTTTTTTTGGGCTATTTCGACCTTCGACTACGACTTAGAATCGAAGGATTCGAAGTAAAAATCGTACGACTATTCGACCATTCGTTGGTCGAAGTACTGTCTCTTTAAAAAAAAACTTCGACCCCCTAGTTCGCCATCTAAAAGCTACCGAAGTCAATGTTAGCCTATGGGGAAGGTCCCCATAGGCTTGGCTAACTTTTTTTGATCGAAGGATATTCCTTCGATCATTGGATTTAAATCCTTCGAATCGTTTGATTTGAAGGATTTAATCGTTCGATCAAACTATCTGCGCTAAATCCTTCGACTTCGATATTCGAAGTCGAAGGATTTTAATTCCTAGTCGAATATCGAGGGTTAATTAACCCTCGATATTCGACCCTTAGTGAATCGGCCCCTAAATCTCAGTAATAAGACTCACTGGACAGATTTAATCTGGTGTCACTGGTCTCTAGTGGTAGGATACACACGCTGCAGAGAACAATATCACTCACCATATAGAACAGGTGGTCCTGGTGCACCAACCCCAGACCCTCATCTTAGGGAGTGGATAACCAATAGAAAATCAAAGGGGGCATTGAGGCGTTTAAAACAATTTCCCAAGGGCCACCAAAGATAACATAAAAGATATATTATTTATTGCAGATTAATTAAAAAGGAGCAATATCTCCACTGGCTGTCCGTGTTCCATGCCCCCTAAGTGCCCTGGGGGGGTACGAAATGCATAGGGCCAGTGGAGATATCGTTCCTTTTTAATGAATCTGCAATAAATAAAATATTATTTATTATTATTGACATGTATTTATATAGCGCCAACATATTGCGTAGCACTGTAAAGAAAATGTGATTATACAACTAAATTACATGAATTATATACATAGAACATATGGCGTTACATACATCACAATCAGTACAGGTACAAAAGATGAGGAAGGCACTATGCAAAAGAGCTTACACTCTAAAGGGAAGGGAGTAATACACAAGGTGTGGGAGTGGGCAAGATCAAATTAAGTGGGTGAGAAATGTGGTACTGTATGTGGTATTGCGTTTGGTAGTTAAGCAGAGTGAGGGTAGGCTTCTCGAAAGAAGTGCGTTTTAAGAGATTTCTTGAAAGCAGAAAGGTTGGGAGAAAGTCGGACAGACTGGGAGAGAATTCCAGAGGAGGGGTGCAGCCCTTGCAAAGTCTTGAATGCGAGCATGTGAGGAGGTAATAAGAGAAGAGTTGAGTAGCAGGTCAGTAGAGGAGCGTAGTAAGCGGTTGGGTGAGTATATAGAGATGAGTTCAGAGATGTAGGGTGGGGCAGAGTTATGAAGTGCTTTGAATGTCAGGATCATTAATTTGAATTTGATTCTGAAAGGTAACGGAAGCCAGTGCAGGGATTGGCAGAGTGGCATGGCAGAGGAGGAGCAGTTGCTGAGGTGTATGAGCCTCGCAGCAGTGTTCATCATGGACTGGAGAGGTTACAGTCTCTAGAGGGGAAGGCCAATTAAAAGAGAGTTACAGTAGTCTAGACGTGATATGACGAGAGAGTGAATAAGAATTTTGGCAGCATCTTGGGTGATAAATTATCGTATTTTGGATATATCTTTTATGTTATCTTTGGCAGCCCTTGGGAATTTTTTTTCAGTGCCTGGATGCCCCCTTTGGTTTTATATAACATAAGTACAGGAATAGGGTGACTTCTCAGATTTACCACTGTGCTTCCTGCTTGTGCCAGTGGCAAGCTTGAATCTCATTACACACAATTAGTTTCCATTGAGCATGTTTCAAAGGCGCTTCGTTCCTCCCTGCCCTAATGGGTAAGGGGGAAGGATTTTTCCTTCTCCTTTAAGAGACTTTTGTTGTTCAGATTGTTCAGTATCATGGTTTAGGGGAAGCTATCTCAGAGGTTTAAACTATCAGTTTCAACTGTAACGAATGTAATCAAGAAATGGAAGGCCACAGGCACAGTTGCTGTAAAACCCAGGTCTGGCAGACCAAGGAAAATACAGGAGTGGCATATGTGGAGCATTGTGAAAATGGTTACAGACAACCCAAAGATCACCTCCAAAGACCTGCAAGAACATCTTGCTGCAGATGGTGTATCTGTACATCGTTCTACAATTCAGCGCAATTTGCACAAAGAACATCTGTATGGCAACGTGTTGAGAAAGAAGCACTTTCTGCACTCATGCCACAAACAGAGTCGCTTGTTGTATGCAAAAGCTCATTTAGAAAAACCACAATCATTTTGGACAAAAACTTAGCTATTTGGTCATAACAAAAAGCGCTTTGCATGGCGGAAGAAGAATACTGCATTTCAAGAAAAACACCTGCTACCTACTGTCAAATTTGGTAGAGGTTCCATCATGCTGTGGGGCTAGTTCTGGGACTGGAGCCCTTGGTTAAGTCGAGGGTCGGATGAATTCAACCCAATATCAACAAATTATTCAGAATAATGTACAAGCATCAGTCACAAAGTTGAAGTTACGCAGGGGTTGGATATTCCAAGACAATGACCCTAAACACACTTCAAAATCTACAAAGGCATTTATGCAGAAGGAGAAGTACAATTTTCTAGAATGGCCATCACAGTCCCCCGACTTGAATATCAAAAATATATGGGATGATTTGAAGCAGGCTGTCCATTCTCGGCAGCCATCAAATTTAACTGAACTGAAGAGAGATTTTGTATAGACGAATGGTGAAAAATACCACCATTCAGAATCCACTCATCAAAGGCTATAGGAGGCGTCTAGAGGCTGTTACATTTCCAAAAGGAGGCTCAACTAAGTATTGATGTAATATCTCTGTTGGGGTGCCCAAATTTATGCAGCTGTCTAATTTTGTTATGATGCATATTGCATATTTACTGTTAATCCAATAAACTTTATGTCACTGCTGAAATACTACTGTTTCCATAAGGCATGTTATATATTAAAAGGAAGTTGCTACTTTGAAAGCTCAGCCAATGATAAACAAAACTAGAACAAAGAATTAAGAGGGATTTCCAAATGTTTTCATATGACTATACTAAAAGCAAATGTATCATTTTTTTTAATTAAAATAAAGTTGACCTAACTCCCATCCATGAATTTAAATAATTTATCAAAAAATCAGCTGGAAAAAGTTGGTAAGAAATGTCTCAACAAAATCGTACAATAATTCAAATTGTGTGATTTTTTTGAGCTGTCGTCTGAAAACTCGTGACTTTTTTGGATTACTGTATGAAAACCAGCGCAGATCACAATGTCAAGAAACAACTTCAAGGACATCTGCTATTGACTTCTTCATGACCTCAAAAGATTTGAGATGGAGTAGTTCCAGATTCAGATGTTTAGCAGCGTTGAGTTATAATAATTCTCTAAAAATGTGAAGATTTTTTTTCTCTAAAAATTCCCCTTTAAAAACTTGACCAGCAAAAATCATGGTTTAATACATAGGTCCCTTAAACTCAGCACCTTTTAAAACCGCTAGTTACATGTTTTGTCACATTTGGCATGCCAAAATCGAATTGGTCAGAGAGAATGGTAAGTGGAGGGTCTGAAGTTTTGCGAAAATAGAAAACAGTTGATGACCTTCTCCCAAATGAGAGATCAATTATTGAAATACTTTGTTGCATTCCATTTCCATCTGCATTTAAATAAGACGGGCCTATGAAATACAAAGGGCCCTTGTATGCAGAGGTCCCATGCTTTTGGAAACAAAAGAAACTGTTAATATGGAGAGGTCTTGAAACATTTTTTGTGATATATAAGATACCAAGAACCTCATCCAGAGTGAAGAATATAGTGGTATAAATAGACCCATGAGGATAGTAACTAGTGATGGGCGAATTTGTGCAGTTTCGCTTCGCCGAAAAATTCGCGAATTTCGCGCGAAATTCGCGAAACGGCGAAAAATTCGCGAAACTGCGCCGGCGTCTCGTTTTTGACGCCGGCGCCCGTTTTTGACGCCGGCGCCCGTTTTTCCGACGCCGGCGTCCGTTTTTGGCGCCAGCGTCCGTTTTTGGCGCCGGCGTCCGTTTTTTCGAAAAAAAAATTTTGACGCCGGCGAATTTTTTTCCGCGAATTTTCGTGGCCGTTTCGCGAATTTATTCGCAGACGGCGAATCGCGCAAATTCGCCGCGAATTCGCGCCTGGCGAATAAATTCGCCCATCACTAATAGTAACAAGAAAATTCCCATTTACCATTCACATAGGCTTGTAAGGTCCTTACACATGACTTTAATGTTTATCCAAACTGGTGCACGCCGACACTGTAAAATACCAAGCCATTTCTCGCTAGTGTGGAAAAAGAATGGCAATGTTTGATAATCAAACCATTCCCTTTCTTGTTTGATAATCAAACCATTCCCTTTCTTTTTTGATAATCAAACCATTCCCTTTCTTTTTTGATAATCAAACTATTTCCTTTCTTTTTTGATAATCAAAGCATTCCCTTTCTTGTTTGATAATCAAAGCATTCCCTTTCTTTTTTGATAATCAAACCATTCCCTTTCTTTTTTGATAATGAAACCATTCCCTTCTTTTTTGATAACCAACCCTTTCCCTTTCTTTTTTGGTAATCAAACCATTCCCTTTCTTTTTTGATAATAAAACTTTTCCCTTTCTTTTTTGATAATCAAACCATTCCCTTCTTTTTTGATAATCAAACCATTCCCTTTCTGTTTTGATAATCAACCCATTCCCTTCTTTCTTGATAATCAAACCATTCCCTTTCTTTTTTGATAATCAAACCATTCCCTTCTTTTTTTGGTGTCAAGAGATTGATAATTTTGAATGCAATGTTGCATGGCTGTGTTTTTGTAAAGAACAACTCCATACAAAATAAATCATCAAGCAGGATTATATAGTTCTGCTGGCTTTGTATCAACTATTTCATTCTTATTATTGCCATTGCCTTCTACAATAATATTCTTTGTAGCATCTCTTTTGATAACATCACACGGAATACATCCAATCAGCCGGTCTTTGGATACTGCATCCGGTAAGTCTCTGATAAATATGTTCTTTGCTTTCACATTTATTCTCCCTTTTTATGTTAATGCTTGAATCAGATATTTGCATTATTCAGATGAGAATTTAGCATTGTTTGGGGCTGTGGAAGTTATAACCAAACCAGGAAATTGTAAAAGATAATACAGTTGTTTTTTTTTTTTTACTCTTTTTAGACTCCTGGTCTTTCTGCATATCAAAGAAATACTCTTTAATAAAAGAGAACTCAACAATTGGGAAAACTTCATGGAAAGTGCAGTTTGTACTGTACTGGAACAAACTGCTATATTTCACTGCTTGGTGAAACAATATATGATTATAAAATCAGACCCCTATTGTCCTAATATCAGGCAAACTTGTCGTGCTTGTGTTATGAGCGCTGCTTTCACAGATAAATGGAAATAAAGTTCTATATCATTATCATTTATTTATATAGAGCCAGCAAGGTGTGCAGCACTTGTACAGGGCCTTATCATAATTTAACAAACAAGGGTTGCTGAGTAAAAACTGTGTACTGACTGTGGAATAGCAGGTATAGTAGGGAGAGATTGTGCCTAAAGTAACAGTGGGATAATAGTCTCTTGAAGGGACTGTGACTGTGGGATAGCAGGTATAGTAGGGAGAGATGGTGCCTATAGTAACAGTGGGATAATAATCTCTGGGAAGTGACTGTGATTGTGGAATAGCAGGTATAGTAGGGGAAGATGATGCCTATAGTAACAGTGGGATTAAAGTCTCTGGGAAGGGAGTGTGGCTGTGTGATAACAGGTATAGTAGGGAGTGATGGTGCCTATAGTAGGAGTGGGGATAATAGTCTCTGGGAAGGGACTGTGGCTGTGGAATAGCAGGTAAAGTAGGGAGAGATGATGCCTATAGTAGCAGTGGGATAATAGTCTCTGGAAGGGACTATGACTGTGGAATAACAGGTATAGTAGGGAAAGATGGTATCTATAGTAACAGTGGGATAAAAGTCTCTGGGAAGGGACTGTGGCTGTGGGATAGCAGGTATAGTAGGGAGAGATGGTGCCAATAGTAACAGTGGGATAATAGTCTCTGGGAAGGGACTGTGGCTGTGGGATAGCAGGTATAGTAGGGAGAGATAGTGCCTATAGTAACAGTGGGATAATAGTCTCTGGGAAGGGACTGTGGCTGTGGAATATCGGGTATAGTAGGGAGAGATGGTGCCTATAGTAACAGTGGGATAATATTCTCTGGGAAGGGACTGTGACTGTGGGATAGCAGGTATAGTAGGGAGAGATGGTGCCTATAGTAGCAGTGGGATAATAGTCTCTGGGAAGGGACTGTGACTGTGGGATAGCAAGTATAGTAGGGAGAGATGGTGCCTATAGTAACAGTGGGATAATAGTCTCTGGGAAGGGAGTGTGACTGTGGGATAGCAGGTATAGTAGGGAGAGGTGGTGCCTATAGTAACAGTGGGATAATATTCTCTGGGAAGGGACTGTGACTGTGGGATAGCAGGTATAGTAGGGAGAGATGGTGCCTATAGTAACAGTGGGATAATATTCTCTGGGAAGGGACTGTGGCTGTGGGATAGCAGGTATAGTAGGGAGAGCTCAGTAGAGAGAAATAGATTAAAGGAAGACTTAGATTTAGATTAGAATACGATTCATATTAGAAATAATATCTTCTTTTGGGTTTAAACAAGAATGAATTGCTCAGATCTTATCAATATAAATTCCCTGTCAGGTATACTGTATATCTCCCCTAATGCCAAACACCATATTAAAAAGGGAATTTTGAAAGATGTAACCTATAAACTGCTCTTCTAAAAAAACATCTCTGAAGTAATGATGATAAAATTGTGTAAATGATTTATTTTAACGCTCTATGATTTAATAATGGTGATCTTTATTCTGGCTTCCTCTTCAGCTGACAGAAAATAGATGGTTTCCAAGCAAACATCAAAGAGATATCTCAGCAAAAATGACTTATTCACTTTTACTCTTCCCCTCTTTGTAGTTTAACACAAAACAAGTGTGAAATCATGCCCGCCAAGTAGCAAATGATGGACTATATCCATGTTTATCCAAGTTATATATCCAAGTTCTATAACATACAGTACCGAAAAGTTGTAAGTAAATAAGTTTAACATGGTCATAGTAGTTTACAAAAAACTTCTATATGAATAAACCAAAAATAAGTATTTAGTCAATATTTTTGTATATCTCCTACAAAACCTGTTTTCAGGCCTCTGGTGCTCCTAGTACCTTCTAGAGTCTATAAAAGAAGGTATGTATTCCTTACTAGTGGTAGTCATGTGAGTTGAAAAGCGGAAGAACACTGAGCAGACTAAGGTGAGGAAGAGTCTTTAAAGCTTATTTACTATCAAGTGACTCAATGCAAACTGTCCACAATGTAGCATTATTTTCCAGTATATTTTATTAATGGGTGTCTTATTGCACACCTCTTACTAACTTAAGTTGGAGTTCTTGTAGATGCAAGGTTCCTACAAATGGTGGAAGCAGAAGATGAGGGTCTGGCCTGGGATGCCTTAGTGAATGGCTTGTTTAAAATGTGGTAGGGTAATTAGCTGAGCCTTTGTTCCACTGAGGAAAGGGTGGAATATAGTACTGCATATTAGATTGCTGGAATATTAGTGTTGAAGAATAACCCAGAATTAATTGTTTTGGGCACCAAATGATTTTATATTATGATGATTATGTGAGTGAAGAAAAAACTTGTTGTGAGAGAAGTTAGGCTGAAATGTGTATATATTTAGGGCTGCCCTAACCCATAACTGAGGGTGTTGCCCCCATGCTGTAGGGAAATATTCCTTTCAAATATTTTACGCACTGATATTAACCTCACAGATATCGCCAATCTTTAGCTCACCCCTAAATAGCTGCCTTTGAAGCCGAATTTCCGGTGAAACGCGTCGGGCAGGCATAGGTGGACTGTGGGAGACCAGCTCCCATACGCTCCCAACGTAGCCAGGTAGAATTTCTGGGAAAATAAGCGGAAGGGAGGTCAGGATGGCTGGAACTTTTTTTGCATACACTTAAGTTGTTTGTAGAGTGATGGCGCCTTATGCTAAATGATCTATTGAAAGTAACTGACCAGACTGAAATGGGGCGCAACTATACTTTATTAATTATTAAAGCTGGCCATAGATCTGATCGTACGAATCGAGGATTCGTACGATTTTCGGAACGTGTGTGTCCCAACATTTTTCGTCCGGCGGAGATCGGTCGTTTGGTTGATCGGACAGGTTAGAAAATTTCTGTCGGCTGCCGATAATATCTCTGCGTGTATTGCCGATCGTACGATTTTCAGTGGGAGACTGTCACTAGCTTTGGTTGGACATAGATATCGTACGATTGCTGTCAGGGGCAGAACATTGCTGATCTGTTCTTTAACTAATCTGACTGGTAAGACTTTGATCTGAATGGTTAGTGGCGGGTCGGGAGATGGGAAAGTCCGATCGTACAATGATTCGTACGATCGGATCTTTGCATCTATGGACATGAAAATTATTTCATGTACATTTACCGCCCTAAGCCTGGGATTATTTGGCCTTTATGGTATGGCTACGTATTCAGACAGTATAGTTGCGATCAAATATTTTTTGTTATACTGGGAGGGTTTCAAGGTGATAGAGTCAGAAATATAAGTTCCTTTTCCTGTCTGCTTGTCTATGGCAATATGGGTTAACAAGGCTCTTTTAAATCAGCTGGTCCACCTGACCAGAAATATGTTCAACTATAATAATAATATACATCAGCAACCGATCAGTATTACGGCATATTGTTCACAAGTATAAAATGGTGGTTATTGGAGAACGTGCACTATTAAGAGAAGATAATTGACTGTTGTGATGACTACTTGCTTCCATACCTATTCTATACCCAATAGTTTCAATACAACATGTGTCTTCAGCTATTCAACATGGATCTGCCCCAAGCAGAAATCAATTGACACCTATAATGCACTGGAAAAACCCCATTACCCTACTTATTACCTATCAGGTTCAACAAAATGAAAGTCTTTCTAGATGTAGCAATGGGTTCTGTATTTATATCTGGGCTTCCTGCTTATCCACAAAAGCCATCCCTATAGCTGATTGTATCAAAGGCTGCCATAATAGTGATCTTTCTGTATAATTCATGTAATGATGTTTGCATTTCTGCCAAGCACTAGTCTCCATTTTCACTGCAGTATTTTGGCTTTGCATCATTGCTGTACTCTAATCCTTTCTGATTGATTTCAATAAAATCCTCTTGTGTGAACCCATCATATTCATGTGTATACACATCAGATATGTGTTTGATAAAATACAGTACATAGTGCATCTTGCGTCATCACACTAAGATATTGAATATAATTATGCCATACGTTATGAATATGCTAATGGATGTCATCAACCTTTTTTCCTTAAGTTTTTTCCTTGTACCTTGTCTATAAACAACCCCAAGCGATGTAGATCGAATTAGTGTTTGTAAGTAGATAATTCATTGTTTTCATTATAATACACCTGTAGGTATCCACTTATGGCACCAAGTGGCAGAAACTAAAATGTGAATTTTTTTGTTTTTTGTTTATTGTTTCAGATGTGTTTATTTGTTTTACAAAAGCTCAGCAGGTTAAAGAACATTCCCAGCTGTGTGGGTGACATTGTTGGATATAAGACATCAGGAAAACCTCTCTGCTCCCCCTAAAAACTTTAATTGAAAAAAATATTGTCAGATGTTCTGCTTCCTCATAGGTAATGTCTGTATTTATAGCATACATGGGATTGGTGGTCCTAATTATGCTTCTAATTATTGTTTTACAGACTGGGAAATCTTAAACTGCTACAGGTATGGGACCTGTTATCCAGAATGCTTGGTGCCTGGGATAAGGGATCATTTCTTATTTGGATCTCCATATCTTAAGTCTACTAAAAAGCATTAATTAAATTCAATAAGATAGTTTCACCTTCAATATTAAATTCATTATACATTAGTTGGGAACAAGCACAAGGTACTGTTTTAATACCACAGAGAAAAAGGGAATTTTTTTGTTTTTTTTTTAAAAAAATGTAATTATTTGATTATAATGAAGTCTATGGGAGCTTTATGGATAACAGGTTTTTGGATAACAGATCCCATACCTGTTTACTGGTTAACAAATCGTCAAAGAAATGATAAGGTCCTGTATAGTGAAATAAGAGAATAAAGGGCCATGTGAATAGTGAATAACAAGTAGACCCATGAGTATTAGTAAATGTGCAAGCAAAATGTAGCTCTGTCTTACAATTACAAGAAATAAAACACTAACCTGATTGACTAAATAATAAATAATGCATATTGTTTTCAAGCAAAGACAACCACTTTCTATTGACAGGTATTGTCATGGGAGAAGCAAGCCCATCACGGACTTAAAAATCTCCTTTTCCTTATAATATATATATATATATATATGTATTGTCTTCTTTTCCTTCTTTCTTTGGTAGAGCAGTCCCCTCCTATTGGTCAAAAATAAAAATAATTATTTATGTATGGTGGAGTTATATGTGTGGGACATGTGCAAGAGTGTCCAAATGGAATCGATGCTGGCAAAAACATCAAATTACGGTAATTATAAATAGCATTCCTGGTGCTCTTATTTTAGAGCCTCCTGCTGGGAAGCCTTCTTTTAAACCATTATGCGATAAATAAAAGAGAGTTTTTTACAGCATGCTATGCGGTTGGAAATGTATGTATTCAGCGGTTTCAGATCAATAAATATAAATGGGATGTGGGAGTTCTGAACAGAAAAAGAAAGAACCAAAATATTATTTCTATTCAGAACTTTTTTAACTCGTTCCCCCTTGTTTTGTCCAAAAATGCCACTGGCTAATTTGTTTTGCTTGCAGTGTCACTAATGTATGACTGGGGATCTCTACATAAATCCCTTATGCAGAAACTCCAAATTACAAGAAGACCATCTCCCGTAGACTCCATCTTTTCCAAATAATCCAAAGTCTTAAAAATGAATTCCTTTTTCTCTGTAATAATAAAACAGTACCTTATACTCAGGGCCGGAACTAGGGGTAGGCAGAGTTGGCACGTGCCTAGGTTGCAAACCTGGGGGACATCCGGCACGTATCTACTCTGTTGCCTTCCCCATGTCCTGTCCTCTCTCACCATCTTTTTGCGCTTCCACACATGTGTGCATGCGATTCGCACACATGTGCGAAAACGGCAACTCACGCATGTATGCATGAGCACCAATTCGCGCTTGTGCGTGCTCAGGGCGCCTGGCTGGTCTGGCCCAGCTCTACTTGTACTTGATTCCAACTAAGATGTAATTAATCTTTATTGGAGGCAAAACAATCCTATTGGGCTTATTTAATGTTTAAATGATTTTTGAGTAGACTTATGGTAAGATTCCTTATCCAGAAAAAAAAAACGAGGTTGCAAGCATTCTGGATACCGGATCTCATACCTGTATTATTCCTTAAAATGAAACCCTTTCTAATATACTAATATATTAATGTCTTTTATTACAAGAAAAATGCAAAATGTAAAATGCAAAAGAAAGGGATAAGCCAGCATTTTTTCTGCACGCCATTGGTAAAAGCCTGCATATATACTGTACTCTAAGGCTTGCACTTCAAAATGAACTGCAAGACCTACACTACCGCTACAAATTCAGTGCTGCCTGCATACAGCAGCACTGTTTTAATGAGGGGAGGCATAGGAAATGCATGCAGGTGTCCCACACCCTACCCTCTAACTTATGCATCATTTGGATGGTGCAAACAAGCTATATATATATATATATATATATATATATATATATATATATATATATATATATTTATATTTAAAGCCAGCTGACTTTTTAATCTGGCACAAGGTGCAGAGCACAGGTATGTCCCTATGTAATGTCCCTTATTAATATATTAGATCCACCTAGTTATTTGACATTGGCTTTGACTTTTTGATGCTGCTTGAAGAAGGCTCAGATTTATTTATTGAAACTATCCAGAAAATAACTAGTATAAGTAAATCTAGAGCAACTGAACTTGCTGCATTTACTTCTACTAGATATACCATGATATGAATGAATAAAACCCTTCATAGACATCCAAAAAATAAGCTATTTCTCCCCATAAGCTTCCACTACCAGAGCTTTGTGCTTTCAAGATATTGTAAGATTGGATCTACATTATGTAAGATCAATCCAGCCTTGCAAACTCCCTATGTAGACCTGTTTATAAATATAAAATATGTATATATATATATATATATATATATATATATATATATATATATATATATATATATATATATATATATATATATATATATATATATATATATATATATATATATATCATATAGTAACCAAAAATACAGAAAACAAATCCAACCAACTCCCTTCCATGATATTAACTGGTTTATGAATTATTTTTCTTAAAAAAATTGGAGCAACAAAACGTTAAAACAAAATTGAGCATCAAATCGAATCATACGAACTAGATTTTATCTACAAAAGCTCTACTTTCTCTAATTATCTGACTGCAAACTCTAAATTTTTCAGATTATCCAGCGCAGATCATGACGTCAAGAAACAACTTCAGAGGCATCTGCTATTGACTTCTTCATGACTTCAAAAGTTTTGAGATGGCATATTTTCATATTTGGATTTTTAGCAGCTTTGGGGTACTGTATAATAAATCTCAAAAAATACGAGTTTTTTTCCACTAAAAATTAGATTTTTCCCCCAAAAAACCAAGACCAGAAAAAACTGAGTTTTAATAAACGGGCCTTTAAGAATTAGCACATTACAAAAGTACATTCATATTTAGTAAGTGTTTCACTTCACAATATCAAATAAGATTTATATATTTAACAAATGAGTTCATTGCATGTTCTCATGGAGTTAAAGAATGAAGATGTGAATATCTGCCTTCAGGTCTAATTGGTGTTTAGAGAGGTTGCAGGGGGTTCCTGTGGCGACCCCCTTCACACGCATGTATAAATGTCTTTGAATTTTTCAAGAAAAGATAAAAGCAGTGACTTTTCATTGATCAAAAATTCTGTAAGTCATTGCTTCCTGTCTGCAAGTGATGATCTTCTAAACAGAAGGAACTATGGCATGTGTAAACATCAGAGAAAATATTCAGCTCTAATGCACCAACTCCCAAGTGGCTTCATGTCTGGTTTCATTGATGGCCATGAGATAGAAATAATACCTTTAAACCAGTTTAGTTGTTATTATTTACCATGCATGAGAATGAAGTGGCTGGAATGCAACGAATTTTCTTTAGTGATGGGCAAATTTATTCACCGACAAATAAATTTGTTGATGCCGGCGACAATTCCAGCGCTGGCAACAATTCCGATGCCGGCAACAATTTACCACACATCCATTGACTTTAATGCAATTGGATAGGCACGCGTCAACTTGTTGCCATCATCGTAGTTGACGTCTGCATCAATTTTGACGCCCTCAAATTGACGCCAGCGTCAAAACTTGCATTTTGCAAATTTTTCGAAGTTTTGGGAATTTCGCTGGAAATTCTCAAATTTTTTTGGCACAGCAAAATGGGATAAATTCGTCCATCAATAATTTTCTTCTTTTTTCGAGGTAGTTTAAGAATGGAACCTAAATTTGTGCTAGGCAACACCTAGTTAGGAGATTCCATGTTTGATTCCATGTGCAAAACAGAGCATCCAGTGGGAAAAAACTGAGATATATCCATATCCATATCTCTTCCCTCTTTAACAGAATTAGACTACGGGACTGACCAATCAAAATTAGAGTCTGCGTTTTTTTTAATGATTCAAGGAAAAACGCAAATGTGTATATGGTCGAGAATATTCTTTAGAACCTTGAATAATAAAGGGGAACTATCGTGAAAATGAAAATTTAAAATTAGCTTCAGCATACTGAAATAAGAAACTGTAATTACAATCAATTAAAAATTCTGTACCGTTTTTGAAATCAAGTTTGTTCTTCACGATTCAGTATCTGTTTCTCTTCATTCTGTCTTCATTCAGGAGTTGGGTGTCGGATGAATGATCCAATATATCTTATAGGGGGGGGCTCCTTTTGCCTAGAAGATGTATCAGAGCTCACTCTATTGAAATCACCAGAAATCTTGTCTCTCTACATGCAGGAGCTGTGCAAAATGCAGTTATTTTGTTAGATTTTGTTTGTATTGGAATCAGATATTTGAGTGAGCTCTAATACATCTGCTAGGAAAGGGAGCCCCACTATAACATAAATTGGATCATTCATCTGAAACCCAATTGTTGCATGAAGAGAGAATGAAGAGAAACAGATGCTGAGAGAGGAATAGTGAATATAAACTTGATTATTTCAGAAGCAATGCACTTTTTAATTGATTATATTTAGAAAGTTTCTTATTTCAGTATTACATTTTCATTCTCGCGATAGTTCCCCTTTGAAGAAAAGACCTGTAAAGAGTCACAAAAAAAAACTTGCCAAGCAAAAGCAGTCAAGGTTCAATAGAAGTCAATGGGAATAGTCTCTAACCACTTTACTTATTTTATTCATTTTATTCCTTAAAACATATGAGGTTTTTTAGTCACAAAAATGTTGAAGCTTTTTTTTTTTTACCCTTTCGTTTTTTTTCTCTACCTCAAAAATTAGGCTTATCCTCTAATATTAATCCACCACCCTCTTCCCTATACTTGGTGCCGTATGTTCAGACAAACTATCCAGCACCTATAGAGGAACATCAAAGCCAGTTACTGAGAAAGCTTTAATTACCTGATGTATAAATATCAATGATAATGCCAACTGCTAGAGAAAGATTGATCTATCTATTCACAATGAATGCACAGTAATCACCCAGAAAACTGCAAACTACATGATTTTAGAACCATAATACAAGGGGAATCATCTTTACCTAGAGTGTTTTTTGTTTGTTTGTTTTTTACTTGTGCCTTTCCAGCCATTCCTGAATTACAGTTTCCACTCAAATGATTTGACTTTTAAAGCAGCTAGCTAAGGGGCCACAGAATAAAGATTTGCACAAAATTCCAGGTTTGGTTTTATTACTAGGTAAGGTACATTCAATCCATGGGGCAAATTCAGTAACCTGCGGAAATTTGCCAGTGGAGGCTTCGCTCACATCGCCACACTTTACCAGGAGAAAATTCACCAGGACAAAGCTAATTCACTAAAATGCGAAGTTGCGTCCAGGGCGCTGAACGATGGCGAAGTTTCACGAACGTTAATTCAGCAAGCAAAGCGAAGTTGTGCTAGCGTTGGCTAATTTGCATACGGCGGGAAGTTAAATTTCAATGGACATACAGTATATGTTGCAGCAAATACATTACACTACACAAGCCCAGGGAACCTTAACAAAATAGAGTTGTTATATTGCCCTACACATGAGCCCACTATATAGTGCCATATGTAAGGAAATGTAGGGAGGAAGCCGGGTACCCTAAAAAAACTTACGATCGTTTTCAGCCTATCACCCTGAAAAACTGAAAAGTCGCCAGCGTTTTTTGGGACTTAGAAACATTTTCATATTTTTTTTGAGGAACTCCTATCTACTCTATTGCACTTAGCCTGGTCTGAGGTGGCAAAGGCAAGTCTGGCACAAGAGATAATGTACAGTAAAATGCGCTTAGTGAATTTGCGTAGTTACGTCCATTCGCCAGAGCGAAAATTCACCTGGCGTTAGAGTGCGAAGTACCGCTAAAGTCTATCTCCTTCGCTAGTGAATCGGCAAAGTCCCAAAATGACTTCACGCTGGCAAATTTTCGCCAGCGTTAGTCACTTCGCCCTTTAGTAAATTTGCTCCAATGAGATTTTGCTGTTACTTGACTATTGCTCCCAACACAACTCGGTCAAAATTCTTCTTACTTTACAGGGGTTATTTACTTAAAGTCAAATTTATTTCATATTTTTTGTAAACCAAGCTCGACCAAACTCCAATTTTTCAGATTTGACACCGGAATCGTTTGATCTTTTCAGGTTATCACCCAAAAAAAACCTGAATTTTTTGGATAATCAGTTGAAACCCAGCGCAGATCATGATATCTTCAATTGTAAAAGGGACATCTCCCATTGACTTAGACATGACCTTGAGAGGTTTGAGATGGTGGGTTTTCAGAATAGGACTGTTTGCAGCTTCGGGGTATAATAAATCTAGAAAATTTTCACAAGAAAAATAGTTTAGTAAATAACCCTCAAAATTACAGTGTCATTTGCTAGACTTGGTGGGAAATACAGATCTGGGGTGCAAAGAAAGTGGCCATTTAAATATGGTGAGGTCTAGTAAATGAAGAGCATGTTATACTCTGTTTACTAACAGGGAATATGTTACTACCTGAAAAAGGAACATGGCATTGAGGACCATTTCTGGTACAGGCTCTGTTTAGTCAGCAAGCAACAAAGGGAGGGGGGGTTGATCAATGTTCAGTCCCTGGTCCCTTGTTTCATTAGTAATTTAGTATTTATGCAAGTGCATGTATATGAAAGTGCCTACATTCATTTGCACAGATACTACATTCCTAATGCAACAGGGGACCAGGCAATGTATATTGATTAATCCCCTCTCTTCTAAATGCATGGAGTTGAGTTGCCCAAATCAGTTGCACTTCCGACATTCTTCTATATTTTACTTAGCTTTGGAGTGTTCCCCTTTTTGTGTATTTCTCTTTGGTCAACCTCAGGGGGCAACTCTTATATCCATTGCATTGACACATAAACATGAAAGTAAAATTAGGGATAATTCTTGGCTTTTGAATGCAAGAGAAGCTGGCAGAGGAACACATCTTTTGGTTGAGAGCTGCAGAGTGAAACATATTTTGCTTTCAAGATAACTATAAAGTCAAATTAGTTTCTACAAAGACACTTTCAAGAATAGCTATTGTCAGTTCCAATTTGGCTTGGCTGACTTCGAGCAACACAAGACTTTGCAGGGGTAAGGTGAAATGTGGCTGACATTCTGCAACTAAATGTAATTTGCTGGAAGGCAGTTTTCAAGAGAAAGGCTATTAAGATCTAAGACGCAGCGAGGTCTTGTAACCGTATATGATAATAGCAGCCGCTGCTATAGTGTTGATACAAAGAAAGGCTATAACCTTGTTTGTTCTGTCTTTGTAAAATTCAATCAGGAATTATGAAAGGAATAAGTTAATTGAGCAGTTGCTTAAGAGACAAACGTTAATAAACAAGGCTGGTTTCATAACCCAGATGAGAGAGAGTTTAAAGGAGAAGGAAAGTCTGTTTGCACTTAGGGGTGCCAATTGTTAGGCACACCCAAGTGATTGTATTGACTTACCTGAAACCCCAGGCTGTTGCTACTATTGGCAGAAAACTGCACCGGCCTGGGGTTATACCAGTGAGCAGCACTGAGAGTTTTGTCTGTTGGGGTCATTTGCCACCATCTGAAAGCTAAAAAGAGGAAAGGAAGGCAAAGAATTTAAAAAAAACTATAAGAAAATAAATAATGAAGACCAGTTGCAAAGCTGTTAAAATAGGACCACCCCTTTAAGGCAGTGGGTTTCAGATGTTTTGTGTTCAATGTCCCTGTTGGCGCCAGCATTTGTTCTGTCATAGAATGGCAATTTCTAAGTAACTTCCAACTGGTCTTCATTATTTATTTTAAATAGTTTTTTAATTATGTGCTGTTTTCTTCTCTTTCCAGCTTTCAAATTGGGGACACTGACCCCATCTAAAAACAAATGCTCTGTAAGGCTACAAATGTATTGTTGCTTCTACTTTTTATTACTTATATTTCTGTTCTCTCTAATTCATATTCCAGTCTCTTATTTAAATCAGTGCATGGTTGCTAGGGTAATCTGGACCATAGCAACCAGGTCACTGAAATTGCAAAAAGAGCTGCGGAATGAAAAGTTAAATAACTCAAAAACCACAAATAATAGAAAATGAAAACCAACTGCCAATTGCCTCAGAATATGATTCTCTACATTTTGAACAACCCCTTTAATACTAATCTTTACAGTATATTTTTAAAAGATTCTTGTGGAAATTCTGTGGTCAGAGACATTTTAAATTTTGAGACAAACACTAAGGCAGAGGATTATGTGTTCCATACTATTAAACATTTTTTTTAAACTTTATACATTAGGAGTGCTGCACTGCATAGTCACAAGGAGAAATCTAGCAGAAAACTGGTTACTCATTGTAGCTTCCCAAACAGATAAAGTCAATAAATGGAATTCTACTCAATCTGCTTAATTGACTCTGGCAAGGCATTTCCCTCTGTCCCCTGACTGTATGTTACCAGTGACCATAGTGGATGTCTCAATTTAGAATCAATGGCTGATGCTACTCATACGGGGTTAAAACAGATAAAAAAAATACTATACTGATTATGGACTGTAAATATGAGATACATGCTAAAATGAATGTAAGTGGGGCTACATCTCGTGAAAACCTAAAAGATGATATGTAAATACTTTTTTGTGTCTAATATGTCAGCAGGAGACATCATTCAGAAATGCAGGGTTGCAGAAAGTCAGGGCTGGTGAATAATGAAACAAAGAAAAACAATTACTGTATGGCCCAAAGCTGATTTTCTGGTTGCATTGAAAATGACAATTCACTACAGTCCAGATATACTGTATTAAAAATATGTTCATATTATTAAATATAGTCTAACCTTAAAAAACAACTGCCCATTTTCTTTACTCTGTCAAGTGGACGGGATCATATAGATCTGGCATGATCTATCTTCCTTCCTTCGTTTATTTTCCATCCTTCCCCTTCTTTCCTTCCTTCATTTCCTTCCCTTCCCGTTCCTTTCTTTGCCTTTCCTTCCCTTTCCTTCCTTCATTCCCTTCCTCCAAAAGGTTTTTGCTGTAGGGCTCAATATAGTCTCATTACACCAGAGGTTTGATGGTAATGCTGTACAAGTACTGCTGAACATTTTGCCCACATTGACAGGAAAATGCTACTGATGAAATCAAGGCAGATGACTAGATGAATTGCAGTTGTAATTGTTAGTAGCCCAGTGCTTTCAATGATCAATGGAAATTGCATCCTTCTGCAAATTCTAGCAATAATCAAGGACTCTGTTTACTTGTGGCTATTCCCTGAGCAGTCAGTGGTAGATAGCCTGTGTTGATTTTAGCTACAATTTTCCTAAAAAATAAATGTGGGAGTAGTCAAACCTTCCAAGTGGCTTTATCCTACAATACACATAGTCAATGCTCTTCTGATATCCTCAGTGCAGCTGGAGAGGAACATAGTTATCAAAACACAAATAGGACTCCTACTTATTTGTTATTCATACTCTCCATCTGTCATTATTTTAGAAATAAAGCATAATAGTGACTATTCTTAAAATCAAGAAAAGCATTATTTACCAGTAGGTCCTTCCAGCTGACAAGAGGTCACCCATTTCGATTAGAAGAAAAGAGGTTGTGTCTAAATACTGGGAAGGGGTTTGTTACAGTGAGAGCTGTGAAGATGTAGATGTGGAATTCTGTCCCTGAATCGGTCGTACAGGCTGATACATTAGATAGTTTTGAAAAGGGGTTTGATGGCTTTTTAGCAAGTGAGGGAATACAGGGTTATGGGAGATAGCTCATAGTACTAGTTGATCCAGGGACTAGTTTGACTGTCATTTTGGAGTCTGGATTTTTTCCCCCTATGAAGCAAATTGGAGAGGCTTCAAATGTTTTTTTTTTTTGCCTTTCTCTGTATCAACTAGCAGTTAGGCAGGTTTTATATATATATATATTTGAAAGATTGAACTTGATGGACGTGTGTCTTTTTTCGATCTAACTTACTATGTCCCCATGGTACAATGTAACAATATACATGAAAATAGAATTCTTCATATAGAAAATATATAATTTCTGTGAGGTTAGATTCAGAACTGATTTTCTTCTATTTTCCTATCCAACACTGAGGTTAGCTCTATAAACAGCAGATCATTTCTGAAACAGAGCCACCCACCTCTTTGAGTCCTGCCGAGAGAACATTCATTAATCTCTCAGCCATTAAGCACAGCGGTGGTTCAAGTGTCATCAGCCTGCCACACGCTTCAGAGCCTGACCTCTTGCTCTTGCCCTTGTTGTCGTGCCTTTAAAATATGTTGCTGTCTGCTTTCTTGAATTACTTAATGTAATGAAACACCTTACTTTATAGCTTAATCTCTACAGCAGATAATTTCCATCCGTATATATTAAATGTGGAAGCCTATGGCATGCAGCTATTATATACATGCAGCTGAAAGTCTTCTGACAACAGACAAATGGTAATAATATGCTCTGTCAACACACAATTCCTACTGCTGTCCTACTCTGACAACTTAATACATTGCGTCTTCTTCACCATTGTTAGTTTAGAAAAATAAAACAAATTGTCTGCAGGATTTCATAAGGATTCAGTGGCCCTTCAACCATCTTGGATCCCCCCCCTAACTGCACTCTGCTCCTCATGGTAGATAAAAACAGGGCCTTTTTGCATTTTGCCTCCCTAATTTGTGCATCTGAATGGAACATATCACTTCATAAATATAGGAATACAATGACACCAAGGTTGTAAACCACCGGAGCAATTATTGACCTGTTTGGACCCAAAACAGAGAAGTCTTTCAAACTGATTCTCATCTGCAACAAGAAACGTTATCCTATCGCTTACTTTAGTCTAATACAGGCATTGGACATGTTATACAGAATTCTCTGGTTCGGGGGGGTTTCTAGATAAGGGGTCTTTCCATAATTTGGATCGCCATACTTTAATACAACTAAAATATCATATAAACATTAATTAAACCAAATAGGCTGGTTTTGCCACTAATAAGGATTAATTAGATCGTAGTTGGGATCAAGTACAGAGTACTGTTTTATTATTACAGAAAGAAAAACTTTGAATTATTTGCTTACAGTGGAGTCTATGTGGCATGTCCTTCACATAATTTGGAGCTTTCTGGATAACGGGTTTCCGGATAATGGATCCCATAACTGTACTAGAAAGTCATGTATTTTGCGCAAAATCCTCCATTACCCATTTATATACTCTTATGGTACAGGTATGGAATCCGTTATCCAGAAACCCATTTTTCTAAAAGCTTATGGGAAGACCATCTGCCATAGACCCCTTTTTTTAGAAATGTCCTTTTTTTCTGTACCTTGTACTTGATCCAACCCAAGATATAATTAATCCTTACTAGACGCAAAGCAATCCTATTGGGTTTATATAATGTTGAAATGATTTTCTAGTAGACTTAAAGGGCATGTAAAGGCCATTTTTACTTTTTGTAATGAAAAAGAAACCTATCTCCAATAAACTTTAATTAAAAAATGTGTACCGTTTTTATAAGAAACCTGACTGTATGCAGTGAAATTCTCCCTTCATTTACTGCTGTGGATAGGAATTGTCAGACAGTCCCTAACTGCTGAGCAGGGAAACAATCACACTAATGAACAGCAGGGGGAGCCCCCGCCTTACTTCCCAGCCATGCAGAACTCAAGCAGCTTTGTTTGTGACGATCCCTAAGCAGCCCAGACCACACTGAGCATGTGCACAGTCTTAGTCTTGCAAAGATGTTTAACAAAGTTACAAGATGGTGACCCCCTGTAGCCAACTTTGAAAGCATAAATTATTTGTTTGATTAGGCTTGTGGTGCAGTAAGTTCATGTTTATATTTAGTATACAAAATACAGCATTTCTAGCCTTATTCTATTTTAGACTTTACATGTCCTTTAAGCTATGAGGATCCAAATTACAGAAAACCCCATTATCTGGAAAACCCGAGGTCCCAAATATTCTGCATAAGGTCCCATACCTTTACCCATAAGCTAAATCCTAGCAATGAAAAA